>CM076571.1:46764374-46952499 GCA_034641835.2 Pinus albicaulis
AAAGGAAGTTCCCATTACGAAAATGGTTATCACGGCCAATAAAACCGCAAACAGAGGGAAGAAGATGGTGACCCCATCCATTCAAAGGGAATCACCAGTCTACACCATATGCGATGTTATAGGCCATCCTACGCACATATCTCCAGAGATGGATGAGTTAAAACCACTCCTTGGCTTCGAAGCAGACATCTCGACGCCACGTTCCCGTAAAAAGGAACCTACCTCAAAAGGTAAAGGCAAACCACTGCATACCAATCACGCATGATCTCTCTGTGGCACCTATGGGCACTATACCCACCATTTTCTAGAGATACCATGGTACAGGAATGCCTTACATGCGGTCGAGCGATCCTATCAAGAGGATCCCTCGACCTAGTCGGTTAACGACAAACCTCGCACCATCCTATACTTACAAGAGGAACATAGGATTGTAGAATGACCCCCAATAATGCCCATTATATGTTGTATGCTCTGCGATGAACATGGCCACTACCTCAAAGAGTGCGGAGCCTTGGAAATCATTCACAAATGGTATCCAATCGAAAGGGTTTACTACGTAGGGCTACAGGCAGCGCAATTCACATGCCTGTTATGCGCTGAAAATCACCTTTTGGATAATTGTCACTACATACCTTGCTTCCAGCTAGCCCTTTCTAGCCTTCGCTCAGCCATAGTCCGCCTTTCCCAAGAAGACAATATGGACGCAGAGTCCACTGGCAGCTCCATGACCCAAGTACATGAGATGAGCGGATCTATTATGTTCTTGACAGCCGAAGAATGGCCTAGCAAGGAACCCCTCGTTACCCCCAATGGCACCTCGCAACAATGTCTAGTGTGTGCATTATGTAAAAAGACGAACCATGTAGTCGTCCATTGCCCCGATTTAGCAGCCTTCCGGCGCTGGTTCCCCATCATACCTCGAACTGAAGTCAACAGAACTTTCATATCAAGGATATTCTACCTGATATGTCAGGGTAATCATTACGAGTGACATTATACTTATGCCTTGCAGATTCATCCCACTATTGACATGATTAATGCCATAGAGAAGAGACAAGAAGATCTCAGAGAATGGCATAAAAATTATATCGTCGGATCAATGTCCTCACCCCTGCAATGGTGTGTCAAGCCTGAAAAGACAGCACATCACCAAAGAGTAACCTCGGCCAAGCCTAGGATAACATGCATCCTATGTGATCAAAATGACCACCGAGTCAACCAATGCAGAGAACTCAAGCACCTAGCAAACAGTCTCTGCGTAGTCTCTTCTCTCCCCCAGAAACTTCTCTCCAATCAAGAGAAGGTCACACGCACTTATTGCCTAATTTTCTCACACTTTCACCATATGTTTAAGTGTATACATATCCCCAAGCTAAGAGAGGCACGAGCTGCGTTGAGTCTACACTCCACTAAAGAGGAAGACAAGTCTAAGCCAATGACATGGAAATGGAGACAGAATACAACCTCATCTACATCTGACCCTTTCCAAGTATCCACATCAGGAACAATGAGTAGCATAGAATCACACACTATCTACTCCATTGGCTCAGTAACGCCATGCACCATCTGCACTGAACTGAATCACGTACAAGAGATGTGCCTGTTAATGGAAACATTTAGGCACCTCTGTGGCAGGCACAATTTCCACCTACCATAAATTGACTATCCTAGTGGGGAACCTAACTTTGAGCCCATACAGAATCACATTACAGAGATTCTTCCCCCACCGAACGCCGATGATACAATCCACCATATACGATTTGTATCTGCTCAAATTGGTGAAAGGATTACTGCCTCAACCCTGCCCTAGGATTTCCATCATAATCCTGTCACAAAAAACCAAGGCACCTTGCACTTTTGCGTCGATTTCCGCAAGATACCAAATTTTCATGCCTCCATCGAACTCCTTGATGACACCCAGGCTCTAGAACAATGCCTAGTACAACCAGAGCTAGTTGATGAAAGTCGGCGATAATCGCTGCAACACAATGAAGCTCATAAGAAAAGGGTGAAAGCATCATTTGACTACCACATCAACCCTCGCTCATTTACCGAGGGAGAATTATTCCTTCGCTATGATGTCACAAAAGAGACCTTAGGGCCAAGAAAGTTTTAAACCCTGTGGAAAGGACCCTACATCATCAAACACTGCTTCCAACAGGGGGCATACATCTTGACGGAACTGGACGGGACTGGCCTCACTAACCCCATCAATGGCCTTTACCTCAAGAATTCCTACCCATAAGGGCCCCAAAGGCCCTTCCCATAGAGTGAAAGTACACAAAACCCAATCACCAAAATATTTTTGACCCGAAAATGTGCTCAAAGTGCCAACATGGATCACCAAAATGAACCATACTTCGGATTTGCTGATGGAGCATCACAATGGTCTTAAACCTTATCTGCAGCCACCTAGGTCATCTACCACCCCAATCAATCACCATTGTGTTTAAATGGCGTGTGCATTGGCTCAGCAATAAACAATCAGGTAGAATATGACGTTGTCATTGGACTTATGTGCGATGTCCTCCATTGGGGAATTCGTCGTATGCATATCTACCTCGATTCCTAGTTAGTAGTATCACAGCTAAACTGAACATTTGAGACCAGAGACAGACACTTGTTTAGAAAATATTTGCATGCCAAAAGATTAAGCATAAAATTTGATTACATCACATTTTCACATGTATCAAGGAATCAAAACCAAACAGCTAATCACATAACTAACAATATCTTAGACTGGAATGTATCTCGAATAAACCATCATCCATAAAAAAACAAAAAACATATATATCCATCAGCATAACCAAAATATATAAACCGAAATAAATAAGCACACCATGTAGAGCCGCAAAAATATGTCTCATATATATATATCAAAAAATATGTGTATCTGAGTACAAAAAATAGTATCGTTGGCCCGCTGACCAGCCCAAAGATACATAAGTTGTCAAAAATAAGGGAAGCATCCTCATAATGGGTACTTTCCCTGTGTACAAAACCACTTTAGGGGGGTGCCCCCTCAAGAGGAGCACCTGGACCCACCACCGCTGCTAGTGCCACCACCGATGATCAGGTGATCATGTCCAAGTTAAGAAATTGCTCAAAAATGGAAGTCCTCAGAAATGGTTGCAATCTAAACGACCGAAAAGGTCTCGTCACTGCGATTCTGGTGCTATGAAAAGTTCTCAAAACCGATGTCGTATGTGAAAGTTATGAAGGTTTGAAGTCTCCACTAAAATCCATTTTTTAGTTGGCCAAAGTTAACTTTTGAATTTGGAAAAAAAAATTAAAAAATAATATTCCAAAGAATATTCCCTATAATATTCCCTGGAATATTCCAAGAAGGCGAATGAATGATGGACAAGTGGCATTCTATGAATGGTTGAAGATTTGACTTTTATGGAGTTGGACCAATAGCAGGCTACCACGTGGTAGGCCCGGAAACCGCCGCATGGCCCAGGGATCATGGCTAAAAATTCTGGAGTCCGCGGGATTTGAATCGCAAACCTCCCGTCGGCCAACAGAGCACTCCAACCAACTCGGCTACAATTTGTTTCTTAACCCATAAGCATTACAACATAATGTTATACTTTGTATATGAATTGGGTAGAAAAGTTAAAGGGGCTAGCCACTTAGGACTAGCCCCGCTTCATATAACCGTGCTCGCAATCAGGGTTCAATTGAAAATTGGTCAATGGATATTTGGTAGTCAGTACCGATGGTTCCAGAGCCATGTGACCACTCCACCATGGCACATTTAATATAACGTTTTTTTTAACAGATTTCCAGGCGGTTTGGGCGGTAGTCCATGTGACCCTACACACATAACATTTAATATAACAGTTTACGGGTCTGCCAGTTTGGAGTGCCTCTGACAAATTCAGAGAATCCGCCTATTTTGGAGCACTAACTGGAGTTCCTCCAGTTTTGGAGGAGGATTTTGGGGAACACTAGGAAAAAATTTGTTTTAGCCATAACTCCCTCAATATTAAACAAAATTAGATGAGATTTTAGTCAATTTTGGGTTTCTTGAGCATTATGGAGAGTTTGGAATAGGTTTCAGAGCAAACAGAGGTGTTTTACAATAGCATTTTCTTCAGGGAAGAGGAAGGAGCCACTAGGGCCATCATGGAGGAGGCACTGTTTTGGGTTGTTTTTCACTGTTTAAGGTGAAACAAAAGCCATTTTTAGCTATTTTATATCTTATGAAGTCAATTTTACAATTTTTTTCTCCTTTTTAGGCATATTTTTCACTGTGTAACCATTTTGAGCAAGGACATGCCATTGGGGAGCCTTGGACCGACTGATGTAGCCTAAGAGGGGTGAACTGCCTCAACAATTTGTTGTGTTATGTTATGGTGAATTTTACTTGCTGTGTATTTATGTTGTTATATGTTAAACAGTAAATTTAATTAACAAATCCTCACACATAAAACTCAGAAACATTACCAAAACCACTTTGTTTAACCTGCAAGTCATGGAGAACACTTTACACACTAAATTATATGGAAATGGATACTTCTCATAGCATTAAAAATAGTTCCATTTTCAGATCAGATGGTATAAGAGCTAGAGTTTTACTCTTCATTTTTTCTTGTGCAAAGATATAGTTGATTGTTTGCAAGTTTTGATGCTTACTAGGCTTAAGCTCAAGAGGGGGGAAGGACAATTAGTTAGAGCACAAAGTAATCCTCAACAAAGGAGGGCCAGAGAGCCATTAAATCCACATTTTAATTCACCTCCAAGAGCCATAGAAGAAGCCTCAAGCATGTCTTCAAGAGAAGGAGAAGTTCCTGAAGACATTGATCCCAAAGAAGAAGAACGGGTGTTCTGAAAGGCTTTCCTAGACATGACGGAGATGGTAAGGATACTCTACCAAGAAAGGAATGACAAGCTTGAAGGAGAAGGGTCTAAACATCAAAAAGAAGGAGAGGGTTCTTCAAGAGGAAATAGAAGTGATGATAAATCAAAGAAAGGACACGGAGGAAATGGTGATTAACCATCCCCATCTTCATCCTCTTCCTCTACATCGTCATCCTCTACTTCGGTGAATCAATCTCACAATTCTAAAACCATTGGTAAAAGTCCATTTTTAAAGCTTGATGTTAAATTTGAGTTGCCTATGTTTAATGGTGAAGTCAATGCAGAGAAACTTGATAATTGGATAAGACAGTTGGAAGTTTATTTGAGGATACAAAACCTTCATGAAGACGACACCAAGTTTCAGTTAGCCTCTTTGAGAATGGAAGGTGCAGCATTGGTATGGTGGGAAGCCAAGACCAAGGATGAAATTAAAAAACATGGTAAGATCACTTTATCATGGGCTAAATTTATTTCTGTAATTAAACAGCAATTTTATCCATTAGCTCATTTACAAAAGGCTATCATGAATTGGCAAAGTTTTAGATAACTTAAGGGACAAAATGTTCGAGATTACACCCAAGAGTTTAGATGAAGGGCTTTATTACTTGGAATTGATTTTCATATCCAAGACACTTTTTTGAAATATATAGGTGTTTTACACAGCTATCTTATACATACTATCCTCATGTTCAATCCTACTATTCTAGACGAGGTTTGTGTCCAAGCCACGCATTTAGAGGCTAGAGGTAAACAATATTTTAATGGGAATGAGGATAGTGAATTTAAAGGCAAAGGAAGAAAAAAAAATGCAAACTCTAGGAAAGAAAAAGGAAAATTCTTCTGTAAAAACTGTTCCAAACCAAGCCATGATGAAGACCATTGTTGGAAACTTCATCTGGAGTTGAAGCCAGAAAAATTTAAAACCAAAGATAAGGCCAAAGAAAAAGGAAAAATGGTTGCAATAGCTGAACAAGACTTAGGATCTGAACCAGGAGATGAAACTAAAAGCATATCCATGGTACTAAAGAACATAAAGGGGAAAGAGATTGTAAAAGAAACAAATCCCATTTCTAGCACTTTAAATTGTCACATAGAAGCTCCAAATGAAGAGAGGAGGATTGAGCTGTTTCATGTGAGGATAATTTCCAAACACAAAAATATAGACATACTATTTGGCAGTGGGTCTCAAGAAAATCTCATCTCAGAAGACTTATTCGAGAAGCTGAATCTTGAGACCATTCCACATCCAAAGCCATATCCACTTGGATGGATTTGCAAGGATGCTAATTTACAAGTTTCAAGGAAGTGCATGTTGCGCTTTTCCATAACAACTCATTATGTTTACATGGTTGAATTAGATGTGGTACCACTTTAAATTACAGGTGTGGTGTTCGGTAGTCCCTACTTATATGACAGGAAAGCGATATTCCATTACCATGAGAACAAGTATCATCTATTCAAGGACGGCAAGGAGTTTATTGTGAGAGCACATCGGAAGAAGCTAGAATCTTCTTTAGTGAATGTAGGGCAATTGAAAAGGCTTGTCAATGCAAATCAAAATTTGAATTTGTTGATGATTAAGAAAAAATATTTTGTAGATAATCCTTTTCAAGCTATTGCTGATGTAAATGATGATATGTTTCAATCTGAAAGTAGGTCATCTTTGGAAGAAGATGACAAGATGTTGCACAAGGTGTCTTTGGTGTCGATCGGTGTAGAGAAAAACGTGTCGGTGCAAAGTGGTGCAAGAATGCAAGAAAGGGAAAAGAATGCAAACAAAGAGGAAACAAAATTCAGCATAGATCAATGTTGGTTTCAGAATGGTAGGTTGGTATGGCAAGAAAACTTGGTCGGGAATCGACACAAGTACATGGCTCATTCGGAAAAAATTCGCCATGAGGACAATTAGCAAGGTGAATCTTATTTTCAGTTTCCTTTGAAGGTAGACCATTGTAGGAACAGTAGGATTTCTACAAATTTCAGTTTTTTTTTCTGCAAGTTTCAAAAAATTGCAGCATGACACAATCAAGGTTAGCAACAGTCGATCAACAGATTCAAGGAAGAATTTGTCTTTTTATGAGAAGCTAAATTTGATGAAATCTGGGAGATTTCAGTGGTTCAAGGTTGGAAGAGTGGAGAATCAGTCTCCTCATCTTTATTTTCTGTAATTCAGAGAGATTTTGGGGTCCAAAAGCTTCCCATGGGGAGGTGTGATCAAGTGATCATGTCCAAGTTAAGAAATTGCTCAAAAATGGAAGTGCTCAGAAATTCTTGCAATCTAAACGACTGGAAAGGTCTCATCGCTGCGATTTTGACACTGTGAACGGTTCTCAAAACTAACGCCGTATGTGAAAGTTATGAAGTTTTGAAGTCTCTAGTAAACTCCATTTTTTAGTTGAGCAAAGTTGACTTTTGAATTTGGAAAAAAATAATAATAATAATATTCCAAGGAACATTCTAGGAATATTCCTTGAAATACTCCCCAGAATATTCCAATCAGTTGAATGAATGATGGACAAGTGGCATTCTACGAATGGTTGAAGATTTGACTTTTATGGAGTTGGACCAATAGCAGGTTGCCACGTGGCAGGCCCAGAGGCTGCCACGTGGCCCAAGGGTCATGGCTAAAAATTCTGGAGTCTGTTGGGTGTGGAGCCTGATTATCTTGTTTACTTTGTATCACAACATTGGACCCCTGTACCTTAAAAGGGGCAGCAACGCCGCTCGTAATTATTGCTGCCATGGGGGGTCCAGGGGGGGGCGGCAGCGCTTTTCAGAGCCCCCCCCTGGCGGGGGTTTCGGGGGCAGCGCCGCCGAAGCTAAAAATAGATGTAAAATTTCATTGTAAAAGTATAGTAATTTCTAGTCAATCTAGGCAAATGATTTGATGGTAGAAGTTATGTTTAGTTTAGGGTTTTTTTCCCTAGAAGGAAACCCCTCGCTTTTATGAGGGTATTGTATTGTGGCTATGTATTGTATGTGTGTATTCTCGAAGCAAGAAACAGAGAGAGAGACTGTGAGAAAGAACAGAGGATATTATAGCGGATTTGTTGTAGGTTTTTTCTTTTCATTTTGTTGGATAATAGAAAGGAAGGACTGGTTGTTCGGGGTGGACGTAACCTAAACTGGGTGAACCACGTATATCTGTGTCTCTCTAGTTTTATGTGTGTTTTGTATGCTTGTATTTTCCACATATTTTATGTTTTGCATTGCCCCATAATATATAATTTTCTAATAATTGGTATCAGAGCCAAAGGTATATTTAGCTGATAAACTCGCAGGAAAGAAGGGTTCCTAGTTCGAGTGGGAGCAATGGCGGACGATGGTAAGTTTAGGGTCGAGAAATTTAACGGCCAAAACTTCCCGTTGTGGAAGATGCAGATGGAAGATTATATGTATCAGAAATATCTATACCTACCATTGAGTGGAAAAACAAAGAAGTCGGTGGCCATGACAGACGCGGAATGGAACATTCTTGATAGAAAGGCACTCGGAACAGTACGTTTGTGCCTTGCAGCGTCAATTTCCTTCAATATTTTGAAGGAAACAACAACAGAGGGTTTGATTCAGACGTTGGCGCAACTATATGAAAAACCCTCAGCCTCAAACAAGGTATTTCTTATGAAACGACTATTTAATATGAAGATGTCAGAAGGTGGATCTGTTGCAGACCATTTAAATGAATTTAATACAGTTACCAATCAGTTAAGTTCTATAGGGGTAAAATTTGATGATGAAGTTAGAGCTCTATTATTCTTGTGCTCATTTCTAGAGAGTTGGAATGGTTTAGTAATGGTCATTAGTAACTCTATCTCTGGATCTAGTACTTTAAAGTTTGATGATGTTGTTGGTGCTATCCTTAGCGAGGAATTGCGACGAAAAAGCTCTGGTGAGACATCAGGTAATGCTTTGAGTTCAGAGTCTAGGGGAAGAAGAATGGAAAGAGGAAAGAGCTCAAGATATTGCAGTAAATCAAGGAAAGGCAGATCCAAGTCCAGATCGGGGATAGTGTGCTAGAATTGCGGAAAGAAAGGACACCCAAAGAAAGACTGTAGATCTAGGAAGGGAAAAGAAGGAGACACACAGCAAGAAAAAAATCATGAAGCAAATGTGACAGGTGATGTGTTACAATATGCTTTGATTATTTCTTTCGAAAATGTTACTGATTCTTGGGTTGTAGATTCAGGGGCTTCATTCCATGCCACACCTGATAAGAAATATTTTCATGACTATGTTCAAGGAGATTTTGGACAAGTTCGTTTGGGTGATGATAAACCTTGTAAAATTGTTGGAATGGGTAAAGTTCTTGTAAAACAACAAAATGGAAACCAATGGCTACTAAAGGAGGTAAGGCATGTTCCAGATTTGAGGAAAAATCTGATTTCAACAGGGCAGTTAGGCAGTGAAGGTTGTGTGACAACTTTCACAGATTCACAGATAAAACTTGGAAGGTCACCAAAGGAGCGCTGGTAATAGCAAAAGGTGAAAAGGTTGGTACATTGTATTTATGCAATGTTATTTCTAACTCTGTTAATTCTTTAACTTCCAAAGGAGCAGATGCAGCATTATGGCATCATAGGCTCGGAATGAAGATTCTTCACTCAAGAAATTTGTTGCCAAGATTGAAGAATGTTGATTTGGATTTCTGTGAGAATTGCATTTATGGAAAACAAAAGAGAGTCAGATTTCTCAGAGTTAGGAAAGAAAAGAAGAGCGAAAAATTGGAGCTTGTGCATACAGATGTATGGGGACCTGCTTAGGTATCCTCTCTCGGTGGCTCTTGTTATTATGTTACTTTTATTGATGATGCAACTAGAAAAACATGGATTTATTTTATTCAGAATAAATCTGATGTATTTGATACTTTCAAGAAATGGAAAGCTTTCGTTGAGATTGAGACAGGAAAGAAGTTGAAGTGTCTCAGATCAGACAATGGAGGTGAGTATTGCAGCAAAGAGTTTGATAGGTATTGTTCAGAGCATGGAATTCGTAGAGAGAAGACAGTTCCAAGAAAACCACAAGAAAATGGTGTGTCAGAAAGGATGAACAGAACAATCATGGAGCGTGCAAGGTACATGAGATTACATGCAGGATTGCCTTTACAATTTTGGGCAGATTCTATAGATACTGTTGTTTATATAATAAATAGAGGGCCTTCAAGTTCCCTTGATGGTGGTATTCCAGAGGAAGCATGGACAGGTAAAAAGGTAAACTACTCTTTTTTAAAGCCTTTTGGTTGTGAGGCCTTTGTCCATATTAATAAAGAAAACAGAACAAATCTTGAGGCAAAATCAAAGAAATGTACCTTTATTGGATATGGTGCTAATGATTTTGGTTATCGCTTATATGATTATGAAAATCACAAAATCATTAGGAGAAAAGATGTAATATTCAATGAAAATGTCTTGTATAAGAATCAGTTGCAGGAAAAGAAACAGGAAAAAGAAAGCAAGGAATACATGGTTATTGATGAGATAACTGAAAAAGTAAAGGTGCCTGAAAATAATAATAATCAACAGTCACAGCAACAGCAACCATCACAACAGCAACAGGCACCTCAAACACTTGAAAGTGGTGTTAGAAGATCTACCAGGATAAGTAGACCCCCTGAACGATACTCTCCTTCATTATATTTTTTATTGTTGACTGATTCTGGTGAACCTGAATGTTATGAAGAAGCAATGCAGGTTGAAAGCAGGAAGAAGTGGGTGCTAGCCATGGAAGAAGAGATGGACTCCTTATTGCATAACCAGACTTGGGAATTAGTCAGGTTTCCTGTAGGTAAAACTGCATTGCAGAATAAATGGGTTTACAAGCTGAAGGAAGAAGATGGAGGAAAACAGAGGTACAAAGCTAGACTTGTGGTGAAGGGGTTTGCACAGAAGAAAGGTATTGATTTTGATGAAATATTTTCTCCTGTTGTTAAGATGAATTCAATCAGAACTATCTTAAGTCTTGTAGCAGCGGAAGATTTACATCTTGAACAGTTATATGTAAAGACACCTTTTCTCTATGGAGATTTGGAGGAAGAGATATACATGCAGCAACCAGAAGGATATGAGGTAAAAGGGAAAGAAAAATTGGTGTGTAGGTTAAAGAAGAGCTTGTATGGCTTAAAACAGGCTCCAGGGCAGTGGTATCTAAAATTTGACAAGTTTATGTCTGAAAAAGGTTATACTAGATGTCACTCTGATCATTGTGTTTATCTAAAAAGGAAAAATGATGGCAGCTATATTATATTGTTATTGTATGTAGATGACATGCTTGTTTCAGGATCTAACATGCAGGAAATAAATGTGCTCAAAATAAAATTGGAAAATTCCTTTGCAATGAAGGATTTGGGAGCTGCAAAACAAATCCTTGGTAGAGGATAACTAGAGACAGGAAAAATCTCAAATTAACACTGTCTCGGAATGAGTACATAGAAAAGGTGTTGAAAAGATTTAATATGCAGAATGCAAAACCAGTTAGTACACCTTTTGCTAGCCATTTCAAACTTAGTAAGGAGATGTGTCCCAAGACCCACGAAGAAATGGAATATATGTCTAAAGTTCCATATGCATCTGTATTTGGAAGCTTAATGTATGCAATGGTCTGCACAAGGCCTGATATTGCACATGCAGTGGGATTTGTAAGCAGGTACATGAATAATCCAGGAAAAGAACATTGGATGGCAGTAAAATGGATTCTCATATATTTAAGAGGTACCACAAATCAAGCATTATGCTTTGGTGGTTCAAACATTTCTCTACAGGGATATGTTGATGTAGATATGGCAAGTGACAGAGATAACAGGAGGGACACTACAGGATATTTATTTACTATAGGTGGAACAGCTGTCAGTTGGGTTTAAAAAATCCAAAGTGTTGTTGCATTTTCAACAACAGACGCCGAGTATGTTGCTGCTACAAAGGCTAGTAAAGAAATGATTTGGTTACAAAGGTTTACGGAATAATTGGGTAAGAAGCATGATATGGGAACACTATACAGTGATAGCCAAAGTGATATTCATCTTGCAAAGAACTCAGCATTTCATTCTAGGACTAAACACATACATCTCAAGTACCCTTTTATACAGTGAGTATTGGAAGATGGAGAGTTGAAGCTAGAAAAGATACACACTAGCCAGAATCCTGCAAATACGCTAACAAAAGTTGTAACTAGGGAGAAACTGAGAACATGCTCAGTTTCAATTGGTCTTCAAGGATGACGATGAAGATGAGAAACAGCCAGGTCCAAAGAGGAGTCATTTTCCAGCAAATGAAGCAGGGGTGGAGTTGATGCAATCAATCTCCAAGTGGGAGATTATTGGGTGTAGAGCCTGATTATCTTTTTTAATTTGTATCACAGCATTGGACCCCTGTACCTTAAAAGGGGCGACAATTTCGCCCGTAATTAATCGCTGTCGTGGCAGAGGTTTCGAGGGCGGCGCCCCCGAAGCTAAAAACAGATGTAAAATTGCCTTGTAAAAGTATAGTAATTTCTAGTCAATCTGGGCCGTTCATTAGGAAAATGATCTGACGGTAGAAGTTATGTTTAGTTTAGGGTTTTTTGCCCTAGAAGGAAACCCCTCGCTTTTATGAGGGTATTGTATTGCGGCTGTGTATTGTATGTGTGTATTCTCGGAGCGAGAAATAGAGAGAGAGACTGTGAGAAAGAACAGAGGATATTACAGTGGATCTATTGTAGGTTTTGTCTTTTCATTTTGCTGGATAATAGAAAGGAAGGACTGGCTGTTCATTGTGGACGTAGCCCAAAATGGGTGAACCACGTATATATGTGTCTCTCTGGTTTTATGTGTTTTTTGTGTGCTTGTATTTTCCGCATATTTTATGTTTTGCATTTCTCCATAATATATAATTTTCTAACAGAGTCCGCGGGATTTGAAGCGCAAACCTCCCGCCGGCCAACAGAGCGCTCCAACAAACCTGGCTACAATTTGTTCTTAACCCATAAGAATTACAACATAATGTTATACTTTGTATATGAATTGGGCGGAAAAGTTAAAGGGGCTAGCCCCTTAGGAATAGCCCCGCTTCATATAATCGTGCTCACGACCAAGGTTAAATTGATAGTTGGTCAATGGATAGTTGGCGGTTAGTACCGATGGTTCCAGAGCCATGTGACCACTCCACCATGGAACATTTAATATAATGTTTTTTTTAACGGATTTCCAGGCGGTTTGGGCAGAGGTCCATGTGACCCCGCCCACATAATTTAATATAACAGTTTACGGGTCCACAAGTCTAGAGCACATTCGACAAATTCAGAGAATCTACCTATTTTTTTGCACTAATTGGAGTTTCTCCAGTTTTGGAGGAGGATTTTGGGGGACACTGGGCAAAAATTTTCTTTTGCCATAACTCCCTCAATATTGAACGAAATTGGATGAAATTTTAGTCAATTTTGGGTTTCTTGAGCATTATGGAGATTTTGGAATAGGTTTCAGAGTGAAAAAGGTGTTTTATAGTAACCTTCACTTCAGGGAAGAGGAAGGAGCCACCAAGGCCATCAAGGAGGAGGCACTGTTTTGGGTTGTTTTTCACTATTTAAGGTGAAACAAAAGCCATTTTCAGCTATTTTCTATCTTCTAAAGTCAAATTTACTGTTGGCTTTTCCTGTTTAGGTATATTTTTTACTGTGTAACCATTTTGAGAAAATTAATAGATCAAGGACATGTCATTGGGGAGCCTTGGACCGGCAGATGTAGCCCAGGAGGGGTGAACTGCCTTAACAATTTGTTGTGCTGTGTTATGGTGAATTTTACTTGTTGTGTTTTCTATTGTTATATGTTAAACAGTAAATTTAATTAACAAATACTCACACATAAAACTCAGAAACATTACCAAAACCACTTTGTTTAACCTGCAATTCATGGAGAACACTTTGCACACTAAATTATATGGAAATGGATACTTTGCATAGCATTACAAATAGTTCCATTTTCAGATCAACCGGAGCTGTTGTCACCACCGCAATCGCTACCCGATGTAGAGTGGGCCAATAATCCCTCTCGTGGGCCATCACCATCTCTAACCAAACCTCCTCGAAGTCATCCATAAAACCTCGAGCAGGCATACCTTGGGTCAAGCGATCCACTCAACCCCAGAAGTCCTCAAGAATAGTCACCTGAGCTGTAAGTACTGCAATGCGCGCCTCAACCGCATCTACATGAGCTCGCTCGGCCGCAACCTCTACTGCAGCCGAGTTACTGCCCTCACCAGAAGGGCCAACACCATCTCCACTAGGTCCACCGGCACCACCACCTGCATCACCTCTGCCATGACCACCTCAAGGTCATAGCAGAGGGTCGTGACCCACCAGTCGAGCCATTGGGCAACCTACCTCGCCAAAATTTGCACGAGTAACCAAAATAATTTCCGTGTCAAGAAAAAAACACGTAAGAACATGAATACTCACAAAAATGCAGAATAAATATAACACATACCTGCAAGTCCCCAAACATAACCAAAAGGGAGATCCATGTCTGGGTCACCCCGGAAGTCCATCCCTGCATAAGGGTATGGCAAGAACATCTATGGGTTGGCCTCAAACTAGGCCTCATTCATGGCATTCCAGTAACGCCCCACCATCCCACCACTGCCCCACGGCATCACCGAAGCCCTCCTCCTCATACGTGGCTCCTATGGCCCCCCAATGGGCACCGCCACCACCCATAGAAAAACACCATCCTCACGCCCTCAGTGAGTGAACCCTTTCATGTTTTGGGGTACTCGTCTCTGTGTTTTGTATAAACCAAACCTCATTATTTTATTCTTTTGGTAAGTGTACAAAGACCGCCAATGATACCCTTCACTTCTTCGCCCTCATATTTCATCTTTTCCCCCATGGAAGCAGTCCCTCATTCCCCTTGGTCAGAGTATTTTACCCCACGCATGCACCATCACGACATTCATAGCTGGTTCACACTCGCTCTGGTAGTCCTACCAACTCCAAGGATTTCCCCTTCAAAAATACCTATGACTGCTACCAAGCTGCTAAAGTATACTTCGACCTCGGGCCACTAAATCCCCATCATCCATTTTCAGTCACCTCTCACCAACATGCCTATGTTAAACCCATAACATCTAGGTCCCTGACCCCTCAGGTCGGAAACCCATGGTTTGGTTAAGGCTTCCTTTTTTTCAACCTCGACACCTCTTTTCCAAAAAGGAAGCGGTACTTTGGATCACCCCCCATGCAAAGGGGTATCCTCAGGTGGCACTGTGGGAGACATCATTGTCCACAAATGTCATCGATCCTCCTAACATTCAAATACAGCAAAATCTTTACGTCACGATGGTATCGTACCATTCAACCATTGCACTTTGATCAGATCCATCAAAGACCTGTGCCTCCATAAGCGTCTCTGTCAACAATGCTTACACGGGAAGGTCCTAACCAGTACATATGCAGTATACACATATGGGTACCACATTCCACCTATCGTCAAAGAAAAAATTCCCCTGATGTCATCAGCAGTCATCATCAACAATCACGAGCATCAATACCATAGTAGTGGCACTGACAGCACATGTATCTGTCAATTTTGTTTAACTAGTCGTAGCATCACGAGCTTGGGACATGCCCGCCTCGTTGAAATTTTGTATATATGTTGTATATTTTATTTGCTTGCAGGGGCCCCTTAGGCCATGGTCATCTAGGAAACGGTGCAAGGTGTTGTCAATTCCAAGATTCACGCAGGCCTCTCTCTCTCTCTGCGCACGATACAAAAAAGAAACTATAATGTATTTCGGCTATACAGTTCTTCTGAGACCTCACACATTAGGGGGCAACTGTTAACACTAGAAAATCGTACAACAGAATATGCCATTAATTAATGTCAAGCCTAAGGATTTACAGGGTAGGAACACATTATGGAATCAAGAAAGTATTTAAAATCTCTAAGGTTTTGAGAAAATCAGATTTGAACTAGTCATAAATGTTGGATTGTGCGCTTAATCCTTCGAGAAGAGTGCCTTCTGCACACCTTTTCTCTTGATAAGCATGCATTCCTGGAAATGGAAAAATGTCGCTTTCCGGGACCACACCAAGCAAAGGACAGTTACTCCTTATATGAAGCCTCCTAAGAACAGCCACCAGCACCTCCTTAGACACTATGTGAGCACACAAAGGAATATTTGAGCACACAATGGAATCATACCTCTCCCTTGGGTCACCATCCATCATGTACCAAGGGAGGGAAGGAGGACGTGAAAATCCCCTATATAAAGCCACCAAGAGATGAAGAAAGGCTGATCACATTGTTATGCTAGCCAAAGTTGCCCAAGAAACACCAGCAGTGTGTGAGCCGAAGCTGGAGCTAAAGAGGACTCGATCATTGGCCACCCAACATGTTAGTATGAATTCTTCGTCGAGGTGTACGAAAAAGAACCACTTTAGCTACGCATAACTAATAGCCCTAACAACAATAGAGGCTGCCAAACATCTTCAGATCTGTGATTAGTGATTAAAATGCTGCAACAAACAGATCTATAAATGGAAAGACATTAAGCAGTAAAGTAAAGGGTTTGCTCCATGCATCCAACAGACAAGACAAGAACACGATTTTTTGAAAGAATTTTATATTACAGGGCACCTGGGAGGAAAATAAGAAGGTGTATCCAGATCTCCTCAATGGGATGGGTTCTTTGTAGTCCTCAGCACTTCAGATCTAAGCTTTCTCTCTCTTGTAGGTGTAGAAAACCCAATGCAGAAAATAGAGCTCAATGGGAGAAAATGATAGAAATGAGACCAAGTGTATAGATCTAGAGTGATCTAGTAGGCAACAAAAGGTGAAGAATGATGGGGAAAGCCCTCCTATTTATAACAAAATATTGGGTCATTCTAGATCTTGGTGCATGATTAAAATAATGTTAACCAAATCTAGATCCACCTTTTATGGAATATTTTATTATATTTGTTGGAGGGAAAGGGCCTTTGACTTGGGTCAAATCCCTTGATTAGTTAAAAATAAATAAATAGATGATTTATTTATCTTTTTAAGGAAGTGGTTGGGAGATAATCAAATAAATAATGATTTATTTAATTATTTGTGGGTGATTTGGTCATATTTAACAAGGAATATTATCTAAATAAGATTTAAATAATCATTCCTAGAAATTAATGAGATAAATAGAGGTTTATCTAATTAATTTCTTTGGTTTTGGGTTAAACATGACTGGGAATAATAATTAAATTATGGTTTAATTAATTATTCCATGAGGAAAGTCAAACAAACATGGGTTTGTTTAATATTTCCTTTTGGGGTTTTCTGTTTTAACATAGTGAAAGTGGTTTTACTTAGGGTAAAACTAGTCTTACATGGTGTACTTGGGTCCATCTAATGGTAATAAGTTAGATGACCAAAAAATGGTGTAATAGATTGCCCCCCAGCGTGCGAGTGTAGAACCATCCTGTGTGGTAAGAAGTCGTTGGCAGAACGATCACGAGATGTAATGAGGGTGTGCAAAAGAGAAATGTGAGGTAGATAGTGTCTTGAAAAGGACTAGACCTTTGAGAGGAGACGAGACTCGCAGGTGCAACAAGTCTCTTTTTATGAGAGGGTACCTGTGCTGAAGGCGGTGGGGGAGGCATACCTATGCCCGCCGAGAAAAAGTACAAAAGAATAGTGTGTCCAGTAAACAAGGGACCGAACCATAGAGTACAGCTGGCATAATCAAGAGCCAGATAAAAACATAATGAAGAGTCTCACATACATGTTGTGCCTGGGATAACAGCCAGGACTAGTACGATAATATCTGAGTACATGAGATAAATACAACCCAAATGCCCCCTGTAAATGGGGAAGGGCTCACAAAATCTGACTGATACATGCAAATCAAAGAGGTGCTGCAAATGGCTAAGGCCAACATCATCAAAATCTGGAGCGGCATCAAAGGCTGCAAAGAAGAGGTCATCCGGGCATGTGGGGGGCTACCTGCAGGGCCACCCCCTCATGAGGGTTGAGACATCTCACACATACCCGGGAATCATCAAGAGCTGCTGCTGGGTCACTGGACCGTCCAGTATACGAATCTCGATCATGCTGAAAGGAGGTGGAGAAACAATCAAGTCAAAGGGAAATGAGAGATCCCCTTGCCTGATCCGAGGCACCGAACAAGAGGGGAAGCTGGAACCAAGGTACACCGCCCTCTAGACCTGGCTTCTGGAATGAATGAGCTGATGTCGACAGAAGGAGGTCCGCCATAGGTGAGGCAATGAGAGATCCTCAACTAAGGCACGAGAGAAAATAGTAGAGTGACGGACAGACTGACACTAATGATGATGGCGAAATGGAAAGGATGGAGTGGCGAATGGACGACTTCCCTTGTTAGAGCATAAAGGGCATGAATGACATGGCAGCGACTGACACAATATCAGAAGGGATAGGGGACAGTGAGGCTGAAGGTCATGATATGCGACACAAGAGAGGGACCAAGCAGTGAAGAATGGAGGGCTATAGTGGGGTACAAAGGGACGCAGGATAGACTCCATGAATGCGATGATGACTCAAATTGGATGCTCTAAACAAGGGCGACTTGATAGTGCTGCCACACAGTAAAGGCCCCTAATGGGGAACCATGGAAACATGAGTACAAGGTGGGCACTCATGACAAAAATCGACACGAACAGGGACAAGTAAGGGAGCGATATGGTGCCCCAAGTACAAGTGTCGTAAGTGAGGAAATTCGATTTTAAGGAGCGATGAAGTGACCCTTCTTGGACAAAATGTGTCTTGGTGAAGTATCAAATCACCAAAAACTAATAGAAACCCATTTGAGAGCTCGGTGAGATCTTTCCAGCGGTGCTGACGGTTCGTCGAACGGGGCTACGGTGTGGTCGCAGCAGTCGAAAGAAGAAACAGGGGTTCTCTTTTAATAAGGCAGTTTTCCCTCCAAAATCATTCATTTTCTATTGTTGCTGTGGTGAATGTGGAGAGGAGGGAAGGCCCTAAATCTTGCGGCGAACGTAGCGGACAAACCGACCGTTGGAATCGAGATCTGTCAGTTGGAGGTAAGAGGCCTAACCTTGCTCTTGCATTTTGATGGATTACATTTGCAGTTTAGGGCTCAGAATCCCAGAAACAGCCCCTCCTTCACCTCTACGGTCGGGGCGCACTTTTTGGGGCCAAAGTGCGACCGGAATCTGAGTATCAGAAGGCAAAAATGCAACACAGTCAGGAAAAATAGAAACTGCGACACAGGAGATGAGGGGGTTTTGGTCTTGTTTATAGTTTGGGGAGTTGGGGATTTTGGTGTTTAGTTGCCAGTTTCCCGATCTGACCTGCGACAAAAATGATGTGTTTGTGCGGGTATAAGCGAGATTCATAGGTCCCATTTGGAGAGAGAGATCTAGTAGCAACGGAGAGAGATCAGCGAGAATCGAGGCGTCCCGCCGTGTATTGGCAATTTGAGGTTCTGAAAGAGTTTGTGGAGAACCCCTTGATGAGAGCAGGGGAACCATTACTGGCCCGTATTATCAGTTATTGGGATCCAGATCAGGAGATCTTTGTAGTGCAAGGGCACAGGATCGAACTGACGGTCCAGGACGTGTACTTCCTGACCGGCCTCCCACCACTGGGGATGGTGGGAAACACACAGCTAGTGCTGCCGCGGGTGCGGCATATCATGGAGTTCGTGGAACGCCATTGTCGACCGGGTCTCCAAGTCAAGGGGACTCTAATATCGATCGGGGATCTAGAGAGGCTAGAAACCCGTGCAGTGGCCGCAGCTGTGCTGCGAATCCTGGGCAGCCAGGCGTTCCATCACATCACCGGTGGGCAGATGACGATAGTGGAGAGTGTGTTGGGTGGGACCTACTTTGGGTGGGCCCAAATGATGTTGGTGGTGCTAAAGCGACAGTTGTTGCTATGCAGGCGGCAGGTGAATCATGATTGCTCATATGGGACTTTATTGTGCGCCTTCTTCTTTGAGAAGATCCCGACCTTGAGGCCTCGTGTGCAGCTTCCAGATGGGGGCCCGAGAGAGCCCAGGATGCGCCGTTGGGGACGGCTACTCTGCAGGGGAGGAGGAGGGGCGGTCGGGCGAGTGTTTCGACCGGAGTTTTTTTTCCCATTGGGATCAGATGCCGTTGTACATAGACGACTACCCTTATAGTGGGATGAGCTACTATGGGGATTCGGATCTGCCACTTCCGCCTAGTCGAGTCTGGGGGCCCGATGGTAAGTGAAAAATTGCTATTCTTGTGTGGGCATGTTAAATTTTTTGAATAGAAATGACTGATACTGATTCGTGTACTTTTGGTATGCAGATATAGCACCGGTAAAACCGGCCGGATATATGGGACGACCGGCAGCGTCTGGAGCTACAGGTCCAAGTGGGTCGAGAGCAGCGCAGAATGAGGATGCAGCCGCCTTGCTGGAGGACATCTGCCGTAGATGTGAGCAGTTGTTGACCGGAGTATCAGAGCGCGGGTGGCAGGATTTAGACGACCAGTACATAGAGCCGTGTGTTGGTCTCCCCTCGGAGTGGCGAGGTATCATGCGACGCATGGCGATGGCCGGTCAGGCTATGCGTGATCTACATGCTGCAGGGGCAGAGCCATTGGCCCGGGAGCCTCCAGATAGTGATTAGGGGTAGGGGCATGTGGTGCCCCCTCTGATGTATGTAGGGGCAGGTGGTGCCCCCTATGATGTATGTAGGGGCAGGTGGTGCCCCTAATTTTTGGCTTTTTGTTTGTAACATGCTATGGGCATGTCGTATGTATCAGAGTAGATGGACTCTAAATATATGTGTTGTGACACATATTATGGATATGTATCGTCTTTTGATGGTGGATTTAATGTCATTGTCTTGTATGAAATGTGTGATAAATGCCAATCTAGAACATGGTTTGCAATACTATCTACATAGTGATTCTAGTCTCTGGGTACATGGTTGAAAGTTATGGTTTCAAACGCACGTATTAATACTTTCACTCGTAAATAGCGTCTAAATAGCACAGGGTTATGCACACGATAAACACCATTTAGTTGCGTTACAAGAAGCAGGGAATCCAAACGAACGTGCAGATGGAGGATGCGCTGAAAGAGGGCATCAGCTAATAAGCCACGCACTGCATCATATTCGGCCTGATTGTTGGTGGCAGAACCAATGCATACCCTGTTAGAAAGAACAAGGTCATGCAAGGGGGTGAAGATGGCCCAACCTGCCGAGGCAAGATTCCTGGAGTAGCGACTTGCACCATCGGCGTAACCGATAAAGGGTGTAGACGGGGGGTCCTGCAGAATGGTGTGACAAGACAATAAATGAGGGGATGAAAGGAAATGACAGCAGCGTGAGGGTACAGAAGCCATCGGGCGGCAACGGCGGGAGGAGGGGAAGTGGCAGGATGATCAAGACTCAAACAAGGTGGTGTCTGAGAGCTATCGGAAACATGGTGAGGACTCGGGCTGCGGAGGTCAACAGAGACACAAGTGGAGTGAGCTCGAGTATGAGGGGGAATAGGGTGATCAAGGGACACAACAGGGGAGGATGCAGACGGGCTAGGCTCCGGGTGTCATGGAGAGGAGGATAGGTAAAGGATGGTTACCGTAGACTCCGTCATCTGAACATCAGGGGGGGGAATGTCGATGGGAGCGGGGGGATCCTCAGGCTGGCCTGAAGCATACTACGCAAGAATGGGAGAGGCGGATTGATTTTGTTCAACCTCATACTCGCGGACCACCTCTAGGGAGGCACGGTAGTGCGTCAGGTGAGGACAATGGTGGGATTAGTGGCCATGGACACCGCACAAGGCACAAGGTTTGTTGGTGCGGAGAGTCTTGGGGTTCTTGGGAACGGACGAAGAAGGGGTGGGGGCTTCAAGGACCGTAGCGTCGGGGAACGCGACTTTAACCATGGGCCGGATACGGGGTAACTCGGGACAAGCATGGGTGGCATGACCAGTGACATCACATAAGGCACAAGGCTTCGCGGGCGGAGAAGGAGCCGGGTTGGTTGTGGTGGTCTAGTCTTTGGTTGCCCCCTTACGGGCTTTGCCTTTCTTCCCGGGAGCCGTCACAACAGGAGAAGGGTCCTGTGGAGGTGCTGGGGGAACAGTGGCTATGGAGGAAGCGAGGGGAACCGGTTGAACCGGTGTCAAAGCCATGTAAGGTTTGGGGTGACCAGGAGGGGTGGCGGTTGGGGGATCAAGGTACCAGACCGGAATGCCCAAGGTCAAGTTAGGGAGGGAGAGGGTGGCCATGACGGGGACAGAATATACGCCGGGAGGGGGAACTAGGAAAGGGATCTACCCAGCATGGAAATGACCAGGAGGGACGGCTTCAAGATGGTTGAGGCCAAGAGGAACCGATCCGGGAGGATAAAGAGGTTCAGTGATACCAGCTGTAGGGGGAGGGCCAGAAGGAGGAGGTCCGGCTGGCTGAGAGGAATGTCTAGGAGCGGGTTGCGGAGGGCGGGGGGGAGGTTGCTGACTAGCCGAGGCAGGCCGCTTATGGGCAGCCTGAGACGATTGCATCATGCAAACATTCGACAAGCTAGGATCAGTAACAGGAGGGGGCGGAAGATGAGGAAAAGTACCAAGCAGGGTGGAATCTTTATAGACGCTGGGGGAGACACTGGTCAAAGAATCGACGGTTTGCTTATTGGCTACAGAAGAGATGGTCGTCTCGAAGGAGGTCTGAGACGGTGGCTCATGATAAGATAGCTGGTCGATGGTGACTATCTTCCCATTATGTGGGAAAGACATCTTGCGGAAAACCGCGGATGGGACAGCAGACATGGCACAGGTGTAGCTTCGCCCCAACAGAATGTTGTAGTCTAGAGGAGCGTCAATGACTTCGACGTCAACGCAAACGGTCTTACCGGCGAGGGTGATGGGACAGTTACGAAACAGGCCAATGGGCTGGGAGGCATGACCGTCCCACGCTCGAAGGGTGATCGTGGACGGGGCCAGCTCAGGGGATCCGAGTTGCTTCCAAACCGAAGCGGACATCACGCAGGTGGATGCCCCCTCATCAATTATACACCGGGATACATTGGCGTTCCAGATTTTGACTGGGATTTGGAAAGCGGCGGAAGGAGGAAGAGGGGGATGGTCTGATTGAGTGGCGTCGAAAACAATCATTTGGTCATCAGCAGGATTGACAGCTCCCACGGCAAATAGTAGAGCCTTCTTTTGGGAAGGGCACGACTGGAGGAGTTCCAGTGTGGAAATGGCAGCAGGGGATTGCGCCAAATCATCTACTATACTATACGACTGAGCGGCTCGACCGGAAGCAGCATTTCGGCGTAATGGTCCCTTTGGAATCTTTGGATGAACCTCAACTTTGGGTTGAGGGATGTGTAAGGGACCACTGGATGTCGAAAGAGGCTCTGTAGAACCTGAAGAGGGAGGCTCGGGAGCAGACTGAGTAGGAGGCTTGGGGTACTGGCGAGACCGAGTTTGAAGGTGAAGGTCGACGGATGGGGAAGGATCGGAGTGCATCATAAGGATCTGGTAATCAGAGGAACCAGAAATGGAAGGGGGGGCGGCTACCCGGCTGTCAGGCGATTGGGTAGCCACGAATCCCTGTTGAGGGAAAGGATCAGTGAACACAGATGGCTGGGTAGTGGCCACATTGGGAGGAGCATGAGGGGAGGCGTGTTGTCCGCGCAATGTGGCTTGAGACTCCCACATCTGCCGCATCTGGGGTAAGAGAGGACAATCGTGAGTGTAATGACCATAAACATCGCAACACGAACAAGGCTTATTGGTGCGAAGCGGCCTGTCCGGCTTGGGCGGAAGGCCCTGTTGCTGGTTGCTAGTGTTAGGGTCCATACCAGAATTGGGTCCGCGGTTACCAGGGGCAGATTGGTTTTGGTTGCCTCTCCGCCTTCTTTGAGAAGAAGGGGGATTAGTTGCGCCCTGCTGTGCAAATACTTGCCCTGGAGGAGGCTGTAAGAACTGTTGCGGGTTGTGAGGAGGCAAGGGAGGTGGAAGCGCATATGCTGGAGCAGCTAGCGCACCAGGCTGTGGATAAAGGTAAGGGTTGGGTTGAGCAACATTGAGGTAAGCAGGAGGTTGGGCAAAATGATGAGGCATGCCGTATCCTGGATACATGTTGCCGGGTGGGGGAAGAGTGCTCGAGGTGCTGGCCCCTCCCTGAGGGAGACCATAGCCCATAGGAGGATGAGCAGATGGATGGGAAAGAGATCCAACGATACCGTCGGCGGAATGAGATGCCCCTGGGGCGTTAGCGCCACCGGGCCTGGGGATGTCAGGAAGGACGGTATAAACATAACCATATTGAGCGTAGATCAGGTCATATTTTAAGGCTATTTGGAGGGCGGCTTCTTCAGTTTGAGGAAAGTGAGAGGCGACATCTTTGCCAATGGGAGACGGAAGGGTGCGAAGGAACCATTCCATGTAAACCCGATCTTCAAAGGGAGGGGCTCGACATAAGCTCTGTCTTCGTCGCCATTCCTGAACATGGGAAGAAAGGCGTGTGGAAGAGGATTGCTTAAAGGAAGTCAAGAGCTCCGTGCCAGTGTCGTATTGGAGAGGGAGTTGGAAGTATGACAAAAAGGCTTGGGCAAGAGTCTCGAATGTGGTATGGGAAGAGGTGGCTTGTTCGACATACCATTTAGAAGCTTCGCCGGTAAGCGTGCGTTGGAACAAACGAAGACAGATGGAGTCATCGGTAATGGAATTGGAGGAACACCACATGTGGAAAGACCGGACGTGATTGGTTGGATCTTCTCCATTAAGGCCCTCGAACTTAGGGATGTCAGAGGGCAGCTTGGTGGGCATAGCGGGCCAGGTAGCATTGTGGTGGATGGGGTCATTAATCAACTGATGGAAATCGGTGAGGCTGAGGCCTGCAATGTACGGCAGCACAGGGGTGGCCGGGGTAGTGTTTGTGGCGGTTCCGCTAGAATTAGGGCCGGCATTGGGGCCGGGAGAACCGCTAGCGTTGGGCCCTGGACCAGACATCGTGAAGGTAACAGGGGGAGAACCAGAAGGAGAAGGAGGACTCGATGAATCAGGAGAGGAGTCGGAGTGCGGACTCGAAGGTGGACTGGCTCGACGACGGCAGTGCGGAGCAGGTCGATCAACCGGAAACTAAGGGTGAAGGCCAAGAAGTCGCCGGGAAAGGCGCCTTGGGGGCGCAATGATGACAGGAAGAAGGAAACCGACAAGGGCAGAAAGGGACATAATCAAGTAAGGTCAAGGGCAGATAAGGTGCAGTGACAATTGATTTTAGAGTCTTTGCCAGGCGGTGTTAACCAGGCGCTTCTTCACTTAGGGTCAGTGTGTGGCGTGCGTTAATTTTAATTTTTAAACCCTTTCCATTTTGAGAGCAAGAAAAAAGTGTGCTGCGTAGCTGAAAATAAACCTACAGAGAACAGAATATAATGCTGAAATAACAGAAAAATAATAGCTACTTGTGCATCTATCTAACCCAAGAAGGTGGGTCTCTCAAAACTATGCTGAAAAGAAAGGGAAAAACTATGTAAAACACACACAAAAAGAGCTCAACAGATCTAGGGTCGAAAGGGACAGGGATCTGGAGGATAAAGCTGCAGGAAAGGGGTGCAGATCACAGCCAAGAGACAGAGGCAAGGTGGCTGGAAAAAGGGAGGAAATCAGCAAAAACCGGAGGGGGCAAGGCGGAGGCCTTCAAAGGAGGTCCAAACAAAACGACAGGAGGTGATTTGAAAGGAAGAAAGGCTGATTTCAAAGGATCTGAAAGGGAGGTAACAGATCTGGAAAAAAGGAGGCTGAAGCTCTGAAAAACAGACGGCTGAAACAACTAAAACTCTTCCACAAAAAGTGGAGGGTACTAAAGCCCTAGGGGGCTAGGTTCCCACTTAGATGAGTAAAAACAGATCAGAACTTGATCAAAGCGGGCTGAGACAGAGGCGGGAAAACCCTGACAGAAGCTGCGGCAGAACCCAGAAAAATTACAGAAAAATCACTGAAAAATTGGCAGGTCGCAATTTCTGACATGTTTTCAGTGCAGGTCGCAGAAAAGGGGCAGAAAAGTGCGACCTGGAGGTCCAGGTCGCAGTTTTTGGGCCAAAAAGTGCGACCCCCCGTTCCGGTTGTCTCGGCGGCGATTTTCAGAAAAGTTGCCGTCTCAGTTGCGGCTGGTGTCGCTTACCTGCGCAATAGGGCCAGAAACACACGGAAGTTAGAAATTTTAATGTTTTAGGGTTTTATGTGAGAAAAACAACATAAAAATAGGAAAAATAAACAGCTAAAAAGAAACCCTAGGGTCTGAAGTAGCTGGATATGCAGGAATATGAAAAACGACAACGGTCGTAATTTAAAACCCGTGTGGAGTCGCCATTTGTTAGTATGAATTCTTCGTCGAAGTGTACGAAAAAGAACCACTTTAGCTACGCATAACTAATAGCCCTAACAACAATAGAGGCTGCCAAACATCTTCAGATATGTGATTAGTAGTAAAAATGCTGCAACAAACGGATCTATAAATGGAAAGACATTAAGCAGTAAAGTAAAGAGTTTGCTCCATGCATCCAACAGACAAGACAAGAACACGATTTTTGAATGAATTTTTATATTACAGGGCACCTGGGAGGAAACAAGAAGGTGTATCCGGATCTCCTCAATGGGATGGGTTCTTTGTAGTCCTCAGCACTTCAGATCTAAGCTTTCTCTCTCTTGTAGATGTAGAAAACCCAATGCAGAAAATAGAGCTCAATGGGAGCAAATGATAGAAATGAGACCAAGTGTATAGATCCAGAGTGATCTAGTAGGCAAAAAAAGGTGAAGAATGATGGGGAAAGCCCTCCTATTTATAACAAAATATTGGGTCATTCTAGATCTTGGTGCATGATTAAAATAATGTTAACCAAATCTAGATCCACCTTTTATGGAATATTTTATTATATTTGTTGGAGGGAAAGGGCCTTTGACTTGGGTCAAATCCCTTGATTAGTTAAAAATAAATAAATAGATGATTTATTTATCTTTTTAAGGAAGTGGTTGGGAGATAATCAAATAAATAATGATTTATTTAATTATTTGTGGGTGATTTGGTCATATTTAACAAGGAATATTATCTAAATAAGATTTAAATAATCATTCCTAGAAATTAATGAGATAAATAGAGGTTTATCTAATTAATTTATTTGGTTTTGGGTTAAACATGACTGGGAATAATAATTAAATTATGGTTTAATTAATTATTCCATGAGGAAAGTCAAACAAACATGGGTTTGTTTAATATTTCCTTTTGGGGTTTCCTGTTTTAACATAGTGAAAGTGGTTTTACTTAGGGTAAAACTGGTCTTACATGGTGTACTTGGGTCCATCTAATGGAAATAAGTTAGATGACCAAAAAATGGTGTAACACAACAACCCAAGTCCACCACGCCAGAGACAGAGGGAGACTGCATTAGAGGTAGAGCTTGGAAGGCAACATCCTAGCATCGGGACCTAGAACCATTATGTAGGTGCCCTTTGGCAAATGGGTAAAATTTCTTCTCCATTTCAAACGTTTAATAAGAAGAGGCCTTTGAGCCATCGTTGGTATTATTATCATTTTGAGTCTCTTTCATAGTGTCTATATATTTGTGTTTTATTTTTAGTTTAACCAGAGCATACTTTAGCATATTGTTTCCACTAAGTTTTATGCTTTTTAGCTCCACCATTTTCTGCCTGTTACCAATAGTTTAAAGAGTAGACCAAACTCTTTAAACTGGTGTGATTTCATACACTTGTGTGACAAATCCACCACTATAGCGTCGAATACCGTTGGATCTCGATATGGGAGATCAATGACTATCGCACGTTCGAGACGGCGAGCAGGTGACCGGGCCAGTGGAAGTGGAGGAAAAGTGACAAGGTTTTGTTGGATGGCGGGGTTTAGTGGAGGATGGGCCCAGGGCCTTAATAATTTAACAAAAAAGCGTCAAGTTATAAGGTTTGTGAGGGGCGTTAGGCATGATGAGAGGTGGGGCCCATATTTTAATAATTTAAAGGGTTAAGAAGCCGCTTTGTAAGGTTTACGAAGGTTTATGAAATGAAAGGCGGAGGCGTTATTTGGATAGGGGAAGGGCTTATAGATAGGCGGAGATCAAGGTCTTATGAGTGCGAGAGGGTTGGGGCTTAGAATAAAAAGGGACTTAAGCCTATATATCAAAAGGACGGGTTTATGATATAAAACAAGTTTTATATTTATAAAAAATATAACACCCGAAAGGCTTAATTTTGGGTTTTAAACAATGTAAAAGTGGACTTTTACATTGTTTAATACATGTAAAATGGAAATGAGGAATAGGGGTGTGCTCCATGAGGGTTTAGGAAAGGGAAAAATGGGTTTTTTTTTTTAGAGGGAAAAAAGGGAGTGGATGAGAGTGTGGGTAGGGTAGTGAAAATGAGTTTAATAGGCCTAATAGTGAAGTCTTTTTTGGATTAGTGAGGAGAAACTTAGAGGGTAGAGATGGAAAAAGATACTGAAATAGTTTAGCTTAGGATAATGAAGGCAGTGAGATTTCTAAAACTCACAATATTTCATAAATTTTGTTTTTATAAATCTAGGACCATTACTTAGTCATCTTCATAATCAACAAAAATTATTGATGACTAACAGTGGCTCCACTTGAGGAGGGCAGCTCCTTTTTGGGAGGTGTCCAGAACTTTCAAACATCAAATATCTGAGTTTATGAAGACCAGTGCCTCTTCCATTGGGAAGATTTTTCCTTCTTTTCATTTGTTGATATTTCTTTGAAGTGGTGATCTTAATAATCTACAACACATGATTTCTTCAACTTCATATCTACCTACCCAACCTACTTGGTCTAACATTTTTTTCTTCCTTGAGTGAATTTGAACTGGAAAAATCTTGACATTTTTATTTTGAAAACAAAAATAAACTATCTACTTCTATCCTTATTGCTTCCAAGAGTTCAGATTAAGCTAGTGAACTATTTATTCTCTACCTAAACTATTTGACTGCCAAGATAAATTTGTTTGACAGTCTTGATTCTCTAAAATATTGACATAAAATTGAAAGCATGGCTCAAATCAAAATTAGGCAATCTAACTTACCATGGTTTGTGGCATTGGAACAAGCTGCACACAAACATTATTTTGCAGAAATAGTAACTAGAAAAATAAGGGCTATGATCTAACATTTTTTATATATCCCCATCTTTCTCTTTGGTTATGTTTTGAGCATGTGGAACCAGTATCTTTTACTTCCTAATATATCCTTTCTGATAAGTCAAGTTTGAGAAATCTTGACAATCATTTGTGCACTAACTTATCAACATAAATTTAAAACATTTTTAGCCATGATTAGGCTAGATGACTGAACAAGATTTTATTTTTGAACAAGTAGTGGCATTTAGGCTTGCACACTTTCAACAGTATTTTTTTTTGGGTATGGGGTTGTACCTCTTTTCAAATCTGCCCTCTTTTCCTTTTTATTTTTTCTCAATTTTTTGTTTTTATAATCCCTTATCATGCAATGTTATATATAATGAATGAAAACTTTGAAGCTAGGACTCTTGACAATAATAATGTTTGAGAATCCTGCCATTGACAGGACCTCCAAATAACTCCTCTCAATTCAACCCTTGTAAAAAGAAAGCATTATGACCCCTAATTGAATGAATGATATAAGGCCCTTTCCACAAATTATCAAATTTACCATGTTTACCTTTGTCTTCCCTCCTAGAATCCCATTTTAAAACTGTGTCTCCAACTTGGAAATTATTTGCTTTAGTCCTTCTCTCAAATATCTTCTTGATGTTTTCTTGTACTGCTTGTGTTCTTTTGTAAACCTCCTCTCTTGACTGCTGTAAATGGATGGTTTGGTTCAGCCTTCTCTGCATGTCATTTTCTTCTGATTTCACTTCTTGGAGGAGTTTCATGACTGGAACTCCTAAGGATGTTGGGAAGAATACATCCATGCCATATACCAACTAATATGGAGACATATTTATTTATTTTTTGGTGGTTAGTCTATCAGCCCATAATGCATGAACTAGCTTACTATGCCATAATTTTTGGTTCTATTCCAGCAGTCTCTTGATAATGTTGATCAGAATTTTCATAGAGGATTCAGCTAGCCCATTACCTTGGGGGTAGTAAGCTGTGGAATGCCCCAATGTGATATGATATTTATAGCAGAAGTCAACCATCCTTTTGGATTTAAAGGCAGCAGCATTATCTGTAATGATCTTCCTAGGACAACCAAATCGGGATAATATGTTGGTCTCAAAGAACTTGATAATGACTAAGTCAATAGCATTCCTAGAAGGAATGGCCTCTATCCACTTGGTGAAATAATCAGTGGCAGTAAGGATCCCCTTATGTTGGGAAAATGAGGTGGGGTGAATTTCTCCAATAAAATCCAAACCCCATTGTTGAAGGGGAGCCTCAACATTGATGGGATGAAAGGGTAAAGGTAGGAGTTTTCTCTTGCCATCAAAAATTTGGCAAGTCATGACTAGTTTTCGAGTATCAGGGAAAAGGGTGGGCCAATAATATCCAGCTCTAAGAATCTTGTTTGCTATGGTTTTCCAGTAAAGGTGACCTCCACATTCTCCCTCATGCAGCTCATGCATGATTTTTCCTGCATCATTCTCAAGCAAACATTTAAGCAATATGCCCACAGAATTTTTCCAATATAACACTCCATCTAAAATGCATAATTTTAAAGCTTTTTGTTTCAAAAATCTAGCTTTTGTCTTTGATAAAGAAGGAGGGGTGTTGAGATAAAGAAGCACATATGTGATATCAGCATACCAAGATGAATTTAGAAATATTTCTTCAATGTATGGAGCATTGAATTCTTCTTGTTCTTCTAAAACATCAACCATATTCATATCTAATTCTTGAAAATTTGATTTATCCATGAGTTTTGCTAATCCTTGTCCTTTAACCATCTTGGTGGGTCTGATTTCTAAATCATACTCTAAGATAATGGCAATCCATTTTCTCCTTTTACCATCAGGGTCTTGATTTAGAATATCCTTTACAATTGTATGTGGGACAAAATCAATGATATGAGAGTGAAAAATGTAGACTCAGAAATCTTCCAATGCTTTTATCAAGGCTAAGTCTTGTTTCTCCATGATGTTATACTTGAGTGGAGCATCTGTTATGGCTTTACTTAAAAAGGCTATTGGTTGTTCTTGTCCCATGTTATTCTTTTGCAACAATACTGCAGCAAGGGTGTGCTTAGATGCAAATGAAAAAATGTAGAAATCCTTGGTGAAATTAGGACTGATAAGAAATGGTCTTTCAGTGAGAGCTTGTTTCACTAGTTCAAATGACTGTTTTCTTTTAAATTCCATTTCGCTCCCATCTCCTTTTTTAGCATGTTTGTGATATTTCTCAGAATTTCAGCAAGGTTGGGGATGAATCTTCTCAAAAAGTTGATCTTTCCAATGAAAGATTGCAACTCTTTGAGATTCCTAGGATGGCTGATTTTCAATATAACTTCAATCCTTTTGGGGTCTACTTTGATTACTTCTTCAAAAATTATGTGGCCTAGCAGCTTTCCTTCTTGGAGACCAAAATTGTTTTCTTGGGATTCAAATATAGGCCATATTTCCTACATTTTTCAAAAACTCTTCTCAAATGGACTAAGTTCTCTTTATCATTTTTGGAGTAAACAATGATGTCATCAAGATAAATGATTATAAAGTAGCCTATGTATTCTGAAAAATCTATGTCCGTGGCCCTTTGGAATGTGGCCCCTACATTCATCAAACCAAATGGAATTTTAACATACATGAATGTACCCCAAGGTGTGGTGAAGGCAGTTTTGTGTTGATCACTTGGGACTACTAGCACTTGGTTGTAGCCTGAAAAACCATCCAACGGTGATATTATTTTAGATCCAACCACCTTTTGAAGTATGTGATTGTTATAGGTCAAAATACCTCCTCATCAGCTCAGAGGGGCAGACAAATATGGAAGAAGTACAAAGACCTAATTTAAACCTATTTCTGCCAGGGTAACGCATATATAAAACAGAACAAGGGCGTTATAACGCAGGCAAGAAATATATTAGCCGCGTTAGTTGCTAGGGCAACGCTCTTTTTACACTGGAGAGATGCGTTACCCGTGTTTTAAGTTTGAATTGGGAAAAGAGCGCGGAGAAAGATTTGAATCTCCGACTTTCCCTCACAAAGGAGTCAGTGCACAAAGGAAACTGCAGAAGCACCAGTTCATTATTGGTCATTGCCATAGAAGACTGAACTCCAAGAGAGGCAAAAGCATGGAGATAAAGGAAACATCTAAGCCTTTTCCATTCCAAACTAGTGGAAAGAGAAGGGAAACAATGGCCTTCTCCCTCTCCTATAAGAAGGAGCTGAAGGCTCTTAATTGAAGGTCGAAGGATTGCTCAAAATTTCTTGCATACTTGTGGAATAGAGAATAGTGTGACATTGTGAAGCCCAAGAGTAAAAGAGGCTCCTAGAGAGCTTGTTGGCTTGGACTTCTTCACTTGATAGAGAAGAGAGATTGGGAGACTGAGGAGGGCTTGGTACAACCGATGGTTGTAATCCTCCTTCTTTCAAAATCAATAGAACTATGTTCGTTTTGTCCATTCGATGCTTAAAGTTATATTGTTGTTTCAATATTTGTTTAGTATGATATGAATGGCTCAGATGTGTATAATCTATATGTTTATTGTTGATTTAATTGATAGAATACTTGTTATATTAGAAGTTACGCGGGTGCTTTGACTGATTGCAGATCTCATATTTGGAGTCGGCGAAGAAGGACTCTTACTTTGCTGCTCAGCGCTCTCCAAGAGATTCCAAAACCGTCAAAGAGGTAATTCTCTATTGTATTCCTTCAAGTTATTTCAAGCTAATATGAACATGCTCATGCCATCTTTGTGAACAACATAGCTAATCTGACTGTCTGCCTCGGGCACCAGAAAGCCCTGAGAGGGATATACGAAAACCAACCACCCAAGCAGTTTACCCTAAAGCAGAATTGGCGACTCCGCTGGGGAGTTTCCCCATAGTTTCCGGACTATTTCTTCCTTCATTTCTTCTCTCCTCTGTTCAGTATCCTTCCGACCATTTTTGATGCCCAGTAGACATACCAAATGCTTGCAGAGTTCAATCCTGTTCCTGTCTGGCCAACTGAAGAGCTTTTCCCTGGTTAACGCGACCTATGCAGTTCATCTAGTGCATTATAACGCGGTCTAGGCTTAAATACAGTGCGTTATAACGCTGTATTTTCTCACAGACAGAGCGTTACCCAGCCAAAAACCCTGTTGTTCACTACTATGACTGTGTTTTAGCTGTTGAGTTTTTTGGCCACCAATACCTTTTACAGACTGAATCCCTGTGCTTGTCTGCTAAAGCTGGCATTGATTATTTGTTTCTCTTATTTAGTTAGTGTGCAAAGCACTTACTTTTTAAAAAGAGAAAAAAAAAATTTTATTATTTTTTTGCATTTAAGTTGAGTTTATTCTGAAAGTTTGTTTCACAGACTGTTAAAAGAGGTAGATCGAAGTCTGAATCTTGAAAGTTGAGCTGTGTTATTTACATGTTGGTGCATGGATGATTGAAAAAGAAACCTCTCCTTGTAGAAACATTGTTCATTGAAGTTAATATTTAGAGCATGTTTTGCATGGTTTATTGAGTCAAGAGTCTCACTATACTTCATACGTCCATTTCCCCTCCGCCAGACTAATAACAAAGTACACTAAAAACAAAGCGATAATAAAATCAATCTAATAACTCTTTTTTGAGCTCACACAAACAGTAGTTCAGGCTAGGATCTTGGGTTAGGAAAGTGAGAAAACTACCCAAGATCTCAAAACTTGAAAACTAGAGTCATTAACGAGTGAAATCCTGCTGCACTCACATTATCAGGACCGTTCCTTTACCGGAGCTCAGCGCGAGACAACACTTGGGTGCACTAGAAGGTAGCCCGCCTTCGACTGCATCCTGTGGGTGTGTTATATATTGGGGTTCCCTTCGGGGATGTCGAAACTAGATCGGGGATCTAGGTATTCTGCCCATATAGCACACTGTCCTTGACCGTGGACCCCCCTGATAGTGTCTGTGATTTGAGGTATCCTTAGTGGCTATACTTTTAGGGACTTACACAAGGTGACTGGGACGGGCTGTACTGGTACCTGAAACAGACGGACCTACTCTGTCTTCAGTCTTTAGGAGGGTACTCGTCCTCACGAGAGTGCTTACACCTATCGTCTGAGGTTCGGGCGAAGCTCTAGAGTAACCGTAACTGTACTTTCGACCAACCCTCTCTGTATGCTATTGTGAGACTGGATTTCATCACCAGTGAACGGTAGTACTCAGACAGGGCACCCTATATTGGCTGCTTGTTGATTGATTTTAGAGAGTCTTTTTTCTTTTTAGTAAGTGTGTGGTTACTGTCACTTGAGACTTCATAATATATCACATTTTAAATAAAATTTGTTAAAATTAAATCGGTCACCGTGGCGTCCCCTGACCCACGCCGTCAGTCTAGACGATAGCAAGGTCTACCTCCTCTCACCTTAGAGGAAAGATTGAACCTTGGTGAACCCGGGCCTTCTACGGAAGAGTAGTCTCCTCTGACTAATCTGGATTCTCACATAGACCCTTATCAGCCGGAACTCCCAGAGGACCCTTTCACTGAAGGCGTTGTACCTAATTACAATCCTCCGCTCACTGATCCGTTAGGACCGGTGATAATCCAGATTCCACCGCGCCAAGATATGTCTGCGGCAACACCAACATCTATTTCTCCACCGGTATCCACAGGGTCGATACCAATGGTAACCATTCCTGGTTCGCCATCATCTTCCCCGCCGGTGGTCAGTTCTATGTCGTTACTGGGTAACCCCAGTAGTCACATATACCTACCCCCAACCCTATGGTCAACACAACTGTCAGTAGTTTACCGAACCCTTCGGCATCTACTCCTACCGTGATCACGTTGGGGACCACGGTAGCTCCTCCCACGAGCACGACTACTTCGGTGCCCTTTAACAACCCTTTTGGTTGGAACCCTCTGTTGAGTTCAAACCCCCTGGCCACTATACCAGGGGGCAGTGTTATCAGTACACAGGTAGCAGGGAATATTTCTCTTCCTATGCAATCCTTAGGAAAAATGGGACAACCCATTGTAAATACTATCCCCTTAAGTGGTTCAAACATAGGTGTAGGATCTATACCATTGCCAAATTATGCAAGTACTAGTATGCCTCCGGGAAAATCTATTGCATCCATTTGGACTAACCAACCCCAACCTCCATCTGGAGTGGGAGGGCACTTTTACGTTGGGGGCAACCAACCATTTGCCCCTCAATACACTATGCCCTATGGACAGCAACCGTATGTTCCTACTCCTCCACCTATGGGGGGTTTTTATCAAAGTCCCACTTACCCTTCTGGTAACACGTGGATGGGGGGACCCTATGGTCCAAGTAGTCAGCCCATACTGCCTTGGTTAGACTCGGGGGAAAATCCACAATTGCCTTTCTTGGCAGCTTTGGACATACCCGACATCCATAAGCTGACAAACGACCCCATCAATCACAACTCGCTTTGGCCTCCTATACCGCATAAGATTCCTTCAGATATCCCGAAGTTCGATGGGAAGCATGGAGATGACCCAGCCGCACACATCACTACCTTCCATTTGTGGTCCATATCCAATTCCATGGTAGATGATAGTGTCCGCCTTCGACTGTTCTCCTGCACCCTTACAGGCAATGCCGCCAAGTGGTACATTGAATTACCACGCGCCGCCATCAATACATTTGGCGCTTTAGCGACGGAGTTCTTAAAGAACTTTCAACTACCAATTACAGTGGAAACAGGCACAGAATTGTTAACATCACTACGCCAAGACACCGCCACCCACATCTCCGACCATATTCATGAATGGAGACGTAGGAGGAGGCTTGTCAAAGCGCCAATACCGGACCATCTCTTGGAAAATTGGTTTTGCAAGTCTCTTTTACCCCATATCTCTAAAGACATTGGCCTTTCTGGTGCGGTGACAGAATATCAATGTATTCATCGTGCCCAACACCTGGATTTAATCTATTCACAATCCGGCACGCTTTACTATCTGCTCCCCCATGCCCCTGGTAACCCGAACCCTCCGGCTACTAAGAAAACCGGAGCTCATGCCGATGGTCTCGTTGGCACGGTCTTTGGTGTAGCCACCAATCAGTCTCGGGGGCAAACCTCCCAGCCATCCTCGGCTGCCACCGCCCCCATCAAACGACTCCTCTCCCTTCCACTGAGGTAAATTCGGTGCAAACCTCACAAAAACCCAACGGGAAAAATAGGAAGAATAAGAAGAAAACATCTTCTTCGGAAGAGCAGTCGAATAATCAGAATAACTCTAATCAGAAAAATGCTGCTAATGAAAAAGGAAAGGATAAACCCATGAGATTTCCTTGTAAAATCTGTGCGGAGGACCACTTGACATACAAATTTCCTCGGTTGCAGGAATGCACTGATTTTATTGCTAACAAGGATTCTGGGAGAACACCTGTCGTTCTTCACAATCCTTTCCCCAATCAACAGCAGCAACATCAACATATGGTTGACAACCCGCCACAACCCCATCAACGGGGCAATGGTGGTTCGTATCCTTCCGGCGAAGGACCATCTGCCATTTATGGCATCGAGAGTATTGACCTTCAAACTAGCGCCAAGCTTTATGGAACTCCTACCATAGATGCTCAGGAACCTGGAACTAGTTCCAATCCGCCGCCGCCCAACGATTTTCATATTGAAAGGCCTACTGTTGAACCTGTAATTCGTCCCCCTAAAGGGACACTTCGACGCACGACTCATAATACCTCTGCACGTGCAGCCCAAAACTACAATATTGTAGAAGATTTGGCGCAGGCACCGTCAGCTATGTCTGCACTTGAAGTATTACAAACCTATCCAGCACAAAGGAAAGCCTTGCTTTCGGCCATTGGTGGAATAGATCCCCAGGATTCCATGCTAGCAGTCTTTGATATGGAAAAGGCTAAACCTCGCCTCTCGCATCAACTTGCATTCCAGGTGCAGGTTGTGTCGAAAGGGAGACCCATCCATCGCACTGTCATAGACGAAGGTGCTTCAACCTGCGTTATGTCACAAGCTTGCTGGCTGAATTTAGGTTCTCCTACTCTAACCCCGCCATCGAATTCCCTTAAATCTTTCGATGGCCACACATTCCTACCCAAAGGATACCTTGCTAGCTTTCCCATCACTCTAAGTGGGAAAACGGTAAACGTGGGCGTTGAAGTCGTAGAGCGTCATCTCGACTATAATCTATTGCTCGGTCGCAGTTGGTCTTATGCTATGACTGCCACCGTGTCTTCGGTCTTCCGACTCATCCTATTTCCATTGGATGGGAAAATAGTCACGGTCGATCAACTATCCTTCTGCACCCCTGATTATTCCACTTTACCAAGTAGCTCTGTACCCTTAATAGGAGGTGTCCCTGACTCTTACGTCAGTATTGGTACCGGTCTTTTGAAGACATCTTCCCTACTGGGTTGTTTTCCTCTTCCGCCGCCTCAGATCCCAAACACGGTTGCAATGATATCCACCTCTTTGGATGGCTCTATCGACCCATGGATCATTCCGGCACCTTCAGAAATTGATTCCTATGGAGATCAGATGCCGCTTTCGCCAGTTGAGTTGGCTTACCAAGCCATCCAAACCGCATCTGAACCCTCCACTGATATGGTTTCGACCACAGGTACAACCCCCTCTCCCATAACAGTTCTCTCTAAGGATCTCCTCAATGAAGTCTGGCCTACAGACGAAGCTATTCGAGGGATCATGTCATTAGAAGAACGACCTTGGGGAGAGTTCCACCATCGCGCTTCGACGATTGATTCGGAGGCGATAAAAACTGAAATCCCGTCTTTTGACCAACCTAAGATAGTTCCCTCCTCTTATATGACTGTCCACACTATCGATTCAGAAGGGAACATGGGTAATATTTCCAAGACACTGCTCATTGATATCTCAGTCAAGACAGGTATCATGGAAAATATTCCGTATTGCTTTTCAAATATTACACCTTTCCAACTTGCTTTCAGCCTGGAGGCAGTACTTCCGATTGAGTGTGAAATCCCATCGCTTAAACTAGCGGTTGAACTCCTGCCTGGCACCACCACCACAGAAAAGCGCTTTCTCTTGCTCGATCATTTGGACGAAACTCGTCGAGATGCTACACTAGCACTCGAAGCTCACCAGCGCTGAGTTAAAGCTCAATATGACAAATCTGTCAAGCCTCGTTCTTTCCAAGAGGGCGATCTTGTTCTACTTTATGATCAAAAACACGACCTCTTGGGGGCAGGAACACTCCAACCATTGTGGCTTGGTCCTTACATCGTTACTAAAGCCCTCTCAAAAGGAGCTTACGAACTACAGGACTGTAATGGAATTCCACTCAAGGAGCCCCGCAACAGGCTCTATCTGAAGAAGTATTTCGCCTAGTTTTGCACTAGGCATATGATTTGTAATTTTATGTATATAAGTTTTGCCTATTTTTATTTTGATCCTTCTTGATTATTTGTTTGGTTTAAAGTGTTTTTCTCATGTAATATTTTTCTTTCGCACAGATGTCATCACATTCGTTATCATACGTCGGGTATGCAGACGGTGCTAGTCGTCACACTAGACACATTGCTTCAGCTGCTTGGGTTCTCTATACTCCTGAGTCGAACCTTCTTGGTTCCGGGGGGATCTTCCTGGGTAACGCCACCAACAATGTCGCCGAGTACATGTCAGTGATCCAACTCCTCACAGAAGCGGCATCTCGTGACATCTCCGATTTAGTGGTCAGGTTAGATTCCCAACTCATCATTATGCAGCTAAACAATCATTACCGCGTCCGCCACCCTGTGTTGTTACGTTATTTTTTACGAGTGCGACTTTTAGAACGTCAATTTAAAACAATCACATTTGAGCACGTTCCTAGGGAATTTAATGCATTAGCTGATTCTTTGGCAAATTATGTGTTAGATTGGCATTTGTCACATTTATTGTAAAATATTTACTCATGAGTACATATATTTTTATCACATCAAAAATGCATAAAAATTTAAAAACACAAAATCACCAAAAAAAAAATATATATATATAGATATATGTCGTTTCCAGTACACAGTAAACATCAAAAAGAAAGAAAAATCTCCCAAAACTTGGGGTGTTTTACAAAATTTGGCTCACTAAGCCATGCTCTGACACTAATACACCTACTCCAAACAGCTAAGCCTGATGCTCATAATAGCATACAACTGCTCTAGCCATCCTCCTCAGAGGAACTAGGTATCTCTCCGGCACACCCACAGTATGCCTCTGCAGACGAACTAGAACCTCACGCATAGGAAGCGGTGGTATACCCATACTCAGACCCTCTAGGTTCCTGGAGAGTTCATGTAAAATCTGGGTATCATCGTCGTCGCCGGCTTCCGCCTCCTCTACAGGTGCGCCAGCCGCGGGTAGCTGCAGTCCTTGCCGAGCATGGCGAGGGGCCCCAGCTGGACGGACAGGTGCCACATCTGTGTCAAGCAAGCACAAGTTTCATGTCAAAACTTAATTTTCACCCCTTTTCAACAAAAAAAAAAAAAAAAATTACATAAACATTCAAAAGCTAAAAACAAAAACTTCTTTGAAAACGACTGATCATTTTTTCTTACCATCGGGCCCCCACTGGGTGCCAGGGGGCAGGACTAGCTCGGGATCACCTGTGAAGTTCATCCCTGCATAGGGATAATCCTCAATCATGATGATCTGAGAGTCCAGCCAATCAAAAAATCCCTCATCGAAACAGTGACGGACGGGACCCTCTCCAGTCCGTGGAAGCAAAGTGGCCCACCGAGCCTGCCTCGGCTCGCGTCGACCCAATGGCGCTGTTGGGATCCTGGGCCTCATCAGTGGTATCCGCTCCAGTATGAAAGAAACAATCAGTGTTCCGTACCCAAATTCTCTTTGAGTACGGGTCTTGCATGCAGTAAGCTCTGCTTGGACCCGACGGACTACACCGTCACACCATTCGAAAACCTGAGGCTGCATACAATCCAAGGCTAGGAGCATCTAGGCCTTGGTAGCCACATGCTGACTCTTGGCACCTGCCAAGCGAACAATCATCCATAGAATAGACCACAAGGGTCTCAAAGTCACCTGTGCAATAGGTATCCGGTTACTCACAGCCTGGGTGCCACGTATGCAGTGCGCATGGATCAAATCAGTAGTGGAACGAGGGTCAGCTCTAGACCCCGTCAAATTGGGCCTCGCCCCACGACATGACAAGCCGGTCAAAAATTAAACATCATCTTTTTCGATGGCGAGCTCGTTTCCACCAATCCGAAAGACATGATGCCTCTCGTCCCACTGCTGGATCAGCCACCTCAGGAGGTCCTCTTGACCCCTCATCAGTTCTAAACGGGCATACTTAAGCAATCCGCACCTGCGGAGAGCCATTAAACTTGCCGCATCCATCACCATCTCTCGTTCTTCCCGCTCATGCTCTCTCTCTCGCCAGATACTCATGATTAACAGTTGAACACCTGCAAATGAAACATTTCCAACCGATTAAAATTTGCCTGGACCACTTCAAAAATAAAAAAATTGAATTCTTAGAAAGCATGTTGCGCCTAACGCGGAAATTAGTACAAAACAGAGCGTTCTAACGTGCAATTCCCTCACGGGTTATGCGTTTAACCTGGCTGTTGTACTCCTCCCCGCGTTAGGCGCAAATATTTTTCTAGGGCCTCAAATTTTCCTAATTTTGAACCAGCAAAAACTAAAAAATTGGCAATTAAATGATAACAAGAGGTTCTAGCTCTTACCTGGATCTCGCGGAATAGAAAACTGTTGTCCGGATCGACCGTAATCACCAGCTGAAGTTTTCACCCCTTTTCCACTCCAGAGCTTCTTCACAGCACTCGAAACAGTGAAAATGAATGTCTTCTGACCTTCTTATAGCAAATTCTGGGGCATGACTCTCTTAAGTCAATCGGCAAAGTCATGATTCCTCGCTGTACACATGTCGCAACTCTTGAGATTTGGTACTGATGATTCTAATAAGGGATCAAGATTTATGAGCAGACACACTCATGTTTTATCGAGCATTCTTTTTATGGTATTTTTCTTGCTCGTTAATCCGAAAAACCTCGAGTTCTCTTCTTCGGACTCGTTAAACTTACACGAAGTTGGCATCGAGCGTTATTTTTTGGTCTTTCTTGCTCGTTAATCCGAAAAACCTAGAGTTTTCTTCTTCAGGCTCGTAAAAACTATGGAGAAGTACTGAGCATTCTTTTTAGGAATCTTTTTCTCGCTCATAAAACCGAAAAAATCCCGAGTCACCTTTGTCAGGCTCGTTAAACTACTGAGACAAAGAACAAGGAGCCATTCTTTTCCTCTTTTTCAAAGCTCTTTAAACAGAAAAAGTATATCGAGTTTTCTCCGTGTGACTCGTTAAAATTTCACAGAGGTATCGAGTTTTCTCCGCGTGACTCGTTAAAATTTCACGGAGGTATCGAGTTTTCTCCGCGTGACTCGCTAAAATTTCATGGAGGTACCGAGTTTTCTTTTGTTGGACTCGTTAAAATTTCACAAAGCAAATTGAGTTTACTTCGTCTCCTCGTACTCATAACAAAATGAGGTAGACGTCCATTGAACATAACTTTCTCACTTTTCCGGATTCAATGGACTAACTAATGGAAAATGAACTGTTTCGGGCTTACTATTACCCCTTTGCCGTGCCCGGTTATCAAGACATGACAAAGGTACCCCAATGGAGCCGTCTTTTACGACATTTTTCAGACTCCCTAAACATGAAAAATTCACCGAGTTTTCTCGCCTGGACTCGTTAAACCTAATCAGACAGGACATGGAGTTGTCTTTTATGACATTTTTCAGACTCTCTAAAAATGAAAAATTCACCGAGTTTGCTCATCTGGACTCGTTAAACCTAATCAGATGGGGCACAAAGTTGTCTTTCCTGACATTTTTCAGACTCTCTAAACATGAAAAATTCACCGAGTTTACTCGTCTGGACTCGTTAAACTTAATCAGACGGGGAAAATTTGGACAAAATGGATATCACCTCTGTTACATTTTCAAAAAGGTCGATTTGGCAGCAAAATTCTTGAACATGGCACTTCCCAGAAAACTCTTTCGCAGTTAGCCGAACCCTACCGTCTATGAGTATTAGCCTTCATTTCCAAGTGTCCCTGCACCGGTAAAATCCTAACACACTCTTTGGTGTTCAACACGCTTCAGCTGCCTAGTACCCTGCTAGAGTGCCTTCTATTGTTCAAGCAGATCTCGCTATCTACTGCTCCTGTTATCAACCAAACCGTTCATTATGCCAGAAATTATTTGTCGTCTGACGTTCCCATTTACTCTTCCTTATCTCAACTCATAAACAAAATCAGTCGGTTTCCATTTCATGTTGACTGATGTAGGACGCCTCAGTGCCTACCTCTCAATAGATCACTTCCTATCGACTTCAACACCTTATCTAGGAAGTTGATCCAGAAACACATCAGTACCCAGATACTTGTAGACATCAGTGGCAGGTAGTCTTGTGTTTGATCAAGGGTCTTCATCATTGGCTCTTGGTCGAATGATTCTACGAGTGTTCGACTTCAACTCCTTTTATTCACACTCGCTAGATTATACTGGGCATCTTAGGGACCATCATCATTATCGGTGGCCACCTTCGCGTCTGTTAATAGTTTTCATTATTGACTGTAATCAGACGATTTCTCACATGTTCGATGACAACTCCCTCATTCACATGTTGAGAAATATGCAGTTTAAGTGAATCGGCAGTCAAGACCTTGGGGCAAAAGGCTACACCATTAAAGTTGTGTTCCCTTCCCCAAGCTGCGATATTGTTTATGGAGACAGCTTCTTCAGCCTGATCCTGTTATGACATACACTTCCACATTGTGCCTATTGGTGGACAGATTCTTCATATCTCTATTCTAGAGAAATCATGTTGTTTAAAGCTACTGAGCATGGGACATGCCCGACTCTAGGAAAATACTATATTTTCTAACATATGTTGTTGTTTCAGGTTTTCCTCAGTCTTTCAATCTCTCTCTCTCTACAAATTATAAAGTATTTCAGCCATCGTCTTCGTCTCTGACCTCACACTTTAGGGGGCATCTGTTACAGGTCAAAATACCTCCTCATCAGCTCAGAGGGGAAGACAACTATGGAAGAATTACAAAGACCTAAATTAAACCTATTTCTGCCAGGGTAACGCATATATAAAACAGAACAAGGGCGTTATAACGCAGGCAAGAAATATATTAGCCGCGTTAGTGGCTAGGGCAACGCTCTGTTTAAACTGGAGAGACGCGTTACCCGTGTTTTAAGTTTGAATTGGGAAAAGAGCGCGGAGAAAGATTTGAATCTCCGACTTTCCCTCACAAAGGAGTCAGTGCACAAAGGAAACTGCAGAAGCACCAGTTCATTATTGGTCATTGCCATAGAAGATTGAACTCCAAGAGAGGCAAAAGCATGGAGATCAAAGAAACATCTAAGCCTTTTCCATTCCAAACTAGTGGAAAGAGAAGGGCAACAATGGCCTTCTCCCTCTCCTATAAGAAGGAGTTGAAGGCTCTTAATTGAAGGTCGAAGGATTGCTCAAAAGTTCTTGTATACTTGTGGAATAGAGAATAGTGTGACATTGTGAAGGCCAAGAGTCAAAGAGGCTCCTAGAGAGCTTGTTGGCTTGGACTTCTTCACTTGGTAGAGAAGAGAGATTGGGAGACTGAGGAGGGCTTGGCACAACCGATGGTTGTAATCCTCCTTCTTTCAAAATCAATAGAACTATGTTCGTTTTGTCCATTCGATGCTTAATGTTATATTGTTATTTCAATATTTGTTTAGTATGATATGAATGGCTCAGATGTGTATAATCTAGATGTTTATTGTTGATTTAATTGATAGAATACTTGTTATATTAGAAGTTACGCGGGTGCTTTGACTGATTGCAGGTCTCAGATTTGGAGCCGGCGAAGAAGGACTCTTACTTTGCTGCTCAGCGCTCTCCAAGAGATTCCAAAACCGTCAAAGAGGTAATTCTCTATTGTATTCCTTCAAGTTATTTCAAGCTAATATGAACATGCTCATGCCATCTTTGTGAACAGCATAGCTAATCTGACTGTCTGTCTCGGGCACCGGAAAGCCCTGAGAGGGATATACGAAAACCAACCACCCAAGCAGTTTACCCTAGAGCAGTGATCCATTTTAGGCAAGGGAAAATTATCTTTCAGGGAGGCCTTGTTCATATTTCTAAAGTCAATGCAAAGCCTAATCTCCTTGCTCTTCTTCCTAACTAACACAAGGTTGGAAACCCACTCTAGGTATCTAAGGGGAACTATAATTCCAACATCATACATCTTGTTTATCTCTTTCTCAACTAAAGGTAATAAAACAGGATTTATCCTTCTTAGTTTTTGTTTGAAAGGTTTCTGATTTTCCTTAAGAGGAATTTTGTGTTGAATAATGTTGGTATCATATGATTTCAGATCTTTGTACCCCCATGGAAACACATCTCCAAACTCTTTGAAAAGCTCAATATATTACTGTTTTATGTGAGGAGGAAGGGTTTTATATAGCTTGATCATTTTGGGTTCCTTCATGCTGCCTATGTTATATTATTCTACATTAGTTTCTGTAGGCTCCATCTTTGGTTTTTTAGCTACATCATTGAAATCAAAAATCTCCTCTAATGGTGTAAGGCCCCTTGGTATCGTATCATATTTACATTGTAAAACCTCAAGGTCCTTTTTGTTATAGGTAAATTTGGTCATCATTCCCAATGACCTGGTTAACTGGGAAACATCTCTAGGACTGATGATCAAAGGGTCTATCACTCCCTATCATTTCAGTTGCTATATGCTCTAAGACAGGAAACATTCATGAATCAAACAAGATTTTCATCAAAGCAAGGCTTTTCCATGGTTTGAATCTTATTATTAAACATGTGGGAGCTCACCAACACAGGATCTAAGGGGCCTAAGTGTGTTGCATATGCAGGTAGCTCCATTCTAGGCTGCTCTACAAAGCACTTCCCAACATTCAAAGGTGTGTTGGTCACATTGGGAGTGAAATTCTCATTGTTCTGAAATCTCCACTTGGCCAGTGTCTTCTAGAAGGTTTCACATGTGTCATGCTTCGGATCCAAGTGTCCATTTGACATATACATGACTGGAAAACATTTCTTGCCCATTTTTGGAATGAAATTTATTGCAAAACAACTTACAGTTCATCTATAAATTGAACACAAAGCTAAGTGTTCAAAGAGGAAGAATTTGAGTAGAGAAATGTTGGAGAATTTTCAATAGAGAGTTTGATTTGTGGAGTTGCTGGTGGAGAGACTTATGCTGTGATGAGACTAAGGAACTCTGTTATAAGGTCATGATGAATCAATCATTAGGTTGTAACCTCTCCTTCTATCATCAATAAAGAGTACTTCTTTTTTTTCCCTACATGCATCCATGTTTACTTTGATTTTCCATGTTGTAAAATATTTGTTGATGAATGTAGTTTATGCTTAACTGATTTGGATAATTAACTTGAATAGATATCTAGATTATTGTATCTTCTGCTATTTCAGTGCTCTTTCCTGCAGGAAGCATTCAACTATTTGAAACCGCTTGAAGTTGAGGCTGTAGTGGAAGCGACAGAAAGGAGCCATTTGGAAGCAACAGAAACAAGTAAGCATCCAATCCTCTCTGTATATATGTTCTGAGTTAGGAAAAATGGTAGTGCAGTCTTTCACCTATTGTTCTAGACTAGACACCAGTCTAGGGAAGCGTAGTTTATCCGTAGATTACAATTCTGGCCCAACAAAATGGCGACTCCATTGGGGAGAATTTCTCTTGAATCTTGGTGTTTTAGTCTCCGATCTTCTTTCTAAATCCACCCAGTAGTTATTTCACATAAATATTAGACATTTTCAGAGTTTAATTTGCAAAGTTAGTGAGCCAAAAGGTAGCTTTTCTTTGTAAATTGCGCTCAACGCACCCTTGGTCAGGGCACAATGCTTTGCAAAGCACTGTCTCCCTTGTCAGCCTGCATTGTAGAGCATTGTCTCCCTTTGGAGACTGCGTTGGCTCCTGAAAGGAAAAAATACCCTTGAATATGACTTTGTATTTTGCTTCAATTCGGTTTGCTGACTTGTTCTGAAAAGTTTAATGCTTTATTTGACCAATAGCTCTATATATTTCTTCTCCTTTGACTGAAACTTTGTTCAATGTTGTTTTAAAAAGTTTCTCATTATCATTGAGAAGTTGATTTCAATGTACTTTTTATGGTCGCATTAAGAATCATTTGCTTTTGAAATAAGAAATTTTCATAAAGTCTTCATTTCCTTGATAGGAGAAATTGTTGTTGAAATCTTCACTTTTCCTTCAAAAGAGAAATTTTTGTTTTTATTCTTCGTTTCTCGAAAGTAAAAAGCATTTCAATTATTGATCTAGTGCACCTAGTTTTGTTTTTGCATTCATAACATTAATGAAACTGAAAATAAAAACTTGCATTTGCATGTAGGATTGTGTGTTTTTTGAAAAGGAACATTAGGAAATCTGCATTTAGTTTGAGATTCATTTTTTTTTTTTGTTCATTGATTTTTTTTCTCTCAAATTACTTGCTCTCTTCCCTTAGTAGCTAGGTCTTTCATTGAAAAAGTTGAAAGTAAAAGTTTGTTTATCATTCTTAGTTTGCATTTTAGGAATTTCATATACATCATCGTGGTGAACATGAAAGGCAAGTTGTTAAGCAAGATCAACATAAAATAAATCTCAATTTACTTAACAACGCTTTGGAACATTAACGATAACATTTAGAGTTCTAGGATAGAGATGTGTTCTGGCATCGTAAAACATAGGAGCTATCATTAACTTGTCTGTGATACATTCCGAGTGTGACACCTCACTCCACGTACGTAAGTATATCGTAGCTCGTCCATTTACTTTCGGGTATTTCGGGCGGTGTTACAGTACAATAATTATAAAGGGGTGCTCTCACTGTGCGGTTTCGCATCAAACAACGCTAATACAGACTTGGGCCTCCACATACCTTCGGGTATATTTGGGAGGACAAATTTTAAGTGTTATCCATCCATAGTGAACTGAGTCAGCTACTTTGAAATTGTGATACACCGAACACAACATTCGGGGATATTACCTGCCTGTACTTCTTGGTTCGCCGAGAGGTATTCTGTAGTTCACAATTTCCTGGTAAACCTTTTTGCCTAGCATTACTCTCTTTTTTTTTATTTGTTGGATAAAATAAATAAATAATCATGGAAGAACATAATCCTACCCCCCATCGTTCACGTAGATTAGCTCTGAAACCACCTTTACCACCGAAAGTTATTTCTGGTAGGTGAAGGCGATCACGATCTGCCGAATCAAGTACAATTCGTACCTCTGGTGAAACATCATCTTTTAATCCAGAGTTAGCTAAAATTGTTTCCACACATCTTGGTTCATTTGCTGTTGTCGAAACGAAGCCTTCACAGTTACCTGTGGTCACAATCTATTCAGCTGCTGAGACCATACCTCCTGGACCCGACGTTGTTCAATCACATATTGATCCAGATCATGTCTCTTCTTTGCCAGAATATCTGAATCCTGAATCTGAATAGCCAGAAGTTGTTCCTACCTTGGTCATCCCACAAAGTTTTGTAACCACTAAAACTCCTATTTCACACAGTCAACTGTCTGAAATATATTTTGGGCCTGACGGTGAAGTTCTTCCTCCTGGTTTAATCGCAATTGAAGAAATCCCTCAGCCTGATACACCTTTAAGTCAAACCCACTTTGGGGGAGACCTTTACCTGTACCAGTCATTTCCTCAATCATTTCCATCTGCTTTTTTTGATCCTATTTCCATTCAATCTCCCGTCGATTTTCGAGGGTATACACTTGGTCAAACTACCATGTCTGAACCAACATCTTCGGTTGGGTCTGCTACTCCAATTACGTCAGTTCCTACCCTCACTACTCCGTCAATGTTCACAACATCACCAGAGTCATATTTTCACGGTGGCCCTTCGGTCCCAACAGGTTACAAATCACTATCTTGAACTTTCTCTGGTGCACCTTCACATTCATGGTATTTGCCAATGTCGTCATCTAGTGTTTTAACTGGTATTCCTATAGTTAGCACTGAACGACTTGATTCATTAAATCCATCATCAGGGAAATATCAAGCCGGTCATTATGGGTCAATGCCTTTATCAACTAGACTCCCAGCATTCGGTGAACAATATTTTTCGTCTTATTATCCTCCTTATGCTGGAGGGAAACCTTTGGTTACCCAATATGATAGTACTCAATCACTTTTTGGTCAAACTAATGTTGATTTAAATGTTTGTCAATGGTAGCCCACTCTGCCTATCCAACCACAAATGGTTGTCCAATCGTATCAACCAATTCAACCTGTTATACTGACTTCAATACCACTTATTAATACATATATACCCCTATTGCAAATTCAAAATCTTGTACATCAACCTTATCAGGCGAGTTCTTCAACTCAATATCATCAAAGAGTGGGTCCACAAACTCAAAATCCTTTGGTTAATTTACAACAACCTGTATCAGGGATCATTTATTCAAAAGTTGGTCCGCCATTTTATGGGGTGTCACAAACACAATATGGTTATACATATCAACCGAATCCAACTTATACAAATTTGGGTTACAATCTTGGTGGACAGACCCCTTGGCATCCACAGGCACAAATTCCTCAAACTTCATTTCAACAAGTAAAATATCCAGGTTTTTTAGTCAACAACACTCTCAAGCGTTTTCCCTGCAAAACAACCCCTATCTGGGTTACCAACAACAAATCCCATATTTTGGTGCTCAAAGACCTATTGCCCAAGCAATTCCATCTTATCCTGGCTATGCTCAACCTGACCTTAATAGACAATTTCCTTTTGTTGCAACCTTGGAATTACCATATTTAAACTAGTTAACTAATGATCCTATCAATTATGCTCCTTGGCGGCCAGTGATACCACATAAATTGCCCTCCGACATTCCTAAATTCAATGGAAACCCTGGAGAAGACCCATCAACTCATGTTATGACTTATCATTTATGGTGTTCATCAAATTCGCTAAATGATGATTCTGTTCGATTACGTCTTTTTTAGAGAACGCTCACAGGTCCGGCAGATAAATGGTACATTGAATTACCTAGAGCTTCATTTGACAGTTTCACTACTTTGGATATTGTATTTTTGACCCATTTCCAGTTACCGATCAGATACGAAACTGGAACGGAACTCTTGACCAACTTCAAACAAAGTAATGCTACTCACATTTCATATCATATTCATGAGTGGCGTTGTCGTCGATGAATGGTTAAGACATTTGTTCCTGATCAGCTGCTTGCTGACTGGTTCATCAAATCCTTGTTACCATCTATAACAGAGGATGTGGCTAAAGGTGGCATCGTCACAGAAGAGCAAGTGATCGCTCATGCCCAGTATTTAGACTTGATTTATACTCAGTCTGGCACTCTCTATGAGAAAATACCAAATGCGTCGTGATCTAATTTCAATGTTCCTCCTCAAATAAAGGACTCTCATGTCGGAGACAGCTTGATAGGCACTGTACATACACACAACATTACTGCATATAATCTTGCTCCTACTTCTGAAATCAATGTCATCTCATTTGATAAAGGCAAAAGTGATAAGCAACCAGGAAGTAAGAAAAATGGGAAATCAAAGAAAAAGAAAACTTCTAACCCGCAGGAATGATCATCTGATCAACCGTTAGGACCACGGAAACCTCGTTATCCATGCATAATCTATAACGAGGAACACTTTTTTAGGGATTATGCTCATGGTGCTGAAGTCTCAAAAATAATCAAGACTTCAAATTCATCAGTTGTGTTAACAGACCCATTTCCAGATCTAGATGCAAATTTGGTTGCTACGGATCCTGCTCCTAGTTCCCAAGTGTTAATGTTATCCAGTACAAAACCTTCACAAAATATTTTTGTGTCAACGCGGAATAAATACTATGGTAGTCCAGTTGATCAACCTACTACCTCGACAATGAATCCATCTACTGAATCAATACCACCTCCAGTTATTCCTGAATTGACGATTAAGCCACCGAAGGGAGTAATTCATAAATCGACATATAATCCTCAAGCAAGAGCTGCACAAAATTACAATATAGTTGAAGATTTGGCTCAATCCCATTTAGCTATTTCTGCTCTTGAGGTATTACAAAATTGTCCCTCCCAGAAATAGGCTTTATTTTTGGCCATTGGTGGAATTGATCCGACTGATTCTAATCTTGTCGTCTTTAATCATACGGGCTATGTGCCGCAACTACCAGCATAATTGGAATTCTCCATCCAAGTAAATGTTCTCAATCACCTTTTTCGTCACACTATTATTGATGAGGAAGCATCTACGTGCATTATGTCTCTAAACTATTGGAAATCACTTGGCTCGCCACGATTATCACAATCATCAATGACGTTGAAGGCTTTTGATGGAAGAACATATAAACCTTGTGCTTTTATCAATAACCTACAAGTTTAATTAGGGGGGGAAATAGTAAGTATTGATGTTGAGGTTGTTGATGGACCCCTTGAATATAATATTTTACTTGGAAGACCATGGGTATATGTGATGACTGCAATTGTTTCTACATATTTTAGAATGGTTTCCTTTCCTCATAAAGGTACTATTACAGTCATTAATCAGTTATCCTTTTTTGCCTCCGCTTCGTAGGTAACTGGAAACGTTCCGTATGTTCACTTACCCCAACTAGAAATCTAGAACATTGGTGTAGGACTCTTAAAGAATTCCACTCTTATGGGAACCTTTGCATTACCACTGCCCATGACGTCAGCAGAAATTGCAAGAATAGAGACCTGCTACATGATCTCTTCCACTCCATCTGGATTAAGGAAGAGTACAAGTGATTCTGATATTTCTACGTTGGATGATGTTTTACCGCTCAGCCCTATTGAGCTACAATAGAAATCAATCTATTTGGCTTGGGCGGAAAATCCAAAATCAGCGTCACCGAGTGTTTGGGTTGATCATTAGATTTTGGTACTTCATCTAATTTGTTTTCCTCAAAAATTTTGACAGATGAAAATATCTTGGAAGCTATGATGGCAGAAGGAGAACCATTGGAAGATTATCATCATCGTTCCCATCTTCCAGATTATGAAGAAAATAATCTTAGTGAACTATATCACCCTTCCATTCAAAATTTAATTTCAAATTATTTTCCGATTAATGCAATTGAATCTGAGCGAAAATTATCAAATATTGAAGAAACGATTTCTATCGACATTTTGACTAAACCTGGCATTGTATAAAATATTCATGTCGGTGTATCTTGTTCTCCATCAGAACTTGATTCATATCGCTCTCTTTTTTGTGAATTTCATGATGTATTCGCTTGGTCTTACGAGGAAATGCCAGGCATAGATACTAGTATAGTTGAACACACTATTAATATGTATCCTGATGTCAAACCAGTGCGTCAACGGCTTCGTCCTGTTCATCCGAAGAAAGCTGCTGCCATCAAAACAGAAGTTGAAAAAATTTTACGTGCTGGTTTCATTTACCCTGTTTCACTAACTGAGTGGGTTTCCAATATCGTTCCTGTTATGAAAAAACAAGGAACCATTAGAGTGTTTTTCGATTATCGGAATGTTAATCAGGCTTGTCCAAAAGACAACTATCCTACACCATTTGTCGACCAGATTATTGATGATTGTGCTGGATGCGAAATATTTTCTTTCATGGATGGATTTTCTGGCTACAATCAAATCAATATCTGCCCAGATGACCAACATAAGGCAGCATTCATCTATCCCTAGGGCACATTCGCATATCGGAAACTTTCGTTTGGTTTAAATAACGTTGGGGCAACTTTTCAGAGAGTAATGGATTATGCTTTCAATGACATCAAGCACATTTTTCAACCATATATGGATGATTTACCAGCGCATTCGTGAAAAAATACTGATCACCCGATGCATTTGAGAGCCATTTTCTTACATTACCGACACTACAAGATAAACCTCAATCCGCACAAATGTGTGTTTTGTGTTGGTTCTGGTCAATTGCTCAGATTCGTAGTCTTAAAATAAGGAATTTGAATAGACCCACTGAAGTTACAGGCCATTCTTGATTTGCGTACGCCCTCAAACTTACTTCAGATACAGAAAATTCAAGGAAAGGCTAACTTCCTGAGAAGGTTCATTCCAAACTACACTGAAATGGCTAAAGGATTTACTTGATTATTGAAAAAGGGGGTTCCCTTCCATTGGGACCAAGTTGCGCAAGCTTCTTTTGATGTTGTCAAGGACCATCTTGTCCGAGCGTCATTAATGTATCCTCCAAATTATTCAAATGATTATTTCCTATATATCGTCGCGGCTGAAACGACCATTGCTATGGTTTTGGTCCAAGTATAAGATGGAATTGAACATCCGATCTATTATTTGAGTCGTAATATCAATGATATGGAAGTTAAGTACTCATATGTGGAAAAGCTTTCCCTGGCAACCGTTTAAGCTGTCCAAATATTTCGCCATTATATCCTGCTATGAAAAACAACAATAGTTTCGGATTGCAACCCCATGACTTACATATTATCACGTCATTTGCTGGGGGGGGAATATTCAAAATGGATCGTCATTTTGCAGGAATTTGATTTGGAATTTATCAAATCCAAGTCAAAGAATTCTTTAGTTTTGGCTAAGCTTCTATGTGACCTTCCCTATGATAGTAGTGCAACTACGTCGGAACCATCTATTCCAGACGAGTCTCTGTTTCTGATCAGATCATCTGATCCTTGGTATGGAGATTTCATCATTTATCTCCAAACCCAAACTTTTCAACCTAATACCTCTCACTCTAATCAGCGACATATTCGATACCAAGCAAAATATTATCTGATCGTTGGTGATACACTTTATCGTCATGGTGTCGATACCATTTTAAGGAGGTGCCTCACATATGAGGAGGCCAAAAAAGTGTTAAATTATTGTCATGTTGGGGCTTGTGGTGGAAATTTATTTGGTTATGCTACAACACAGAAGATACTTCGCGCCGGTTACTTTTGGCCAACTATTTTTCGAGATTTTATCCTCGCAGTCAGAAGTTGACATGCATGTCAGATTTATGACCGTAAAATCCGCAAACCGCCAGCACCAATGCATCCTGTTGTCTCTATTGGACCATTTACGAAATGGGGTATCAATTTCATGACCTGTAACCCTCCTTCATCTGGGGGGCACTGTTATATTATTTTCATAGTCGACTAGTTTACCAAATGGGCCGAAGCGATGCCTACATTCAGTAACACGGGACAAAAAGTTGCATTTTTTTTCTTCAACCATGTTATTGCAAGGTTTGGTGTCCCACAAGCTATATTTACGGATCATGGGAAGCATTTTCACAACCATATGATGTTTGAATTGACAGCCAAGTTAGGATTGTCACATGATAATTCTACTCCTTATTATTCACAATCGAATGGACAAGTTGAGGCTATTAACAAAATTCTTAAACGAATGCTTCAACGAATGATAGGAGTCTGTAAAAGGAACTGGCACTTGATCCTGTACTCCGCCTTGTGGGCGTATCAAACCTCGGTGAGAAACGCTACCAGATTTACTCCTTTGCAATTGGTGTATGGTCTGGAAGCTATCTTACCAATCCAATATGAAATATCATTGTTAAAATTCACAATAGACTTGTTACTTGACACCTCTGAAGAAGAAGCGCGTCTCCTTAACCTCATCCATCTAGATGAAATGTGTCGTGAAGCCCAATTGGCCAACAAAGCGCATAAGAGACATATAAAGGCGCAATACAACAAAAATTTCTAGCCTCGCATCTATTCAAAGGGTGACTTGGTCCTTCTTTACGACCAAGAAGCTGATAAATTAGGTACAGGGAAATTCGAGCCGTTATGGCATGGCCCCTACATTCTCAAAATATTTCTTGCTAAAGGTGCCTACGAGTTAGTTGATTATGATGGGATTCCATTGGTGCAGCCTAGAAATGGGTTATATCTTAAATGTTACTATGCTTAATCATGAGCGTAGTAATTTTTTGTATTATATTGTTTATATGCTGTTGATTTGCATTCACTATCTTAATTTGTTTTTTAGAGTTTTCTTGACGTTAGTAATCCGCTTTAAATTTTATGGTATATTTTTGAATCTTCGAAACCATTTGTTGGATATGCTGATAGTCCTAGTCGTAGTACGCAGAATCTATCCTCTGCAGCATGAGCCATTTTCGCTCCGAACGGCGAGTTAGTGAGTTTTCAAGGGATTTGTATTGGTAGATCGAAAAACAATATCGATGAGTATAGTGCATTGATCAAAATTCTCTCTAATGCCATTTAATTTGGTATTAACCATATAATCATTAGGTTAGACTCACAACTTGTGGTACTACAACTTACTAGTGTTTATACTATTAGAAATCCAACACTTCTTAGATTGTTCCTAAGAGTTCAAATTTTGGAGAGACACTTTGATTTCATTCAATATCAACACATTTCCAGAAATCTGAACACTTTAACTGATTCATTAGCTAATCAAGTTTTAGATAGACATTTGCGACATAGGTAAAGAAAACATTCACATCATTGAATAGGATTGTGTATTAAACATAAGAAAAACTATGAAAACATATAGATAGATAGTTATAGGTTTTTTACAAAAATTTGTGCCCAAGACATGTTGGTCATCTGACCTCAAAATGTATGCAAAAATTCATAAGTAAACTAGAGGTACTCATGATAGCACGCTATATATCTAGCAATCCTACGGAGCAACTGCATCCAATGGTTAGGAACCCCAATTGTGTGTCGATGTAGTTGCATAGGAAGCTCTTTGATCCGGAAATCTAGAATTTTGAAGGTCAACCCCTCTATGTGATATTGAAGCTCAGCAAGAGTCTCAGCCATATCAAGGTCCTGAAGGACTACTCTCCCGACAGCCCTCTCTGTTGGCACATATGCTTCGCGCTCTGGTTCCTCTACTGGTTGAACGCGACCGATATCTGCATTACATTAAAACATTTTGTTTAGTCTTGGAAAGAAATAAAAACACAAAAACATTTATATAAACCTTATAAAAATAAAAAAACATGGTCAAATCAATCTTACCTATTGCACCCCACTAAGTGCCTTCTAGTAAAACTAGATCTGGATCTCCTCGAAAGTCGACGCCTACATATGCATACTCATCGATGGTGACGATCTGTCGTTTGAACCAGGCGAAGAATGTAGTCGAGAACACAACATTCGATTGGCCTGAATGCCGACCCATGATTTATACCCATCTCTGCATTCAAGGATCTTTAGGACTAGATATATCCAATGTTACATGTTGTGGATGCACCAGTGGAATCCATTCCAAAGAAAAGGAGATAAGGATAGAACCATAACTAAATTTTTTCTTCCTTCCTCCCTTTGCTTTATTCAGTTGTTCCTTTATCTGAGATAGAATAGCTTCATACCAGTTGAAAATTGTTGGCTCTAAGCATTCCAATGCATACTAAATATATGATATGTTTGCCACATGGAGTGTAATGGTGCCAGCTAGTTTAGAAATCATGAATTGGATGGTTCTTAGAGGCAAATCCCTGACATCACGGATGTTTATTTTTCCATATTTGCTAGGTTCTGACCCTAGATAGCAATACTGCATAACATAATCCCTCATTGTTTCTCCTCCAATTGTAGATCCTGTGAGTGCAATGGGAAAACCTCTCCTCGACAAACCTGTGAGAAAATATACATCCTCAACTGTTATGGATAGCACTTGGATGTTTATGTGAAATGTCTCTATCGTTGGATCCCATGCTCGAACAAGGAACTCCAATAGTTCTATTTGTTGCCTCATTCCCAACAGCTTGAAGTACTTAAGCAGCCCACAATCTCTTAAAGCTCTTACAGTACCCAGATCATTCAAGGCAATCATATCTTGTTCTTCAGATTCTCTTTCTCTCCATGTAGTCATCATTATTATCCAATGGAAACCTGAAAATTAAGCACAAGATCCATTAGATACCATTCATTACAAAAAACTAGGCAAATTTTGAGCACATCTTGAAAATCAAAAACATGAACTGTGCCCAACGCACTCCCTAGGTGAAGACAGTGTGTTGCATATGCAGGTACCCTTCACTGTACCTGCTATGCAACGCAGGTTTCGATGTACAAGGGTGCGTTGCCCTCATTTTGGGAAAAATTTACCCTACGGGCCTCAAAACCCTAAAAATCTGTAAAGAATGGAAATAAAATGACTATTGGAAGAAAGAGGAGGTTTTTACTACTGACCTGGATCAGACGGCGATGAAATCCTTCCACAGAAATGACTGCAATCAACGACTGAAGTTCGGGGGAAAAATCAGGTTCAGAGCTCCAAAATGCAAATGGTAACTATGGAATGGTAAAATGAATAATGAAACTACTTTATATAGTCATTTAATTACTTGCAAGTTAAATTTATTGCTATGATTATGGTTTTGTTATGTTTTTATCATGAAACAGGTATTTTTAATCCATTTGTTGTTGTTCTGAATAGAAAATACAACTGACAAACAGGTTAGTCATGCAGATTTATTTCAAGAAGGACTTGACCACAAAGCATGCTTTTTCTCCTTATTTTTTGAGCTTTGATAAAAATGAAAAAGGATTTCAAGCGCACTTTTATCTCTTTTTCGAGCTTCGATAACAGTGAAAAAGGAACCCCTGGAGTCTTCTTTCAGCTCTTTTCAGACTCTGATAATATGAAAAGATTGTCGAGCACTTGTCTTTTCGAGCTTGTTAAAGAAAATGAATTTATATCTACTCAGTATAAGTTTAACCCTTTTCCGGACTGAGCTAGATTATTCACGAAAAAGGAATACCTTGGTTAAACATGACCAAAGAGGTTCTTTTAGATATCATTTTACACTTTTTCGGATCTGAGAGAAAAATTTACGAAAAAATACTTTTGGAGTCCTCTTTCATCCTCTTTTCCAGACTCTCTAAACATGAAAAAAGGACCAGGATGTCACTGTTGTTAAGCTCGTTAAAACGTAAAATAGCTACGGGCTTGTCAATCATGGCAAGAATCGAGTTTCATTCATCAGTAGACTCGTTAAATTATTAAATAGCGATACTTCATTCTTTATTTTCCGAAGGGTTGAATTATAGATCAAGAAAATGTTATCCTCCTCAAGCTTGTTAAAAAATAAAGAGGTACTGGTCGACAAATGACCAGGGAAAATTTGGGAAAAGCAAGAAAAGTTTCTTTTTGGTAGCAAGTCGCTCTTGAACATGACACTTCTTTCACTCCATGTTCGTGACTGTTTGGGTTGGGTAATCATCTTGACGGTTCATTCACACCTATGGTTCATCATACCTTCACTTCGGTTTTGGGTCAATGCTGCCAACTCATCACAATGTCGCCGATATGTTTAAGAGAAGTCATCCAGTCATTTAGAACTCATCCATCTGCAATACTCATAAACCTTCATTTTCATGACCATCATCCCTGACAATTTCTATATCAAGTCATACCTTTTTCTCCGAAATCAGTAACTCCAGTTTTGCAATAAGGTGACTTCCTGTCGACTACAAATCAATATCCAGGAAGTTCACTTAGAAACATCAGATTATAGTACCATGAGGCTTGTTACAACATCAACAAGATCCTCGCTTATGGACTTTTGACCGAAATATTTTGTTTGGCGTTCGACATCAAATCATCTATTCATGCCTTACGAAATGTGCTGCAGTACCTTGAGGACCATTTTCATTAATGGTGGTTCTCTTGCGTTTGTTAACATCTTTCATTATTGGTTGGTAATCAAACAATGTCTTTCCATGTTCGACGACAAATCATATATTTGCATGGCTATACTTGTACCCGAATGATCGAGTGAATGAGATAAGAAGACCCTAGATCTAGTTTCAGCCATCTGGGCTACAATTTCAGGATTGTTGTACACATCATCTGTACGGTGACCTTACATACAGATTGTCATCCAAGCATGGGCCTATATCTGTAGGCAATGTCTGCATCTGGGCAACATTCCAATGCAGACGACTTTCTGAATTATGTACATATTATTAGATTGTTTTATGTGCTGACTATGGGAATGCCTACCCTCAACAATTATGATCAATAGAGGATTTATCATGATGTAATGTATTGTAAGATTGATGCAGGTGACCGTTCTACTTTGTTTCCAGACTCATCACAGTTTAAAGCATCTCAATCAAATGTTCTTATTACTTGGATCTCATGCTTTAGGGGGCAATTGTTATAGGTCAATTTGGGCATCATTCCCAATGACCTGGTTAACTGGGAAACATCTCCAGGACCGATGATCAAAGGGTATATCATTCCCTATCATCTCAGTTTCTATATGCTCTAAGACAAGAAACATTCATGAATCAAACAATATTTTCATCAAATAAAGGCTTTTCCATGGTTTGAAGCTTATTATTAAACATGTGGGAGCTCGCCAACGTAGGCTCTAAGGGGCCTAAGTGCGTTGCATATGTAGGTAGCTCCATTCTGGGCTGCTCTACAAAGCACTTCTTGACATTCAAAGGTGCGTTGGTTACATTAGGAGCGAAATTCTCATTGTTCCAGAATCTCCACTTGGCCAATGTCTTCTGAAGGGTTCACATGTGTCATGCTTCGGATCCAAGTGTCCATTTGACATCTACATGACTGGAAAACATGTCTTGCCTATTTTTGGAATGAAATTTATTGCAAAACAACTTACATTTCATCTATAAATTGAACACAAAGCTAAGTGTTCAAAGAGAAAGAATTTGAGTAGAGAAATGCTGGAGAATTTTCAATAGAGAGTTTGATTTGTGGAGCTTCTGGTGGAGAGACTTATGCTGTGATGAGACTAAGGAAATCTGCTAGAAGGTCATGATGAATCAATCATTAGGTTGTAACCTCTCCTTCTATCATCAATAAAGAGTACTTCTTATTTTTCCCTACATGCATCCATGTTTACTTTTATTTTCCGTGTTGTAAAATCTTTGTTGATGAATGTAGTTTATGCTTAACTGATTTGGCTAATTAACTTGAATATATAGTTAGATTATTGTATATTCTATTGTTTCGGTTCTCTTTCCTGTAGGAAGCATTCAGCTATTTGAAACCGCTTGAATTTGAGGCTGTAGTGGAAGTGACAAAAAGGAGCCATTTGTAAGCGACTGAAAAAAGTAAGCATCCAATCCTCTCTGTATATCTATTCTAAGTTAGGAAAAAGGGTAGTGCAGTCTTTCACCTGTTGTTCTAGACTATACATTGGTCTATGGAAGCGTAGTTTATCCGTAGATTACAATTCTGGCCCCACACTTTTGGTCTAGATTATCAAGTATTTCTACTTTATAAAGATGTTCAAACTGGTTTATATCAGCAATAGAGGACAGCTTTGTTTTGTGGGGTTGTTTTTCAACAAAATAATCTTCTTCATGGCTTGAGTTAGATGTTGGTACAGTAAAATCATTTTAATATTGTAGAAAATCTTGAATGTGTTTATCACCCTCAAACACTTGCCAATAATTTTCATTGTCAGGTACTGTAGGACAATTTTTTACTTTGATAGTGAGATTTTCATTTACATGGGGTATTTGGAAATTGCTGGCAGCAAAGGCAAGCTCATTTGCAAGGTTATTCTGAGCTCTAGGGATGAAAGTGAGTTCATATTTCAAAAAGGTTTTTAGGAGCTCTAGGGCAGCATTCCTATATTCTCTTAATCTTGGGTTTTTGGCTAAATACTCCCCTTTTATTTTCCTAATGATCAGCTCTAAATCTCCTTGGACTGATATTTTCTTGGCTCCTATGTTTTTAAGCAAATGTAAACCAAGGAGGAGAGCTTCATATTTTTCAATGTTATTAGTGCATTGGAAATCAAGTTTGTAGGAATGTCCTTTGTTTGTATTATGTATCCATACACTAGCTCCAGAAAAATTTTTGCCACAAGAGCCATCAAAGCTCATGTTCCAAAGTGTTTATGTCATGTTCACTGTTATGTTGTTGTTCAAGGCTGCTAAAGTTTGAGCTATTATGTTCTTATTTTGAGGACAGATTTTATTGTTCTAGTGGGCTCAACTCTCTCTCACCTTCATTTTCCTCTTTTCCGATTTCATCTTCATTGTACAAGATAAATGAATCAAGATCTGAATGAATGGAATAAACAGGAGTGGTGTTTGGCCTATCTAGGTTGATTACCATATATTTCATATGATATTCCTGGTACAATCTCCTTGTTTGGTTAAAAATTGGGATGGTAGCATAAGACATGTCCATTTGAAGGCTCCCTTGAAGTTTGGCTCCCCATGATCTAGATAAAAGCATGACATACATTGGGGGAATGTCAGCAACTACTATGTCCATGACTAGACCCTTAGCAGGAATTTGTGCCAGATTGACACATAAATCTTTGATTAGACCCAAAAGTTTGACTCTGCTTGAATCAAAAAAATAAAATACTTTGTAAGCTTTAGTAATTTCTAGGCCTAATCTCTCCATCGCCACTTTTGACATGAGGTTGTGAGAGGAACCAGAGTCTAGCATGGCATGTGAAAAATTTTATCATGTATATTTAAGCTGACATTAAAGGGGGGGACAACCCCTTCTTGATATTTTCCTTCTCCTTCAAGGCCAAACAATAGTTTTGGTTTATCATCAGTCAAGTTTAAAGTATCAGTATCATTTCCTATATTCAAAGCTTTCAAGACCTGATTTTTATATACATCCTGGGTTACTAGTTCAGCAAGGGGTAAGCTAATTTTAATCTTGGCAATTTCTCCCTCAAGGCTGAAAGGTGCTATTTTTTTTGACATATTTACATATGTTTTGTCACACATAGTCTTTTCAGCCATTTTGATTTGTTGTGTTTTATTAGGACTGTAATTTTGAATAGATTTTCCAAGGCCACTAGCACAAGTACTAGGGCAGCTTGGGTCAACACTTTGCTGGCTAGTTTTATCTTTATTCAAATCATCTTTCTTAGCGATAGTGTTGGTACTGTTTGATTTCTTTTTAGGAAGGTTTTCTAAGGTTTTCCTAATAGAAATTTCTGTGTTATTATTCTTTGAGGCCTCTTGGTTCTTTTTTCTCCTAAGATCATATTGTCTGTGGACCTCCATTATAGCATTTTCAAATCCAAATTGATAATATTCAGAATCCTCATGGTTGTTTTCAGTTTGGTCTGAGGAAAAGAATCCTTGTTCTTCTTCGGTGAGAAAAACATCGCCATCACTGTCAGATCCTATCAGATTTACATGATTTTCTTCCAACCTTCTGTCTCCATTTCTTCTTCATCTACATAGCTATCTTGGAAAGGAGGCCTAATTTGTTGGTCATTATCTCTTTGTCTATTTTTAATAGGGTATCTTTTGAAATTTGGATTCCTATTTCTGTTTTGGGGATTTGCTTGGTTCTCCCTAGGAGGTACTCTTTCAGTTAAGTTTATCCTTTCCATCATTCTTGCCATTACCCTCACTAAGTTATCAATTTTGGCATCATATGATGAGGTTGAAGCCATAGTTTCATCTTTGTATGTAACTCTTTTTTCTGATTTTAACCTAGCTCTTTTTCAATCAAATTTGCTTCTACAATTACAGCTCCCCTTCACATATCTTCTAAAGTTAAGGGGTCTCTCTCTCTTAGCTGCTAGGCCATGTCTGGGTCAAAACCTTCTGGAAATTTTGTTAAGGCTAAGCCTAGTGGAGGTTTCATGTTTGGTGGAAGTGCATTGTAAACACTATTGAATCTAGTGCAATAATCTCGGACACTTTCCCTACGATTTCTTTTAAGGTTGCTATACTCTAAAAGGATTTAGAGTTTGGTATAGAGAAGGGAGATCATTTATGTTGTTAGGAGTTAAGATTTTAAACCATTTTTTGGCTTCTCCTCCTAAGCTTTGGGAAAATATCCTCATATTAATGGTCTCTTCTTCTATTTCCATGTAGTCAAAGGCATTATTCCTTTTATCTACATGTTGTTGGGCAGTGGTAGATTCAGTTCCGGTGAAGTGGGGAATTCTGGATTGGTAATCATTTGGTAAAGGAACCAGAGGTTGGGGTAACACCAAGGGGGCATACCATGCTGCCATGATAGGAGAAAATGGAAGATTTAGAGGAGGTGGGTTTGTGAGAGGGAATGTGGGATGAAATGGAGTATTTTGAATGGTGGATGTGTGGATGGGTGTGGTGGAAGTACTTGAACCAGCAAACTGATTATGCGTAGATTTGGTATGGAAAGAGCCAAAGTGATGAAGAAGCTGAAAATCAAGAGGAGTGGAAGGAGAGGCTTCTCTACTAGAACTCTGCTGCAAATCTGTGGGCTCAAGGTCAGTCTAGGCAATCTCACTATGTGACTTGGTTCTAAATAGGTTCTTTGTATGGTGCAATTCAAACTGAGGATCTTGCAAGGCTATAAGATGTTCAGGAACAGAGCTTCCTCTATGAATAGTCCTATCAGTAGTTAAGTTTCCAGATTTAGAAGTTTGCCACAAAATATTTTCTAGGTTATCAACTATGGTAGGAGGACTTGGGTATGGATGAGATCTGGTATTGATCCTTTGTGAAGCTAGATTCAAACTCAAAATTTGGAGAGGCTGAAAATTTAGGACTGTTTTTCAGAATGGATGACCTCTCTTAGTGCTTAGTAAACTTACATAGTATGGGACTAGGCTTGTAAACTTCTCATGGTTGTTTTGACACAATCCCAAGGAAGTCTAATGAGGACTAGTGAAGTAATAGGCCTACTGGAGGCTAGTGGAGTCACCACGTGGATGTTTTTTTTTTGTTTTTTTGAGGATTTATGTGTATGGTCCACCACCAATAACTAACACATAACCAATCTAGAAATTTTTTTTTTGGGTTTTTCTAAGTTCTTTTAGGGATACTAAGATTTTCACTGACTCAAAGGTCCCATCATGATCACCATTGTGTTAGTGGTAGTGATGAGGTAGCAGATTCACTAGATTTTCTAAGCCTATAATGAGTGCTAAGAGGTATCCAGACAACTATGTACTCAGAAGTCCCATCGTGATCACCATTATTTTGGTGTCCCGTGATTTAGTAGATTGGTAGACCAAATGGATAGGGCAAAATTAGACCAGTCTTTGGAGTCCTAGGACCTAGCCTTCCTAGACTCAGAGAGGGTTCTCTCTATTTGTTTGCAAAGGATATGAGCTTTTTTGCCTTTTAGATGGTTGATTTTAGGCTAGGTATTAAGTACAAGTTTTTTGTTTGTTTTGGTTGGGTTAGATGATCTAGAAGAATAGACAGAATGTGGAAATCTTCACAGTCATTGGGCAATTGAGTCTATAAAATTCATGATGGGTTCATCAATAGAGCGGGGAGCATCACAAGGAAAATCTAACTTGGTCAATGGATCTTCAAGGTTTTAAGGGTCATGAGATGGACATCAATTGTGAGAATATAAGTAGGAAGAACGGTAATTAAGAATCCTTTATCATGTACCTCTAACAAAAGGGACTTGAATATCATAATTATAAAGAGGAAATCAATAGACAGGGGAAACCATAAATTCTTTGATTCAACTTAAACAGTTAATTATTTAAGACAAACATTCTAATGAAATATAGAAGGCGAGAAACTCATTTAACTTCTAGTGATTTCACCTTCAAGGACATAAAAAATTCAAGATACACATATAACTATAATCAGAGAAGATGGAATGCCTAAACATCCTTGAATATAGCTATGAAGATCTCTAAAACAATTATTTAAGCAAGTACAAAGGGTATGATCGAAACAAAACCTCTTTGGCAGACCTAAGTAATGGTACTTTAGAGAGAGACTTCAGAAACAGTGTTTTAGTGACATCAAATAAGCAGGGCTAGCCATAAATCATCCTTGACACCAGCTATAAACCATTTATGAAATAAACAAGCTCAGGGGGTCTAGAGAGAAATTAAAAATTCTCTAAAATGTCCTAGCAGAGGAAAACATTAAGGCAGTGAAAAAAAAATAGAACTAAGGTGCCTTTAGAAACATTTCTCAGTCTAAATCCTTTGCTCTACTGCGATATTGAGATATGGAAACATAATGAAACAGGAAAAAAGAATAACAAATTAGAATCACTTCACCATGAACCAAGCTCAGGAATCCTACAAGAAGGCCTCCTCCATCAACAAAACAAATCAAGGCTTTCACAAGCTCCAAGGCATCAATTTCTTTTCAACCTCCAAAAGACTATGTATTCCTTTAAAGAGTCATCAAATTCCAACAAGATAATGAGCTCAAATGCAGTATTTATCTCCAAATGAGAAGGTGAAGTTAAGTCTTAGGGTTTAGGTGTCATTTATTACAGAGTAAATGAATTCTCTGTCTTGAAGACCATGCAAGGCTCAAGGCAGGAATTTCTGCAAATATTTATCTTAAATAATAACTCATATCTTAACTTCTGAGGGTTTATAGGTGAAATGTTTGACTTTAAGGCCTATTCATAACTTTACAATAATTGTCTGGCAGATAGAAAATATCTCTGACTGGGTTCAATAAATTTTCAATGCTTTATTGAAGGAAACAAAGCACTAGGTGGAAGAAATATCTTTGAAAGAAGTAACTGCCATAAGCTTAGTCATTCGAATGCATTTCTGGGCTTAATATGCATCGGATTTATCTTTAAACTCTGTATTAGGCCTTTAAACTCTGTCTTTATACTCTGACTGTCTGTTTATATTTATGTTTTTCTTTAATCTGTTTGATCTCTACCTGTTTAATAATCCTTCATGATTAACTTTCCTGTTCTTCTGTCTTTATCATTTAATATTTTCACTATTTACCTTTATCCTTTAATCTATGTTTTGACTGGCTAATATTCTGTTATTTCTCTCAATTGGTGATGAGCCCTTTAATCTTTCATCTTCTTCTCTTCACTGTTCCCTTTGAGTGTGTTTGTCTTCTGTGTGCAGGGAAGGCTCTTCCCCATGGCAGGAGGGTTTCTTCGATCGTCGATGATCATGTTTCATGATGGTCGGTCTTGATATAAGGCTTTGGCACCTCTGTAATTTAAATCGGGCTCTTAGATCATCATCCAGAGGCTAATTTGGTCATTTTCTGACCATTGGAATGCCTCTCGGGAATTTCGCCATTAAACTTGCACAAAAACACAATTTATTAATTTAAAACCTGGAGGGATGGCGTATGACTGCATTTTACGTGTTTTTGGGCTGTCGAAGGGTGTTTGCAGAGGAGGAGATGGTGCAAGAGACAAGCTTCTAAAGGCGGAACTAGGCAGGAGTTCAAATGGAGGTAGGAGGGTTTTATTTTTGGTGCGGAGGGAAAGTGGTCTCAAAAAACTGAAAGTGGTTTATCGCACAGAAAAAATGTGGTAAGCGGTTTTTTTTTGGAGGCACGCGATATAGCCCCAAAAGCGACACGTGTCAGGGAAAAACTGCCTATTTCACACAGGTTGAAAAATTTTAACCCCGACGCAATTATATATGCGATATGCATCGAGGACTGTCAAATATCAGGATGGGAGATCAACGGCTATCACACATTCGAGAGGCGACGAGCAGGTGACCGGGCCAGCGGAAGTGGAGGACAAGTGGCGAGGTTTCGTTGGATGGCGGGGTTTAGTGGAGGATGGGCCCGGGGCCTTAATAATTTAACAGAAATGCGTCAAGTTATAAGGCTTGGGAGGGGCGTTGGGCATGATGAGATGTGGGGCCCATATTTTAATAATTTAAAGGGTTAATAAGCCCCTTTGTAAGTTTTACAGAGGTTTATGAAATGAAAGGCGAAGGCGTTATTTCCATAAGGGAAGGACTTATAGATAGGCGGAGGTCGAGATCTTATGAGTGTGAGGGGGCTGGGGCTTAGAATAAAAAGGGGCTTAAGCCTATATATCAAAAGGGCAGGTTATGATATAAAACAGAGTTTTATATTTATAAAAAATATAACACCAAAAGGCTTAATTTTGGGTTTTAAATAATGTAAAAGTGGACTTTTACATTGTTTAATACATGTAAAAGGGAAATGAGGAATAGGGGTGTGCTCCATGAGGGTTTAGGAAAGGGAAAAATGGGGTTTTTTTTTTAGAGGGAAAAAAGGGAGTGGATGAGAGTGTGGGTAGGGTAGTGAAAATGAGTTTAATAGGCCCAATAGTGAAGTATTTTTTCAATCAGTGAGGTGAAACTTAGAAAGCGGAGAGAGGAAAAGATAGTGAAATAGTTTAACTTAGGATAATGAAGGCAGTGAGATTTCTAAAACTCACAATATTTCATAAAAAAAAAAATTAGAAATCTAGGACCATTACTTAGTCATCTTCAGAATCAGCAAAAATTAATGATGACTAACAGGATCATAGTCCCACATGTGGAACCAACGCAATATATCTCCTAACTGTATCAGATAATGGTATGGTAAGTGGTTTCCCCACCACTTACTTGCTGCCCAAGTCTTCTCACAAGTTCTAAAAAGGTGAGAAATGTTTGGTGCCTTTGGAGTGCACCCACAGTGATGCAACATCCCCTATATCCTCCTAGGGAGTGGCCATGTTTAGAAATGTTTATGGCCCAAAATTGTCCATGAAGTTTATATGGAATAATTCTCCTCCTTGGAGCAATGGTCTACATATACATGGTAAATGAATGCAAATAATCATCAAATAAAACATCATGTACATAAGCATGTTCCTTACAAAAATTTCTGGTCATACAATGGAGTGGTTCATAGATAGATCCCCTCTCATTCCAAAAGAGGAAAGAGGTGGTTGTTATAACTCCTCCATAGAGTTATGTATCTCTCCCATCTCCACATGGTCCATGCATCTTATCAAATGTTGATATACCTCCTCTTCAAAGCCTTCCCAAGTGTAGCTCTCCATGATAGTGTTGTAGGTTCTCATGGAATAAGTATGGTTGAAGAGAAAATCTTCATGAGCTCTTTGTAGTAACTTCTCCTTGAGCTTGGAAGCTCTACATAATAAGATCCTACCATAATAATAAATGACCTCATCTTGGACTAATTATCCCTCCTCGTGTAGCTGGTCAGCAAGTATCATACATGTGAAAAGATCCTTGGAATTATCCACCAACAGTTGGGATTTCCAATATGGATCTATCCTCCATAGTGTTAGTGTCGATGATCTATCAGGAAGAACATTTGTCATATGGTTGCCTTTCTCTTTGACATATCCCATGCCAAAGGTACATATTGGAAGGTTGCTATCCTTCCCATGCTGCTCCTCCCACAGTGCAGAATCTGAAATTAGAGTGGGTAATGATGATGTTGGGAGAATGTCTCCCTCCTCCTTGAGTCTACCTAAGACTCTCAATGTTGTATCAAGGCCTCCCAATGCTACCATTCCTCCTGGATCAATGAATGGTGCATCATGATGTGAGACATTTCTCACCAAATCTAGATCAGGTGGCCTCCCAGGTGGTTTGCCACAAAACAATAGTGTCACATGGGCCAAAGTCATATGCATAATAGATGGGACTGTTAGGTCCTTACTTCCACTGCACAAATCCATCTCTGATTTATGTGTGAAATTTGTATGTGAGGGATATGTGTGCATACCCTTAATCATCTGAGTCTTACCACTATTTCTATCCACCCATTCCATCTGCAAAGTCTTCCAATCTGTGGTGACCTTCCACAAAGTAATCAACCACTGCACACCCAATATCAGATTGGTGTCAGGTATGTCAACCACAAAGAAGTGATCAGTCAATGTATATGTCCCCATGGTGACAAATAAGGATGGAACATAATGCATGCACTGCATGGTTCTATCTCCTAGGACCAAAACAGAAAATCCCTCAAAGTCATCAGTGGGTATTGCCCTCCTCTGCACTAGTCGGGCATCAATAAAATTGTGGGTAGCCCCACTGTCAATCAAAACAGAAACCCTCTTATATAAGATGGAACCTCAAACCCTCAAGGTCAAGTACTTGGGTACTCCTCTCAATGTGCAAGAGCCCCTCCAATTGGAGAAAATTCCACATCCCCATCTCTTTATGGTGATGGACCTTCTCATGCTATGTCAGCGATGTGACCTCTTCTTGGTTCATCTTCTTCTTCCTCCTCATCATCTGTGAAGACCTCTATATAGTGTGACTTTCCTACTGCACATATATGTCTGGGTACCCATGATTCTTGGCATGTGAAGCAAAGCTTCCTTCTCCTCAAATCTCTTTGGACATCATCATCAAGAGTTTTTTTACTTTGGCTCTCCTTTGAAAGAGGAGCGTTCTCATCTTTTCCCTTTGATGGAAAAGAGGGCTTTTGCTGAAATGTTGCCTTCACTTTTGGCAAGGCATCTTGTAGATCTCTAGCCCTTTCAATGGCATATTGATGGGTAGTGGGCTTGGTATACTTAACTGAACCATTAAGAGGTTCTTCTAACCCATCAACAAACATATAAACCCTTCTTGTTGCAGATAAATCAGGAATCAGAACAGAAAGTTTTAAAAACTCAAAATGTAAGTTTCTGGATTACCTGATTGTTTGAGCTTTGCAAGCCCCATGAATGGTGCCTCAGGATCTATTCAATCAAACCTCTCCACCAACCTCCTTGTGAACTCTTAATATGCAGTCACATTGGCATGACCCAATGTTGACAAGCCATGGAACCACCAATCATGTGATTCACCCTCAAGGTGCAGCACTGCTATCTTAATGGCCTCCATTTTTGGTACTTTGTTCGGCTAGAATTAGATTTCAAGCTTCTCTACCCATGATTTGGTAGTTCATTTAGATGACCCATCAAATTTGAGTAAGAAAAATCTGTCGATAGTGTGGTGTAGATCATGATTCTGAATGAATCCTCCACCTCTATGTGATGCATGGGTCTCTTATTGTCCTTGATCTAACAAATTTCTTGAAAAATAAAGTGGTCCTTGAATCTCTGAGATTGATACTCATACTCCATTAAATATTCTTCAAGAGTTTCTTGTTCTTAAAACCCTTCATTTCCCGCTGCTAAGAATGTAAGCATTATGGAGCATTGGGAAACTTGTTTCTGATGCACTGGTTGATCACTCCAGTGATGAGAAATTCCAGATCCTTCACCATGTTGAAATCCTTTAGGGGACTCCATGTATCTATCCATCCTCATCTCCTTTATTTCCCTAGAAATTTCTTGCATAGCTTTGAGAAGAATCTTAGGAAACTCTTTCTCTTCATCTTCTCCTGATAAAGGGGTCTTACCCTTGTCTTCTTTATTATTTGTATAATCAAAATTCCAGTGTCTTTTTTTGAGATACCTCTTCTCTCTATTTGTGAGAGGACCTCCTTCCTCAGATGACATATTGGCTTTTCAAGATGCACAGGCTATTCCAAGGTTATGCTCTAATACCACTGCAATATTCCCAAATGGGAAAAGCATGAATATAGTGGAAAATGCTAGAATAGTAGTGTATAACATCATATAAAAGCAAGAGGCCAATATGGATACCTTCCATTCATTATAACAATAGAAAAATATTACAAAATAATGGGCCACAAAACATAATACAAGATAAAACAAGCCTCCAATGAGTAAACCCTCAAGAATGAGGTGTTGCTATTATATCAAAATGTGGGAGACACTACTACAACACAATTTTAAAAGCACTGCTACAGAAAATGAGTACACAAAATATGTGGGGCTGATATATTCCATAATAGATGCAAAAATAAATATATGGGCTCTATAAAACCTCCAGAAAATAACCCAAAACGGTCTTCAGGAAAAACACCCAATAATATAATATGCGTTGTAGCCGTATGGCTAAAATTATACTCCAACAAATGACTAAAGAGTAAATGGTTTAGGTTGATACAATAATGATGTGCTCTCCTCCAATGAATCCTCCAGATGAAAGGCTGGCCCTTTCATTAGAGAAAGCACCTCCCAAATCACCTACTGCAGAAACCCCTGTAACTCCTCCTTAAAATAACGCAAATCCAAACTGATACTGCGCTGTAGGAGATAAATATACTATGGCCTGATGCCAAATGTGTCAATAAAGCTCCAGGGCCTTCTTTACTAGTTTTTGGGCCTTGAAATTTTCATTTACTTCTATTACATTTTCAATTATATTTCCATATTATCACCTTCACTCCACCTCCATTTCATTACATTTACCTTACCATTACCACTATTGGGTTACATTTATGTTTTTCCAAACTTTATTAATTCCCAGTATTTTTAAGTGAATTTGTGGTTAAAAATTAGAAAATAATATGCACATACTTATACCTAACCAGTGGAATGAGTTTGTTGCCATGTGTAGGTCAAAAAGAAGCTTCCAAAAGATTCTTATGTGGCCTCCTTAGGCCAAATTCGAATTTGGATGGAGAAGATCATGGGATCATAAGGATATGTGTCTCATTTCCTATTTGTATGGTAACTCTAAGAAGACATGTACCTTATCACTTCCTATTTGGATTGTAACTCTAGAGATATAGGGAGAGATTCATTGAATCTCATTAATGAGATAGCTTCTCATATTTTGTATAAATAGGGGAAGCTTTCTCCTATCAAATCATGTGTAAAATTGGAGTTATGCTCAAGCTTTGAATACAGAATTAGATTATGGCACCTTACTCATGAATTTTCCTTCATTTTGAATTGGTTTTTCTTACATATGGAGCCTCTCGATTTACCATCTCTCATACGTTTAGATTAGCTGCCTAAAATGTGTGAAATTTACTTTCTTTTATAGATTAAAGTTTATGTGTTTTCTTAGTATTAGTTTTAGAACGATTGTGTAATCTTTCCTTTTCTAAAAACATTTCAATAGGAAATATTTATCTATTTTCCAATTGGACTAAGTTTGAGGCAATAGAGCTCATAGTTATTGAGTTTCCTTTCATGTTATGTTATTTACTTTCTTAGATCAAACTATCAATTCATTGTATAATTGAATAAAAGATCAAGCCAAGAAGGCGTCTTGTCATACTTCCAAATTGGGTGATTGAATGTTCAAACTATGCAATCATTGAGCTTTACTTTTACATGCTTTTACAATGCTTTTTAGATCCTCATTCAATTGTATAATTGGGTGTTCTTAAAGGTCATTTTAAGAAGATGATTTTATCATATTTCTAAATGCTTGAATACCTAACTTATGCAATTATTGAGTTTTCCCTTTGCATCCTTTAATTTATTTCCTAGATTTAAAGACAAAAGTATAATCGGTTACTTATCATCTCAAGAGGGTGATTCTATCATACTTCCATATTGGATGTTGGAGTGATTGAACATACCTTAGTTTTTTTCTTTACATGCTTTGAAATGCTTTCCTAGATTAAAATTTCAATTCCTGCAAGTGTGTTTGTGCGCTATATTTTCTTTTGAATTTGTTTTCTTTATTTTTGTTACTTGATTTCATAGGTTAGTTGAATTTAATTTTCAATATTTGATTTCATAGATTAGATGAATTGGTTTTCGTTATTCTGTAGTTAGACTGATCTAAACTGAAAAATAATTTCTAGCACATATAGTGCACGCATGCTTCACAAGCTTATGAAACCCTTGGGTTGACAAATTAAATGACAGGCAATTATTTTTCCCCAACATTTTGGTGTCGTTGTCGAGGAAGTGTGCATAGGAACTATCTTTCAGTCTAGTGTGTGTTTTATTTTTTTTAGTTTTTACTAACCATTTATGGACAAAGTTCTAGAATGCAGCCCAAAGACTACATTGAGGAATGGTATCAAAAAGTGATTGCGCCACACCATTCATCTATTCTGTTATCACCAAAATAGGACTCTGATAGGCTGCTGATTAGACTACCTTAGTGTAACTACTTCAAACCAATCTTTTAGCTAAGGCTTAGCCTCCTCAGCCTAAGAGGGCTCTCTCAAGGGTTAATGATATAAGTTATAGATAGATGGCTAACTTTGTGGTTTGTGATTTTGTATGTTTATAGGTTGAAAGATGAAGGCTTGCTACCATTGGGCTATGGAGTCAACAAGTCAATAGATTCAATGGCAAGGTTTCTAGACATGGAAACTGAGGCAAATGGGGTTTTCAAACAAATATAATTCACTCAAGAAAATATGTCAACACAGTAATTCCATTACTAAAGGAAGTCAAAGCATAGGGTTATGAATTCTGAGTAATAGCAATGAAACTTACTATTAGTGGTTCAAAGATATTTTACTCACAAAATGCAGAAAAAACACAATCATCTCATTTCTAAGGGAAGTCAGAGCACATGGTTGTGAATTCTGAGTAATAGAAATGAGATCTACTGCTAAACACAACAATTCCATTACTAAAGGAATTCAGAGCACATGGTTGTGAATTCTGAGTAATAGCAATGAAATTTACTACTAGTGTTTCAAAGGTAGTTTACTCACAAGATACAAAAAAAACACAGCCATCCCATTACTAAAGGAAGTCAGAGCATAAGATTATGAATTCTGAGTAATAGCAATAAGATCTACTGCAAATGATTCAAAGTAGCATATAAATCAAGAAAACATTAACCCCATGAGAACTCAGATCTATTCAGGAAAACCTCTCTGCCTTACTGATTATAGTTCATAGCATAAAGTAGCAGTTGCACCAAAAAGTCTTCAACCACTGGCTTCAGGAATATTTTACAAGGTTCCATCTCAAACCTGAAATTTTTGAACCATATTTCTTCTCCCCTTGGAATTTCTATCACTAATGATATGATCTCAAGGGAAATTGTCAAGTTTAAGAGTCCAACTTTTGTATTTGAACTAGTGAAATGAAGAGAAAACTCCTTTGTCACTTGATTATGACCTCCCTACAATTTTTCATAGAATTTCCAGCATCCAGTCTTCTTGAAGGCCTCCTAAACTGATTTGTCTTTGGTTAGAGCCTATATACTTTCAGGCTCTGTCCTTAAACAGTGGTCTGACCTGTGATTCTTTCTTTCCTCCGTCATCCTTTCCTTGAAATTCTTGTTTGCTTTTTGAAAACCTGTAACCAACCGCCTCACTTGATTTCAGAGTAAACTGCCTCACTTGATAAACTACCTCACTTGATGAATGAAAGAGAAGCTTTGGTTTCTACTTACCATGATCTTACCATTCGGAAAAGGGTATGCATCATGTGTTTCTTTCATGAGACAATAAAACCAAAAACTAGCCCCTTTCAAATTTGAAAATGACATAAGACAAATGACCTCTAACGAATGTCATGATGGCTATGAATGGTTGCATGTGTGGGAAAAGACATGTGGCTGACACCTAATCATGAATGATTAACAGAATTTTGGTGTATTTGATAACTGACAAGACATGCTATGAATCCCCGATTTCGTAGCGCACCTAATGCAATTTCGGGGTTTTGCGCTACGAAATGAGTAGAGTTTTCATAGCGCAAAATCAGTTTTTTACACTGTCTGCGCTACAAAAACATGGTTTCGTGGGTTAATCAAAAAAATTTCAAAATGGTTAAAAATTTGACTCTCTAAACATGGTATGAGACACTCAAGGTATGAAATAAGGTTGTTGGACTTTATTTTGTAAATGAAAATGAGACTCTAACCCTATCACTTAACCCCTAAAAACTTAAAATGACTTAACACCTATCTAAAAACTGTGACTAGGAACAAAGAAAATTGTCCAAGTTTGGAAAAACTTTTATAGTGATAACAGTGGCTCCACTTGGGATAGTGTGTCCTCTTGGTACACTAAGAACCGGTAGCTCCAGTACTGCTATCCATCCTTTAGAATATAACTCTGAAATTTAGCCAAGCTTCTCCTCAAGCTTTAATGGCCTTCACCTCGGGCTCAAGCTTGATGATCACTGCATAAGGAACAAATTTGTACCTACTGAAAAGATGCTCAGTCAACTTTGAGCTTATTCACACACTCCTACTTACCTTATCAACTGCAAACTTCATTCAGCTCAATCAATATGAAATTTCCAATGTAACCAGTCATTTGTTTTATCTGATATTTGAGTTTTTTGACTGCATTGGAACTCAAAGAAACTATGATATTGTGATGACCACTGCCACTAAAATTGCAACTGATATTCATAGTAAAAATAAAACTAAAACACTGGAGAGTAAAACTCTTCCATGTATTTAGCTATAGGATCCCAGAAAACATGATCAGCTTGATGATCCTCATAACATCCTTTAATTTCTAACAACTGAGTTTTAGCCACACAAAATTTATTTGATAAGCTATCCAACTGCCTTTCTGAATGATTCCCACAGACAATGTAATTTTCCTCATTATTATAATAATTCTTTGAAGTAGACTGCTGAAAAGTATGGCATGAATAATCAACCTTTTTCTCTACCAAAGGGTTATAAAAGCCATCTTCCAGTATTTCTCCTTGGTGTTTGCAATGATTTTCATACTCTTTATGATCCAAAGACTGGCAAGTTTGCTGCATATTTACATCAATCTTGGAGGATGTAACATGGTTTTCATAAGTATACTCTTGCTGATTTCCATGATGCATTCCAAGGGATGTTATCCTTTCTTCTAGGTGTTGAAATGTATTGTTATGAAGAGCCTCAAAAATTTCTTCATCCATAAATTCATCATCATCATAACAATCCTCCAAATACTGAATAAAACTCACAGAATGTTTACAACAATCTTTGACCAGCAATAAGGAGGGATGACACTCTTTATACATGTCATAGAATTCATCATGAAAATTAGCAAGGGAATATAATGAACCATTTGCTAAACCTATATACCAATACCATGCTTTTCCTTCTAGAGTGGTCATAAACATCTTCATAAGACAGTCTTCAGGGATATGAACCTTAAGACTATGTGCATGCAAATGAAACCTAACCAAATGAAGAGCATCATTGTCTTTCTTTTCATCTTTGAATATTGGAAGATCATCTAACTAATCAACCTTTAGCATAGGATTTGGAAAACCAGGGATATGAGACCAATTCATAAGAGCATACCTGGCATTTTTTCTTGCAATGGAACTCATCTTAAAACTTCATCTAGCAACTAATCTTCTAGCAGTGGAGTCACCTTCCAATTTGATTATTTTATGTGTGGAGTCGCCAAGGTAGTTCTGCAGCCTCGAACAGATTCTAAGCTCATGCTACCTTCAAGAGTTCAGCTTCATAATTTTCGGGAGATGTATATCTTCAATCTCCCGGCAGACGCACCAAAATTTTATCACCAAAATAGGACCCTGATAGGCTGCTAATCAAACTACGTCAGTGTAACTATTTCAAACCAATCTTTTCGCTGAGGCATAGCCTCCTCAGCCTGAGAGGGCTCTCTCAAGGGTTAATGATATAAGTTATAGATAGATGGCTAACTCTGTGGTTTGTGATTTTTTATGTTTATAGGTTGAAAGATGAAGGCTTGCTATCATTGGGCTATGGAGTCAACAAGTCAGTAGATTCAGTGGCAAGGTTTCTAGACATGGAAGCTGAGGCAAATGGAGTTTTCAAACAATGATAATTCACTTAAGAAAATAGTTCAACACAGTAATTCCATTACTAAAGGAAGTCAGAGCATAGGGTTATGAATTCTGAGTAATAGAAATGAAACTTACTGTTAGTGGTTCAAAGATAGTTTAATCACAAAATGCATAAAAAAAACAGTCATCTCATTTCTAAGGGAAGTCAAAGCACATGATTGTGAATTCTGAGTAATAGCAATGAGATCTACTTCTAAACACAACAATTCCATTACTAAAGGAAGTCAAAGCACATGGTTGTGAATTCTGAGTAATAGCAATGAAATTTACTTCTAGTGTTTCAAAGGTAGTTTACTCACAAGATACAGAAAAAACACAACCATCCCATTACTAAAGGAATTAAGAGCATAAGATTATGAATTATGAGTAATAGCAATAAGATCTACTACAAATGATTAAAAGTAACATATAAATCAAGAAAACATTAACCCCGTGAGAACTCGGATCTGTTCAGGAAAACCTCTCTACATTACTAATTATAGTTCATAGCATAAAGTAGCAGCTATGCCAAAAAGTCTTCAACCCCTAGCTTCAGGAATATTTTACAAGGTTCCATCTCAAACCTGAAATTTTTGAACCATATTTCTTCTCCCCTTGGAACTTTTGTCACTAATGATATGATATCAGGGGAAATTGTCAAGTTTAAGAGTCCAAATTTTGTATTTGAACCAGTGAAATGAAGAGAAAACTCCTTAGTCACTTCATTATGACCTCCCTGCAATTTTTCATAGAATTTCCAGCATCCAGTCTTCTTGAAGGCCTCCTCAACTGATTTGTTTTTGGTTAGAGCCTTTATACTTTCAGGCTTCATCCTTAAACAGTGGCCTAACTTGTGATTCTTTCTTTCCTCTGTCATCCTTTCCTTGAAATTCCTGTGTGCTTTTTGAAAACCTGTAACCAATAGCCTCGCTTGATAAACTGCCTCACTTTATGAATGAAAGAGAAGCTTTGGTTTCTACGTAACATGAGCTTACCATTCGAAAAAGGGTATGCATCATGTGTTTCTTGCATGAGACAATAAAACCAAAAACTAGCCCCTTTCAAATTTGAAAATGACATAAGACAAATGATCTCTAACGAATGTCATGATGGGTATGAATGGTTGCATGTGTGGGAAAGGACTCATGGCTAACACCTAATCACGAATGATTAACTGAATTTTGGTGTATTTGATAACTAACAAGACATGCTACGAATCCCCGATTTTATAGCGCGCCTAATGCAATTTTGGGGTTTTGCGCTATGAAAGGAGCAGTGTTTTCGTAGTGCAAAAGAAGTTTTTTACACTGTCTGCACTACGAAAACATGGTTTCGTGGCTTAATCAAAAAAAATTAAAATGGTTAAAAATTTGACTCTGTAAACATGGTATGAGACACTGAAGGTATGAAATAAGGTTTTTGGACTTTATTTTGTAAATGAAAATGAGACTCTAACCCTATCACTTAACCCCTAAAAACTTACAATGACTTAACACCTATCTAAAACCATGACTAGGAACAAAGAGAACTGTCCAAGTTTGGAAAAACTTTTATAGTGATAACATATTCCTTGTTGGAAATACTGAGAGGGGGGGTGAATCAACATTTCTTTCAATTAGAGCATTAGTTAATCTTCAATTATTATCAGTGTTTGTACAATGATAGAAGAAAACAAGAGGAACACAAATGCACACGGTTTTTAAGGTGGAAACCCACACCAGGACAAAAACCACCTAATGTTTTTCTAATAATTCTTTAATATTCAACTCCAATTGAAAATGAAGCTCCAACTTCCTAGAATCTAGAAAAGCATTTTTCTCCAGCTCCCACTGGATGGACGCTCCAACTCCTGAGATTCTTCATTAGTCAACTGAACAGATGCCCCAACACCCAATGAGCTACAACTCACCCTAGCACCACCCTACCACCCTATAGAAGAATAAAAGAAGAATGGACTCTCGTACCAGGGAAAATGGTCCACTTTTCAATGATGTAGAAGAATAATATATACTAGACAATAACCCCAACTTTGACACAACCACCTAATGATGATCCTAGACCTCCCAACACTACCTCTTCAACCCTTGGCAAATAGACACTAGTACAATTTTTACAATAATGTATTTACAATGACTTAGTACAAAGATACCTTTAAAATGATTGTATGCAGTGCTACCCACTTGAAGACTTCATATGATGAACTTCTTGCTATTGTTATGCACCTTGGTTTCTGCTCTTGTCAAGCTACTCTCTGCTACACCTTGCTTAGCTTTTCTGCCGTAGAAAGTTTGGTCCTTTGCAACCCCTGACAACACATGATCTAGATTTTTCTTGCCTTCTATGAGCTTGATATTGAATCTGGTGTATCTCTGTTATTTTAGATCCTCAATATCTGATTTTTGGTCCTGTAGTATTCCTCTGAGTTGTATTTCCAATGCCACAGGTCTGACCCAATTTGGATTCTTCAAGAGATATTTATACCCAATCTCTCACAATGCCCTAATTATGGGTTGCTTCTGCAGAGCGCACTTGTATGGCATGCCACGTGTCATTGTTTCTTCATTTGGCTCTGAAATTGATAGAGAGAAAACTAAATACTGTGCACTATTTTCCACTTTTTATGGAATTCCAATCCGATACTCATAGAGAGATTTATGACCATTTTACCAAGGTCACTTCTTTGAGATGAATTTCAGGAGCCTACAAAAACCCTGACTTCCATAGATCATATCTCCAAAACTATTGTGCACCTTGATCTGAAATTTTTACAGCAGCTTCCTCAGGATTTTGGCTTCACCTCATAATAATTTTATCTTTTGAACCTTCATAGAAACAAAGTTAGAGTGAAAATACCATGATGACCTGTTTCAGATGGCGAAATCCCTTGCATAAGGAGGAAATGAAGATCACAATTTATATAAATGCTTAAGTTGAAAGGGGCTTCAACAAGTGAACATGGGAGGGATTTTAGGAGCTCAAAAAATATTAATTATGACTTTTCAATGACCCATGCCCCAACCCCATGGGGTTTTATCCCACTAACTGGGGGTACAAACTTCAAACATGAATATCTCTCAAACCGTGAAGAATTACATGGTGTGCCATATATCAACGGAAACATCTCGACAAGTAGAAACCATAAAAATCATTATTGACCCAGAATATATTAATTTGGTAGGTCAAAACTCCCATGCAATATTGGTTTAGCGTCTGGTGCTACTTGGGTTGACATCAATGACAATCGTTGATCAACAATCTCCCCCTTTTGCATTGATGGCAACACAAGTACTCCCCCTGTGATCAAGACACCTCTTCCTATAACATTCTCTCCCCCTTTGACATCAATGGAAAAGGGTAACTCCCCCTGAAACACAACCATCCTGCGGACCTGTACACACTTCAACTCCCCCTAAAACACAACCCTCCTGTAGACCTGATATACTTCCACTCCCCCTTTATATTCTGAAAAAGGAAAATATAATGAGAACTTGGGAGAATCTCAAGCTTCTGGAAAAGATATTCCAATGCTGGTGAATATTTAATATGTGATTATTTTGGTGCTACTTGGAATCTTGCTATTTGTCCAACTGCTTCCATAACATCTGGTCGGGAGGCTGTTACATATAGAAGACTACTAATCATAGATATGTACAACCTTTGATCCACATCCTTAGATGAGTTGTCTATGCTCAATTTGCAACCTGTTACCATTGGAGTAAGGATGGGTTTGCAATCTTCCATTTTAAATTTCTTGATAATTTCCTTGATTTACTTGGCTTGACATATAAATATTCCTTTCTCTTGTTGAGATATTTGAAGCCCTAAGAAGTATGTCAGCTCACCAAGTAAAGACATATCGAAATCACTTTGCACCTTTGTAGCAAACTTCTTACTTAGTCGATCATCATTGCTACCAATTATTGTATCATCATCTTTAGCTATTAGAGATGCTTTAGTTGCTTCATCCAGAACATATATGTCATTTGGAGCTCGACTTGTTGTAGCCACAATTTCACCATACACGCCTTTACTGATTTCACATTTTGTTGAGTTGAATAGTATTGTGTGTCCTTGATAACACATTTGTCCAACACTGAGTAGATTGTGATTCATGTTTTCAACCAATAGAACATTCTTCGATAGAACATATTTTCTTCCAAGAGTGACAGTACCTGATCCTATAACATTTTAAGATCCATCATTTCCAAAGGACACAGTTCCATCCTTTTTCTCTTTCAGAGATACAAATTTATTTCTATCTCCAGTCATATGCGTTGAGAAACCGTTGTCAACATACCACACATCTTTGTTCTTTTGAGCCTTGAAAGCTAGAGCACAATTATCATTCTTCTTCTTCTTCCATGTTCGTTCATTTTGTCGCTTCGAAGATTCTTCTGGAGGATTTTCAAGTCTGCAGTATTTGGCTATGTGTCCAAAGTTTCGAAATTTGTACCATTCAATATTATTTCTTAAATGTTCAAATCTATTGATGTTTTGCTGAGCCCTGGGAGGCTCATATTTGACATATCTCCTGAAATTGTATTCGTTCCTAGGTTATGTGCAACATTCTACAGCTTTATGACCAAATTTTCCACATGAATAACAGTAGCCATAAAAAATATGTTGGTACCTGGATGAAAATTTTAATCAAGGAATTGTCTTCCAAGGCTATTCCTGCGAATCTTTTCCAATGAAGTCTACATGCATGTCAGATCTCATAGGTTCATTGTATTCTATTGTAGAAGGTCATGCTTCTTCTTATTTGTAACCAATGCCAGTTTTTTCATTGTAATATCGTTGATTGTTGATGAGTTCTTCCAATGCCCTTGAGTTGTTGGCAGAGTTTTGGATAGTTTTTCCTTTCTTCACTTCCTCACGCAATGAGACTACTTCAGCTTCTAATTCTTACCTTTCTTGGTTGCTTTCTTCCAAATTCTTTTGAAGTGACTCTTCAATGTATTTGTGTTCTTCAACTTCAATTTTGAGACCTTGAACTTGTTCTTCAAGAGTATTGGAACGGATCTTCTTCGCCTTGAGATATTTTATAAGCTTGATTGCTTCCTCATAAAATTCTTCTATGGTCCATCCTTCTTCTTCGTTGTTTGATACCTCTTGTTTATTGTGCTTGGGTTTATTGTGATTGGCCATAAACAATACTCTCTCATTAGCTTCTTCTTCACTTTCATTGTCTTCATCGGATGATGAGCTATCTTCTTTCGAGAGAAAGTTCCTTTTGGATCCTTGCTTGTTGAATTTCTTAAGGCTTTTCTTTCCTTTTGAGTTGCCATTACTTATGTTTGGACATTTTGCTGCAAAATGGCCAACCTCATTACAGCTGAAACATATCAATGGAATTTTACCTTTGAATTGTCCCTTACCAATTTTTAGTTTTCTCGTGAAGTAAGCATATTCTTCATCTGAAAGAACTTCTTCATCATCTCCCTTTTCTTCACACTTGCAGGTGCATGTCTTTTCAATTGAAGGTTGTTTATCCTTATTGGTTTTCTTAGATGCACCGAACGCAGTTTCTAGATGTGAAGTACCCTCTTCTTCATCAAGTCTCATTTCATATGTTATGAGAACTCCATGTAATTCCTCTTTGCTGAGTTTGTCCAGATTTGCACTGTATTTTAAGACCGATACCTTTGGGTTGAATCTCCCTGGTAACGTTCTAAGAATCTTCCGTATAATAGTCTTCTCGTCAACTGGCTCTCCCAATCCTTCCAGAGTATTGGTTATTTCATCAACGTATTGGAAGTATGCAACAATGTTGCAATCTTCTTTCATTATGAGTTGCTCAAATTTTGCTCTATAGATTTGAAGCTTTGCTTCTTTGACATTTGAGTCACCTGCATATATATTCTCAAGCTTGTCCCATACATTTTTGGCAGTTTTACAACCCAACACCTTATGATAAGTAGATTCAATAAGTCCACTAATAATAATATTCTTTGCTTTTGCATCATTTACCAAATTCTTCTTACCTTTTTCATACGTAGTTGATGTAAATCCATTTTGAACAGTGTCCCATACTTCGTAACCTTGCACCAAGAGATAGACCTCCATTCTTCCTTTCAAAAGTGCATAATTATTTTCTTTGAATAGAGGTACACCATTCTTGGTATGCGCCATGACCTCCTTCCAGTTGTTAAGTTGCTATTGAAGGAACCAAGCTCTGATACCAATTTTTGGAAATACTGAGAGGGGGTGGGGGGGTGATTCAGTATTTCTTTCAATTAGAGAATTATTTAATCTTCAATTATTATCAGTGTTTGTACAATGATAGAAACAAACAAGAGGAACACAAATGCACATAGTTTTTAAGGTGGAAACCCACTCCGGGACAAAAACCACCTAACGCTTTTCTAAAAATTCTTTAATATTCAACTCCAATTGAAAATGAAGCTCTAACTTCCTAGAATCTAGAAAAGCATTCTTCTCCAGCTCCCACTGGATGGGCACTCCAACTCCTGAGATTATTCATTAGTCAACTGAATGGATTCCCCAACACCCAATGAGCTACAACTCACCCTAGCACCACCCTACCACCATATAGAAGAATAAAAGAAGAATGGACTCCCGTACCAGGGAAAATGGTCCACTTTTCAATGATATAGAATGATGTAGAGAAGAAGATATAATAGACCATAACCCCAACTTTGACACAACCACCTAATGATGATCTTAGACCTCCCAACACTACCTCTTCAACCCTTGGCAGATAGACACTAGTACAATTTTTACAATAATGTATTTACAATGACTTAGTACAAAGATACCTTTAAAATGATTGTATGCAGTGCTGCCCACTTGAAGACTTCATATGATGAACTTCTTGCTGCTGTTATGCACCTTGGTTGCTACTCTTGTCAAGCTACCCTCTACTGCACCTTTCTTTTCTTTTCTTCCATAGAAATTCTAGTTCTTTGCAACCCTTGACAACACATGATCTAGCTTTTTCTTGCCTTCTAGGAGCTCGATATTGAATCTGGTGTATCTCTGTTATTTTAGATCCTCAATATCTGATTTTTGGTCCTATAGTATTCCTCTGAGTTTTCTTTCTAATGCCACAAGTCTGACCCAATTTGGATTCTTCAAGAGAGAGTTATACCCAATCTCTCACAATGCCCTAATTATGGATTATTTCAGCAGAGCGCACTTGTACGATGTGCCACGTGTCATTGTTTGTTCATTTGGCTCTGAAATTGATAGAGAGAAAACTACAGACTGTGCACTATTTTCTAATTTTTCCTAAATTCCAATCTGATACTCAGAGAGAGATTTACGATGATTTTACCAAGGTCACTTCTTTGAGATGAATTTCAGGAGCCTGCAAAAACCCTGACTTCCACAGATCATATCTCCAAAAATATTGCGCACCTTGATCTGAAATTTTTACAGCAGCTTCCTCAGAATTTCGGCTTCACCTCATAAACATTTCAGCTTTTGAACCTTCATAGAAACAAATTTAGAGTGAAAATTCCACGATGACCTGTTTCATATGGCGAAATCCCTTGCATAAGGAGGAAATGAAGATCACAATTTATATATATGCTTAAGTTGAGAGGGGCTTCAACAAGTGAACGTGGGAGGGATTTTAGGAGCTTAAAAATATTAATTATGACTTTTAAATGACCCATGCCCCAACCCCATGGGGTTTTAGCCCACTAACTAGGGGTACAAACTTCAAACATGAATATCTCTCAAACCGTGAAGAATCACATGGTGTGCCATATATCAACGGAAACATCTCGACAAGTAGAAACCATCAAAAGCATTATTGACCCAGAATATATTAATTTAGTAGAACAAAATTCCCATGCAATATTGGGTTAGCCTCTGGTGCTGCTTGGGTTGACATTAATGACAACCGCTGATCAACATTCCTCAAGAGATCCTTGCGACAAATCGAAAGATCGAGACGATTTTTCATATCCTTACAAACAATCAGGTACATTTCGTAAATTTGTATATGAATATTTGAAAGATTCTAATCTGTAAATGGCTTCATTGGAAGCATGAATATACTTAAAAATAAAAATAAAAATAACTTTTTTTATAGATAGGAAAAATAAAAATAAAACCAAGCTTGGCTAGAATTTTAGAATTTTTAATTTTTTTTTCAAAAAATAATAATCAACATTGATTAATTCATTTTGAATAAATTTTAATGACACAGTAAGAATCACTTCGTTTTTTATCACCATCAAAAATAAAATTTGTGTGTGAAAATATGAATCTATTTGATGATGCTGACTAGTATACTCTCTTCTCGTGCCTCATTGCGACCTGGAAGATCAGAAAATCAGATCAGTCAATTTAAAAATTTTAATTCAAAAATTTGTTAAAAACTTTGCTTGAAATTGAACTACAATTCTATTAAAATTGTCATTTGAGTCGTGATCTTTTTTTCATCGGTTCTGTAAATTTTAATGTTTTGCACCCTCTCAATCTTTTTCTGATTTATTGAATTGCATGTGCACAAAAAAATTTTTTAATTAAAAAATATATGTATATATTTTTTTAAATTTAAAAAAGAAAATGTAACATATATAGTTTAATAAAGAAAAGCTAAAACATTTTTATATGAAAAAAAAAAAAATCAAAACAATGAATGGCCCATGGAAAGGAGGCCCACGCATATGTGTATGTGTGAGGCTAGCCTTTGGCTTGGCCTTACACATATGTGCAAGCCTCCAATCCATGCAAAGACCCATGCACTGCAATAAAAAAGAACCTTCTCTTTTCCATATTCGGTCTTCCTCAAGCAGCAATTATTGGAAATCGATTTTAAAAGTTGTAGAGACAGACAATGAAGGTGTATAGGATGAAGAAATTGTTGATGAAGAGAATATTACAAACTGTTGATGAAGAGAATATTGCAGATTCAATTGCATAGATAGACAATGAAAGTGTATCAGATGAAGAAACTGTTGATGAAGAGAAGATTGCAGACTGTTGATGAAGAGAATATTACAGATTCCATTACATATAATTAGAATGAGGGTGATCAATCTGGACTTCTTTGTGAGATACAATCCATTACGCATAAAAACCTGCAAACAAAAAAATCAAACCACAACAATTTTATTTTGTTGCAGAAGTAATTGCCAGAAATGCGTAACTGTTAAAAACATCCAATTTTAAAATGCAGTTTTTGAGCAAACCTAGGCGAACTAGGAACAACTAAAACATGGGTTTTTTCTGGAACAGGGTGAATTAGGTAACTCATGAGCAATTTGCTTGATTTCGCAGCCATTTGGGAGAAATTCAGGGTTCTTCGAAGCTACTTTTTTGCAAATTGCATGAGGGAAAAATGATTTGATTTGAACTGTTTAAACATGTCAAGTTGAAAGCAGAATAATCCAAGTTAATAAGAAACTCTTCTCCACATGGCATGTGGTCTAAGATTCCAATTTGATTTAATAAATTTTATTTTAGACACATATGTGTCTCATTCCATATGTGTTTCATGATTAAAAAATCAATAATATATAAAATAATAATAAAATATATATATAAATAATTTTAAAAAAAATTGCATATACAATCGATTTATTGAAGCAATTTCTAAGGCAGAAAATACTTGCAAAATTTGATACAAATAATTTTTCATGCAAGTACTTCTTTTTTACCGCTTCAAATATTTTTGACAACATGATTTTGCAGCACAGATGACAATTCAATTTGACAGTGACTTGCAGAGCAATTGGAAGAATATTTAGATGATTTCTGAATATTTGGCATTAAAATTTATAATATTGTTGTTGTGAAGCTTTAACTTGCAGGACACAGCGAATCTTTGTTTTGTCAATCATATTACTAAGCACATTGCATGAATTCATTCGACAATAGGGAGTTGATTTGTTTTTCATGGTTATTTTTTTTTAAATGGATTGTTATCGATATCATGAATTGGACTGAATATAACACTTTTGATTTTCCTTAATCTGTTTTATTTTGGCATTCAAATTTTGTGTCAGGAAGGAATTTGCTATTTCTTTTTTAACACACTTATGTTCTTTATGCTAATTTTTTGCAGGTTTGGGATGATCGAATGATAATTAAAGGAAACCAATTGTGTGCACAATTGGTCTTCAAAGGAACAATTTCATGAGAAACATAAGAATGAGTCCATATCCATATCCATCAATACCACTACCCTTTATCCCTTTTGAATTATAAATCCAATCAAGCAATTCAAATCAAGCCACAGTTACTTTCCCAGCAAGATTCAATTGTTCATTTTTATTCACATACACTTTCCATTACTCTTTGTCTACTCCTAACCAACAAATAAAAGCAAGAAGCTCACTTACATGCTTATTTCCCATTGTCATTTTCCATTTTCATCTTCCATTTCCATTTTCCTTGTCCTATCCTTTTCATTTCGTAAATAAACCTTGCTTCAATGCAAATTATTGAGTCCATATTCCTTTGAGTCTAAAATCCTTACAAAAACACCTTGAGGCCTGCATGCCTTAATGTAAATTTTTCTTGCTGACGAACAATGGGAATACATTAATTTCCCTTGTTCATCGGATCTTCTAAGTACTTGAAAACAGCAAAATTATTTGTACCTAGCAAGATGTGTTTGGGCATCTTGACTCATTGTCATCAATGGTGAGAGTTCTCATGTTGACTAGTGGCATCCATTTTTTTTCTAAGTTAAGCTATCTCTATTATATCATATAGAACAGAAAATTACAGGTCTCTTTTTGTGGATTTAACGAGTCTAATCCAGAGGGAATTTTCAAGATTTTTCCACCAAAACTTGGACTACCCCAGTCGGGGAAACCAGTACTTAAAAACCATAGTGTAACTGCTACTCGAAGCGGGAAACCAATAGATTTAGTTATCAAAATAGAACACGAGTCACATTGTAGACAATTCCTAAACATGAGCATGCTAATGAGAGTTAAAAAAATGAACCTAAGGAGAACCTTCATTCTTGTTGTTGGAGGTGGGAACTTCTTCCTAAATTCTACACACGTATCCCCCATCCTCTGTCTCCTTGCTCAGCGCGTGGCAAGAGGGTTGAGGATGTGGCGATGCTGGGATGTCAAGATTGGCCACGGAGGTAGCAAGCAGCCTATAGTGATCCATGTTGCCTTCGTCTTCCTAGTCTGAGCTACTACCATCGCTATTGCCAGAGCTATCACTAGAATCTTTGCTACCGCTGGAGGTGCTTTGCATAGGGAGGGCCTTCATCTTATAGGGGATGAAGGCAAGCTCAGGGGGAATGGTGGATTTGTGTGGCCTTTTCTTGCTATGGGAGATGGAGGGAGGTGAAGCAGGGGAAGGGAGATGTAGGGAGAGATGGGCATTGAAATTAACAGGGGGGTGCTATCAAGCGCGTTCCAGCCAATGGAAAGGCTCAGGTCACAGCCCTGGGAGAGCAGCAGCGGAGGAAGGGAAGGTTGGCCTTACCCCCCAGCTCTTTTGCACCTCATTCTATGTCACCAAGGCATAATTGTCCAAGGAGCCAAGTCGCTGGACCAGGTGGGGGCCGACATAGGCTCTGGAGATGAGAAGCTTTTGGAACGAAGGCTGGGCTTATTCAAGAGAGGACCTTGCACCAAAGGCGGAGGAAGAAATACATATAGATGCACTGAGAGTAGACAGGAGGGCCAAAATGAGGACGGGAGGGCCAAGGTGATGGGTAATGGCTATGGCAAGCAGCGTAAATGAAATGCAGGGCTGGTACATCGAGGAGAGGGTGGCAGAGGTTGAGTTAATGTCTCCCTCATGCCAATCTTTAAGAAGGTCCTTCTTCCCAAAAGTGATCACGTGGAGCAGCCAAGTGTCTCTCCACATGGCTGCCTATTACACCATTTTTTGGTCATCTAACCTATTATCATTAGATGGACCCAAGTACACCATGTAAGACCAATTTTACCCTAAGTAAAATTTCTTTCACTATGTAAAATAACTTAATAAACCACATTTATTAGGTTGTTTATGGTCTAAATAGGAAACCCCAAAAGGAAATATTAAACAAACCTATTTTGTTTAATTTTCCTCATGGAATAATTAATTAAACCATAATTTGTTATTGTATTCTAGTCATGTTTTAACCCAAAACAAAGAAATTAATTAGATAAACCTTTATTTATCTTATTATTTTCTAGGAATAATTATTTAAATCTTATTTAGATAATATTCCTTGTTAAATATGACCAAACCACCCACAAATAATTAAATAAATCATTATTTATTCAATTATCCTTCAACCACTTCCTTAAAAAGATAAATAAATCATTTATTTATTTATTATTAACAAATAAAGGGATTTGACCCAAGTCAAATACTTTTCCCTCCAACAAATATAATAAAATATTCCATAAAAGGTGGATCTAGATTTGGTTAACATTATTTTAATCATGCACCAAGATCTAGAATGACCCAATATTTTGTTATAAATAGGAGGGTTTTTCCTACCATTCTTCACCTTTTGTTGCCTATTATATCACTCTGGATCTATACACTTTGTCACCATTTTTCTACATTATTTGTTGTGTGAGCTCCCTTTGAGTTCTATCTTTGTCTGGGTTTTCTACACCAACAAGAGAGAGAGATTCTAGATCTAAAGTGCTGAGGACTTCCAAGAACCCATCCCATTGAGGAGAATTGGATACGCCTTCTTGTTTTCCTCCCAGCTGCCCTTAATACAAAAAATTCTTTCAAAAAATTTTCTTGTCTTGTCTATTGGATATATGGAGCAAACCTTTCTTTTTACTGCTTAATGTCTTTCTATGCATAGATCTGGTTTTTTGCAGCTCTTGTCTTGAACTAACTGCAGATCTGAAGATATTGGCAGCCACTTTTGATGTTAGGGCTATTAGTTATGTGTAGCTAAAGTGGTCTTTTTTCGTACACTTCGACAAATAATTCATACTAACAAATGGCGACTCCACACGGGTTTTAAATTATGACCGCTGTAGTTTTTCATATTCCTGCATATCTAGCTACTTCAGACTCTAGGGTTTATTTTCAGCTTTTTTTTTTCCTATTTTTATGTTGTTTTTCTCACATAAAACCCTAAAACATTAAAATTTCTAACTTCCGCGTGTTTCTGGCCCTATTGCGCAGGTGACCGACATTAGCGACAACTAAGATGGCAACTTTTTTGAAAATCTGCCGCCGAGACACCCGGAGCTTCAGGTCGCACTTTTCAGCCCATAACCTATGACCTGGACCTCCAGTTCGCACTTTTCAACCTATTTTCTGCGACCTGCACTGAAAACAGGTCAAAACCTGCGACCTGCCAATTTTTCAGCTGTTTTTGTACAATTTTTCTGGGTTTTGCTAAAGCTTCTGTCATGGTTTTCTAGCCTCTGCCTCCACCCATTTAGACCTATTTCTGATCTATTTTGCTCATCTAAGTGGGAACCTAGCCCCCTAGGGCTTCAGTACCCTCCACTTTTTGTGGAAGAGTTTTTAGTTGTTTCAGTCATCTGTTTTTCAGAGTTTCAGCCTTCCCTTTTTCAGATCTGATACCTCCTCCTCAGATCCCTTTAAATCAGCTTTTCTTCCTTTCAAATCACCTCTTGTCGTTTTGTTTGGACCTCCCTTTAGAACCTCCTCCCTATCCTTTCCGCTTTTTGCTGATCTCCTCCTTTTTTCCAGCCACCTTGCCTCTGTCTCTTGGCTGTGATCTGCACCTCTTTTCAGCAGCTTTCTCCTTTAGATCCCTGTCCCTTTCGACCCTAGATCTATTAGCCTCTTTTTAATGCGTTTTGACTAGATTTTTTCCCTCTGTTAGATTAGTTTTGAGAGACTTGCCTTTTTGGGTTGAATCGATGCAATAGTAGCTGTTAATTTTCTGTTATTTTAGCATTATATACTGTTCTCTGTAGATTTATTTTCAGTTACGCAGCACACTTTTTCTCTTGCTCTCAAAACGAAAAGGGTTTAAAAATTAAAATTAACGCATGCCACACACTCACCCTAAGCGAAGAAGAGCCTGGTTTACACCGCCAGGAAAAGACTTTAAAATCAATTGACACTGCACCTATCTGCCCTTGTTTCGACATTGTAATCACTTGATTCTGCACGTCCTTGCCCTTGTGGTCATTCTTCTTCCCCTTGTGCCGTGATTGTGTTGTCATCATTGTGCCCCCAAGGCGCACTTCTCGGAGACTTCTTGGCCTTCACCCTCAGTTTCTGGTCGATCGACCTGCTTCGTCCCGCCGTCGTCTAGCCAGTCCTCCCCCGAGTCCACACTCCGACTTCTCTTCTAATTCTTTTGGTTCTCCTTTTCCTTCTGGTTCTCCCCCGATCACCTTCACTATGTCTGGTCCAGGGCCTAACGCTAGCGGTGCTCTCGGCCCTAATGCCGGAACTACTACTAGCGGAACCGCCACAGGAACTACCTCGACCACATCCTTGCTGTCATACATCGCAGGCCTCAGCCTCCCCGATTTCAATCAATTGATCAATGACCCTATTCGCCACGATGTTGGTTGGCCTGCTATGCCAACCAAGCTCCCCTTTGACATCCCTAAGTTCGAAGGCCTTGCTGGAGAAGATCCAACCAACCATGTCCGATCTTTCCACATGTGGTGTTCCTCCAACTCCATTACCGATGATTCCATCCGTCTTCGGTTGTTCCAACGCACGCTTACCGGCGAAGCTTCTAAATGGTATGTTGACCAAGCCACCTCTTTCCATACCACCTTTGTGACCATTGCCCAAGCCTTTTTATCTTACTTCCAGCTCCCTCTCCGATACGATACTGGTACGGAGCTTTTGACCTCTTTCAAGCAAACCTCTTCGACCCGCCTTTTCGCTCATGTCCAGGAATGGTGACAAAGACGAAGCTTATGTCAAGCTCCCCCCTTCAAAGATTAGATCTATATGGACTGGTTCCTTCGCTCTCTCTTAGCTCCCATTGGAAAATATTTTGCCTCCCATTTCCCTCAAACCGAAGAAGCCGCCCTCCAAATAGCCTTGAAATATGACCTGATCTACACCCAGTATGGTTATGTTTATACCGTCCTTCCTGACCTCCCCAAGCCCAGAGGCGCTAACGCCCCGGGGACATCTCATTCCGCTGACGGTATCGTTGGAGCCCTTTCTCATCCATATGCTCAACCTCCTATGGGCTATGGTCTCCCTCAGGGAGGGGCCAGCACCTCTAGCACTTTTCCCCCTCCAGGTAGCATGTATCCAGGATACGGAATTCCTCATCCTTATGCCCAACCTCCTGCTTACCTCAATGTTTCCCAACCTAACCATTACCCTTATCCACAGCCTGGTGCGCCAGCTCCTCCAGCATATGCGCTTCCACCTCCCTTGCCTCCTTAACCCCAGCAACAGCACCTACAGCCCCCTCCAGGGCAAGTATTTGCACAGCAGGGTGCGACTAATCCCCCTTCTTCTCAAAGAAGGCGGAGAGGCAATCCAAATCAATCTGCCCCTGGTACTCGTGGACCCAATCCTCAAGGTGTTGACCCTAACACTGCTAACCAACAACAGGGCACTCAACCCAAGCCGGACAAGCCGCTTCACACTAATAAGCCTTGTTCGTGTTGCGGTGTATACGGTCATTACACCCACGATTGTCCCCTCTTACCACAGATGCGGCAGATGTGGGAGTCTCAAGCCATATTGCGAGGACAACATGCCTCCCCTCATGCTCCCCCTAATGTGGCCACTACTCAACTAGCTGTCTTTACTAATCCTTTCCCTCAGCAAGGATTCGTGGCTACCCAACCACCTGACAGACAGGTCTCCACTCCACCTTCCATTTCTGGTTCCTCCGATTACCAGATCCTCATGATGAACTCTGATCCTTCCCCAACCATCGACCTTCACCTTCAAACTTGGTCTCGCCAGTACCCCAAGCCTCCCGCTCAGTCTTCCCCCGAGTCCCCTTCCTCCGGTTCTACAGAGCCTCTTTTGACAACCAATGGTCCCTTACATATCCCTCAACCCAAAGTTGAGGTCCATACCAAGATTCCTAAAGGACCGTTACGTCAAAATGCTGCTTCTGGTGGAGCTGCTCATTCGTATAGCATAGTAGATGATTTGGCGCAATCTCCTGCTACCATTTCCACACTGGAACTCCTCCAGTCATGCCCTTCCCAAAATAAGGCTCTACTATCTACCATGGGCGCTGTAGATCCTGCTGATGACCAAATGATTGTGTTCGACGCCCATCAATCAGACCATCCTCCTCTTCCTGCTTCCGTCGCCTTCCAAACCCCCCTCAAAATCCAGAACGCAAACATTTCTCGGTGTATAATTGATGAGGGGGCATCCACCTGTGTGATGTCCGCTTCGGTTTGGAAGCAACTCGGATCTCCTAAGCTGGCCCCTTCCACAATCACCCTTCGAGCGTGGGACGGCCACGCCTCCCAGCCCATTGGCCTTTTTCGTAATTGTCCTATCACCCTTGCCGGTAAGACCGTTTGCGTTGACGTCGAATTCATTGACGCCCCTCTAGACTACAACATTCTATTGGGGCGAAGCTACACCTATGCCATGTCTGTTGTCCCATCCGCGGTTTTTCGCAAGATGTCTTTCCCTCACAATGGAAAGATAGTCACCATTGACCAGCTATCTTACCATGAGCCGCCATCTTAGACCTCTCCGGAGACGACCATCTCTTCTGTAGCCAATAAGCAAACCTTTGATTCCTTGACCAGTGTCTCCCCCGGTGTCTACAAAGATTCCTCCCTGCTTGGAACTTTTCCTGGTCTTCCCCCTCCTCATATCTCTGATCCCAGCTTGTCGAATGTTTTCATGATGCAATCGTCTCGGGCTGCCCTTAAGCGACCTGCTTCGGCTAGTCAGCAACCTCAGACTCAACCTCACCCACCGCAACCCGCTCCTAGCCCTTCATCTCCGCCAGCCAGACCTTCTCCTTCTGGCCCTTCTCCTATAGCTGGTATCTCTGAACCCCTTTATCCCCCTGGATCGATTCCCCCAAGCCTTAATCATCTCAGAGCCGTCCCTCCCGGCCATTATCCCACGGGTCAGATACCTTTCCTGGCTCCCCCTCCCGGAGTCTATTCGGTCCCCGTCATGGCCACCCTCTCTCTCCCTAACCTGACCCTGGGTATACCTGTCTGGTACCTTGACGCTCCAGCTGCTACCCCTCCTAGTCACCCCAAACCTTATCTCACTGTGACACCGGTTCAACCGGTCCCCCTTGCTTCCTTCATTGCTACCATGCCCCCTGTACCTCCCCAGGACCCTACCCCTATGGTGACAGCTCCAGGAAAGAAAGGCAAAGCTCGCAAGGGAGCATCCAAAGACAAGGCCACCCCGACTGACCCAGCTCCTCCTCCGCCCGCAAAGCCTTGCGCCTTGTGTGATGTCGTCGGTCACGCCACCCATACTTGTCCTGAGTTGCCCCGCATTCAACCCATGGTTAAAGTCGCATTCCCTGAGTCTACAGTCTCCGACCCTTCTCTCCCGTCCTCGTCCATAATCAAGAACCCGAAAAACTATTCGCGCTAGCAAACCCTATGCTTTGTGTGGTGTCCATGGCCATTACTCCCACCATTGTCCTCACCTGATGCATTACCGTGCCTCTTTAGAAGTAGTCCGAGAGTATGAGGTTGAACAAAATCAATCCGCCTCTCCCATACTCGCACAGTATGCTTCAGGCTAGCCTGAGGATCCCCCCGCTCCCATCGACATTCCCCCCCCTGATGTTCAGATGACGGAGTCTCCTACGACCATTCTTTACCTATCCTCTTCTGTGCGACCTTTAGAGCCTGGTCCCCTTGCATCCTCCCCTGTTGCCTCGCTAGACCCCCCTTCAGCGACCACCCTTGACCCCCTCGTTTCTACCCATGCACGAGATCACTCCACCCGTATCTCTATTGACCTCCGCAGCTCGAGTCCCCACCATACCTCCTATAGCCCTCATATACCACCCTCTAGTTTGTATATGAGTCATAGCCATCCTGCTCATTGCACTCCCTCCCACAGTTGCCGCTCGATGTCTTCTGTACACTCACGCTTCCGTCATTGTATCTCCTCTCCCCATTTGTTGTCTTGTAATACCTTTCCGCAGGACCTCCCGTCCCCACCCTTTATCGATTACGCCGATGGTGCAAGTCGTTACTCCCGGAATCTAGCCTCGGCAGGTTGGGCCATTTTCACCCCCTTGCATGCCCTTGTTCTCTCAAACGGGGTTTGCATTGGTACTGCCACCAACAATCAGGCCGAATATGATGCAGTGCGTGGTCTCTTAGCCGATGCCCTCTTTCACCGCATCCTCCATCTGCATGTTCATTTGGATTCCCTACTTCTTGTCATGCAACTAAATGGTGTTTATCGTGTGCATAACCCTGTGCTGTTTAGATGATATTTACGAGTGAAACTCTTGATACGTGAACTTGAAAATAAACTTTCAACCGTGTACCTCGAGAACAGAATCACTATGTAGATAGTATTGCAAACCATGTTCTAGATTGGCATTTATCACACGCATTTCATACAATACAATCACATTCATAATGATTAAAAACGATGCATATCCATAATATGTGTCGCAAAACATGTGTTTAGAGTCCATCTACTCTGATACATATGACATGCCCATAGCATGTTACAAAAACTCAAAACTGGGGGCACCACCTGCCCCTACATACACACTAGGGGGCACCACATGCTCCACACCTACTCACTATCTAGTGGATCCCGAGCCAATGGCTCTGCCCCTGCAGCCCGTAGATCACGTATTCCTTGACCGACCATCGCCATGCGCCGCATGACACCTCGCCATTCCGAGGGAAGACCAATGCATGCCTCCACGTACTGGTCGTCTAAGTCTTGCCACCCACGCTCTGAAACTCCGGTCAGCAACCTCTCGCATCTACGACGGATGTCCTCCAGAAGGGCGGCCACATCCTCATTGCGCACTGCTCTCGACCCACTCGACCCTGCAGCTCTAGAGGCTGCCAGGCGTCCCATATATCCAACCGGTTTTACCGGAGCTATATCTACATACCAAAAGTACATGAATCAGTACCATATTTACTATTCAATAACTTTAACATGCCCATACAAGAATAGTAATCTGTCACTTACCATCGGGCCCCCATACTCAACCAGGCGGAAGGGGCAGGTCCAGATCTCCACAATAATTCATCCCACTATAGGGATAGCTGTCAATGTATAACGGCATCTGATCCCAATGGGTAAAGAACTCAGGTCGAAACACTCGCCCGACTGCCCCTCCTCCTCCTCTACACAGTAGCTGCCCCCACCGGTGCATCATGGGCTCTCTCGGGCCCCCATCTGGGAGCTGTATATGAGGTTGTAAGGTCAAAATCTTCTCAAAGAAGAAGGCGCACAATAAAGTCCCATACGAGCATTCGTGGTTCACTTGCCGCTTGCAGAGCGACAACTGTCGTTTTAGCGACACCTGCATCATTTGGGCCCACCCATAGTAGGTCCCACTCAACACACTCTCCACAATCATCATCTGCCCCCCAGTGATGTGATGGAGCGCCTGGTTGCCCAGGATACGCAGCACCGCTGCGGCCACTGCACGGGTCTCTAATCTCTCTAGATCCCCGATCGGTATCCGAGTCCCCTTGACTTGGAGACCCGGTCGACAATGTCACTCCACAAACTCCATGATATGCCGCCCCTGCGGTAATACTGGCTGCGTGTTTCCCACCATCCCCAGTGGCGGGAGACCCGTCAGGAAATACACATCCTGGACTGTCAGTTCAATCCTGTGCCCCTGCACTACAAAGACCTCATGCTCTGGATCCCAGTAACTGATAATCCGGGCCAACAAAGGCTCTCCCGCTCTCATCAAAGGGTTCTCGAAAAACTTTAGAACCCCAAACCTGGCCAACACACGACGGACACCCTGATCTGCCTGGATCTCTACTCGTAATGTACCCAGGTCTCTCTCTCTCCAATTAACCCATATATCTGCCATATCTGCACAAAAACATAATATTTTTCAGCATACAGATAGGGAATATCATAACCAAACAAAAAAACCCAACTCTCAGCCATAAAACAGCACCAAAACCCCCTCATCTTCCAGGTCGCACTTTTCTGCCCAATTCTGGGACAGGTCGCAGTTTTTTCCCTGAAACCTGCTTCCCAAGTTGCACTTTTTGGCCCAAAAAGTGTGACCCGACCGTAGAGATGAAGGAGGGTCTGTTACTGAGATTTTGGGCCCTAAACTGAACTTTCAATCCATCAAATTGAAAGAGTAAGGTTAGACCTCTTACCTGCCACTAACGGATATCAATTCCAATGGTCGGTTTGTCCGCTACGCTCACTGCAAGATTTAGGGCCTTCTCTCCTCTCTACATTCACCACAGCAACACTAGCAAATGAGTGAATTTGGAGGGAAAACTGCCTTATTAAAAGAGAACCCTTGTTTCTTCTTTCGCCTGCTGCGACCATACCGTAGCCCCGTTTGACAAACTGTCTGCACCGTTGGAAAGCTCTCACCGAGCCCTCAAATGGGTATCTATTAGTTTTTTGATTTGATACTTCACTAGGACACATTTTGTCCAAGAAGGGTCACTTCACCTCTCCTTAAAATCGCATTTCTTCACTTACGACACTTGTACTTGGGGCACCATTTTGCCTCCTTACTTGTCTTTGTTCGTGTCGATTTTCGTCATGAGTTACCATATTGTACTCATGTTTTCATGGTCCCCCATTGGGCCTTTACTGTGTGGCAGCACCATCGATTCACCCTTGTTTAGAGCATCCAAGCGGAGTCATCATCGCATTCATGGAGTCTATCCCGAGTCCCTTTGTACCCCACTATAGTCCTCCATCCCTCATTGCTTGGTTTCTCTCTTGTGTCGCACATTATGGCCTTCAGTCCCACTGTCCCTTATCCCTGATGATATTGTGTCAGTCACTGCCATGTCATTCATGCCCTTCATGCTCTAGCAAGGGAAGTCGTCCATTCGCTACTCAGTCCCCTCCATTCCACCATCATCATTGGTATTAGTCTGTCCGTCGCTCTACTATTTTATCTCATGCCTTAGTTGAGGATATCTCATTGCCTCACCTATGGCGGACCTCCTTCTGTCGACATTAGCTCCTTCATTCCAGAAGACAGGTCTAGAGGGCGGCGGTATACCTTGGTTCCAGCTTCCACTCTTGTTTGGTGCCTCGGATTAGGCAAAGGGATCTCTCATTTCCCTTTGACTTGATTGTTTCTCCACTTCAGCTCCTTTCAGCACGATCGAGATCCGTATGCTTGATGGTTTAGTGATGCAGCAGCTGCCTTTGATCATTCCCGGGTGTGTGTGAGATGTCACAACCCTCATGAGGGGGTCGCCCTGCAGGTAGCCCCCCACATGCCCGGATGACCTCTTCCGTACAGCCTTCGATGCAGCTCCACATATTTGATGATGTCAGCCTTAGCCGCTTGCAACGCCTCTTTGATTTGCATGTAGCAGTCAGATATTGTGAGCCCTTCCCCGTGTATAGGGGACATTTGGGTTGTATTTGTATCTCATGTACTTAGATATTATTGTATAAGTCCTGGCTGTTATCCCAGGCACAGCATGTATATGGGATTCCTCATTGTATTATTATCTGGCTCATGTTTATGCCGGTTGTACTTTATGGTTCGGTCCCTTGATTACTGGACACACTATTCTTTTGTACTTTGTCTTGGTGGGCATAGGTATGCCTCCCCCGCCACCTTTAGCACAGGTACCCTCTCATAAAAAGAGACTTGTTGCACCTGCGAGTCTCGTCTCCTCAGGGTCTAGTTCTTCCGCACACTCATCTACCTTACATTTCTTTCTCTGACTTCCCTCTTGATGTATGGTGATTGAGTTCTTACAACGTACTTCAGTCATACGATTTGCTCCTAACACTCGCACGTTGGGGGGCAATCTGTTACACCATTTTTTGGTCATCTAACCTATTATCATTAGATGGACCCAAGTACACCATGTAAGAACAATTTTACCCTAAGTAAAATTGCTTTCACTATGTAAAATAACTTAATAAACCACATTTATTAGGTTGTTTATGGTCTAAACAGGAAACCCCAAAAGAAAATATTAAACAAACCTATATTTGTTTGATTTTCCTCATGGAATAATTAATTAAACCATAATTTAATTATTATTCCCAGTCATGTTTAACCCAAAAACAAATAAATTAATTAGATAAACCTTTTATTTATCTTATTATTTTCTAGGAATAATTATTTAAATCTTATTTAGATAATATTCCTTGTTAAATATGACCAAATCACCCACAAATAATTAAATAAATCATTATTTATTTGATTCTCCTTCAACCACTTCCTTAAAAAGATAAATAAATCATTTATTTATTTATTATTAACAAATAAAGGGATTTGACCCAAGTCAAATACTTTTTCCCTCTAACAAATATAATAAAATATTCCATAAAAGGTGGATCTAGATTTGGTTAACATTATTTTAATCATGCACCAAGATCTAGAATGACCCAATATTTTGTTATAAATAGGAGGGTTTTTCCTACCATTCTTCACCTTTTGTTGCCTATTAGATCACTCTAGATCTATACACTTTGTCACATTTTTTCTACATTATTTGCTGTGTGAGCTCCCTTTGAGTTCTATCTTTGTCTGGGTTTTCTACACCAACAAGAGAGAGAGATTCTAGATCTGAAGTGTTGAGGACTTCCAAGAACCCATCCCATTAAGGAGAATTGGATACGCCTTCTTGTTTTCCTCCCAGCTGCCCTTAATACAAAAAATTATTTCAAAAATTGTTCTTGTCTTGTCTATTGGATATATGGAGCAAACCTTTCTTTTTACTGATTAATGTCTTTCTATGCATAGATCTGGTTTTTTGCAGCTCTTTTCTTGATCAACTAACTGCAGATCTGAAGATATTGGCAGCCACTTTTGATGTTAGGGCTATTAGTTATGCATAGCTAAAGTGGTCTTTTTTCGTACACTTCGACAAAGGATTCATACTAACACTGCCCTATGGCTTACTCTTTCACTAGTGAGCACCCACATCTGGGGAACTAGTGGCATCCATTAATGGCCACTAAGTCTACAATTTCCTTCTATGTTCAACATCAGAACATTTATTCACATAGCAGGAATTATGCCAACTAGTTTTGAAGACATGATGACTATCATTTTCAGCATTTTGAAGCAAATGAAGAATATATGTAGCTACAACAGATCGGCACCATTCTGCAGTTGTAGATTCAGATGGCAGCTGCAAAATCAGATGACGGCAATAGAATTAGATGACAGCTACAGAATCATATGAAAACAATAGAATCAGATGGTAGCTGGAGAATCATATGACAACAATAGAATCAGATGACAACAACAGAATCAGAGGGCAACAACAAAATCAGTTGGTAACTGCAGAATCAGATGGCAGCTACTAGATTAGAGGACAGTTAGAGAATCAACATCATTTCGTAGCAAATTCAACAGTTTTAGTAGAAGCAATAAAAATTCATCTTGACTCTTTTATCCATAACTTTTACAGCCACATGAAGAAGATTATGATCAGAATTTTGTAGCCACCACACATGCAGCTTATCCATTTTCAAAGGGTAAGTTAAGGTATGCAACAACAAAATATGGTTGAAACACAAGAACCAACCATGTTCCAATTCAACTAAAAGACATTGCAGAAGTATGAAGTTATCAAATTATATCATGCAAATTTAAGCCAAAGCTCAAAGGATCAAAAAAATAATTAATGTAATAGATCGCATGAAGACATGTAATAGCTTCAGTTGGGGAGTATGTTGGGCCTTGAAATTGTCATTTACTTCCATTACATTTTCACTTATATTTCCATATTATTACCTTCACTCCACCTCCATTTCATTACATTTACCTTACCATTACCACCATTGGGTTACATTTATGTTTTTCCAAAATTTATTAATTCCTAGTATTTTTAAGTGAACTTGTGGTTAAAAAATAGAAAATAATATGCACATACTTATACCTAACAAGCGGAATGAGTTTGTTTCCATGTGCAGGTCAAAAAGAAGCTTCCAAAAGAATTTTATGTGGCCTCCTAAGGCCAAATTCGAATTTGGATGGAGAAGATCATGGGATCATAAGGATATGTGTCTCATTTCCTATTTGTATTGTAACTCTAAGAAGACATGTGCCTTATCACTTCCTATTTGGATTGTAACTTTATAGATATAGGGAGAGATTCAGGGACTCTAATTAATGAGATAGCTTCTCATCTTTTGTATAAATAGGGGAAGCTTTCTCCTATCAAATCATGTGTAAAATTGGAGTTATGCTCAAGCTTTGAATACAGAATTAGATTATGGCACCTTACGCATGAATGTTCCTTCATTTTGACTTGGTTTTACTTACATATGGAGCATCTCGATTTACCATCTCTCATACTTTTAGATCAGCTACCTAAAATGTGTAACATTTACTTGCTTTTATAGAATAAAGTTTATGTGTTTGCTTATTATTAGTTTTAGAACGACTATGTAATCTTTGCTTTTCTAAAAACATTTCAATAGGAAATATTTATATATTTTCCAATTGGACTAAGTTTTAGGCAATAGAGCTCATAGTTATTGAGTTTCCTTTCATGTTCTGTTATTTACTTTCTTAGATCAAACTATCAATTCATTATATAATTGAATAAAAGATCAAGCCAAGAAGGTGTCTTGTCATACTTCCAAATTGGGTGATTGAATGTTCAAACTATGAAATCATTGAGCTTTACTTTAACATGCTTTTAAATTTCTTTTTAGATCCTTATTAAATTTTATAATTGGGTGTTCTTAAAGGTCATATTAAGATGATGATTTTATCATATTTCTAAATGCTTGAATACCTAACTTATGCAATTATTGAGTTTTCCCTTTGCATGCTTTAATTGCTTTCCTAGATTTAAAGACTAAAGTATAATCGGTTTCTTATCATATCAAGAGGGTGATTCTATCATACTTCCATATTGGATGTTGGAGCGATTGAACATACCTTAGTTGTTTTTCTTTACATTCTTTGAAATGCTTTCCTAGATCAAAATTTCAATTCCTGCAAGTGTGTTTGCGCGCTATTTTTTCTTTTGAATTTGTTTTCTTTCTTTTCGTTACTTGATTTCATAGGCTAGTTTAATTTCATTTTCATTATTTTATTTCATAGATTAGATGAATTATTTTTAATTATTATGTAGTTAGATTGATCTAAACTAAAAGATAATTTCTAGCACATACAGTGCATGCATGCTTCACAAGCTTACGAAACCCTCACGTTGACAAATTAAATGACAGGCAATTATTTTTCCCCAACATTTTGGTGTCGTTGTCAGGGAAGTGTGCATAGGAACTATCTTTCAGTCTAGAGTGTGTTTTATTTTTTTTAGTTTTTACTAACCATTTATGGACAAAGGGACTAGAATGCAGCCCAAAGACTACATTGAGGAATGGTATCAAAAAGTGATTGTGCCACACCATTAAGACTGAAGCCTTGGCCAAATGCCTGATCGTGGACTGTAGTGCAAAACTCTTCCAAGAGGCCTCTCAAGGAAAGAAGTGGGATTCCCAATCAGGAACACCCTGTGCTAAACAGAACTTGCAATCTTAGCTAAATAGCCAAAGAAATCTATATGTCTAAACAGACCATATATTCAAAAATATCATATACCAATACATAATGAATATGGCTTCCATCCTCTTCATTTATAAGAAATGAGATTCAAAACCCTAAGCCCCATTCATTAATGACACTACTTCCATGCAAAGAGTCTCCATCTAAAATTGTGTTGTCCCTCATTAAATGCCACTATTCCATGACAGCATTGTTGATTTGGTCAAAGTTGACCCAGTGAAGGTGTTCCAGCCGCTTTTCACACCTAAGGGTGCCCAATTAAGCTGCCAAGATGTCTTATTTTCACATTGGCATTGATTTTTTCATTATTAAGGAGATTTATGGATCTCCATTATCCTTTTATTCATTAAACATAAAGCAAAAGAAAAATTTTAATTCCAACTAGCTCATGGCTAATTGGGAATATTACATTTGGAAACACCATAGTGGCCAAGACCTGTTGGGATACGAAACCAGCTGGGGGATAGAGAAAAGGGGTTTGGGAGGCATCGTAGGCTAGAGAGGATGTCATGGCCAAGGACTCAGTGTCATTACTGCTCGGGTCTATGTCCTGACTAGCTTTGGTGCTTTATGTAGACATCATGCACACCGAAGCCCCTGTGACATCAGGTGATGACTCAGGTATGATAGGGGGATCTCCTAGGAATGACCCTAGGATGGATGATGATTTGAACTAGTCGAGGCCATATTATTGGTATCGTGTAAGCACATCATCAAATGTTTCTACATACGGTAGGATGACACAGGTATCTGTTAGGGGTCGTTTTTCACTATGTGTCAATTGGTCGACAATAACGTTGTGATCCTCATGGGGGAACATCATAGTTCGGACGACGGAGGAGGCGATGGCTGACATGGTGTACATATAACTCCGACCAAGGAGTATATTGTAGTCCAATTGGGTGTCCAAGACTTCAATGTCTATAAGGACTGTCTTTCCAGCTAAGCAGGGTAGGATGTTTTGGTAGAGACTGACAGGGGCTGAATGGCGACCATCGTATGCTCTAAGTGTGATGTATGATGGCTTTAGTTTGGGAGACCCTAACTTTTGTCAAACGTTCTTTGACATGATGCATGTGGATGCACCTTCATCAATGATACATTAGTGAATGGAAAATTTTTGGACCCATACTGGTATCTGAAATGTGACCATTGAAGGAAGTCTAGGGATGGATTTATCTAAATAAAAATCCATTAGGCGTGAATCAGTAGGGTCGATGGCGCCTAATGTGGAAATTCAAGCTTTTGGTTGCTTTTGGCATGACTGTAATACCTCCAAAGCTGACATAGCGGTGGGAGATTGAGATAGATCATCCATAATGCTATATGTATGGGCTACTTTGGAATATTTTCCTGCCTGCCTAGTTGGTCCTTTAGCCATCTTTGGCAAAGGTTAAATAGGCATCTTTCATATGGTCAAAGGTCTTGTTGGTGCACTGGTACTAGCCCCTAACGTGTTGGTGTTCGATGGGGTGTCATAATTTCAATTTTGTGTCTAAAAAAACATTTCTTCACCATTCATGTAGATTTTGTGGCTGTATTTTCCGAAATCGTCGAGAGTTTTTTGTTGTGTGCTAATTTTCCCTTGATGGGGGAAAGGCTCCTGCATGACTGTTGTCTGCTGGGAGGATCCCCCTATCCACGATTACTCTGTAGCTTCTTCATCTAAGGGAGGTCAAGACAGTGGTGAGTTTAATGGTTGTACTCACCATAGATCGAACAAGAGTGGTTTGTCCGAAGAATTTGCCTCTTGTTCTTCCTCTGGGAGTTGCTTGGCTCCTGGTTTTGATTTTGGTTGGAGTTGCCTCCAGCCTAAGATCACGGAGGGCATTGTTGATTTTTCCCCCCTATCCAGGATTTCCTTTAGGCTTGTTTTTTCCTTTTTTCTTAACCGCGTTAGGAGGATAATTTGGGTTCTCCTAATTATATGGTTGCGTGGTTGGTTTTGGGAGGGTTGCACGAAGTTCACCTATGCATTTTTTTGCATGGGTGGTTCTTGTGATGGGGACTGGGCATATTGTGGTCCCTGGTTTGTAAATGGATGTTGGGGGGGATCTCTTCCATAAGCATGTCTATCTGCATACTGGGTCCCCTGATCCGTAGGATAGGGTCCTCCATGCTGATGGTGATACGATGACGCCCTACTGGTCAAATTTTGCAGAGGCATGCGATGACTTTGGTAGCTGGGTTGTGGTATGTTCTAGGTAGAATCATACGTGTAATCGGGGTGTTGAATGTTGATGCTTAGGTTATTTTGGGTCAATGACCCAATTAAACCATCTATAGAGTTCGACACGCCTGGTAATTCTTTGTAAGTTTTCAGGCACGGGTCATTTGGCAGGATATTGTAAATATACCCTGACTGCGTATAGATCAGCTTGAGCTGTTGGGCCTTACTGGTGGCTTCCTCTTCGGATATGGGATTTTTTTGTGCCACATCTTTTTAAATCTCTACAATGAGAGTTTTTAGGAATAGGTCTAATAGAACTCGATCGTCAAATTTGGATTTTCACAAACTACAACGTCGTCACCATTCAGGGAGATGGTCTGAGATATGGACAGTGGGGGTTTGCCTAAAGTGGGTCAGTAACTCCATTCCAGAATCATAGTGGATGGGTAACTACAAATTGGTCAGGAACACAGTAGCAAGGGTGCTAAAGTTTCCATGTGTAGCAGAGGGTTGCTCCACATACCATTTTTTTGCTACTCCGGTTAGAGTGCGTTGAAATAGCCTTAATCGAATAGTTTAATCAACGATGTTGTTTAACGAACACCACAAGTGGAAAGTCATAACATGATTTCCTGGGTCTTCTTCTTGCTTTCCTTCGAACTTTGGAATGTACGAAGGGAGCTTCATGGGCATGGGAGGCCATATGGGGTTTGTGAGCAATGGGGTCATTTTTCAACTTGGTTAAATCCAGTAGATTTAACGAAGCTAGAAAAGGTGATTGTGAGATTGTAGCCATTGCAACTTGTGAAAACACAATGTTCTGGTTAGGAATACGGTTTTCCTGTGGCATACCCTGCTGAGAATTCAATTGGCTTCCCAAATGGGTAGCAATCCTCTACCTGCTAGGGGTTGTGAGAGGAGTGGTGTGTGGTGACCCTGTGGGGGTGTTCAACGGTGTGGCGTTAAGAGACCAACTAGGGTTCCCAACTAAATATGCCCCGATAAAGGATGAACCAATAAGGGTGGCAGTGTTCCATCTTTGATGCCTAAATGGCGAAAGACCTGGAACCCCTCCCAGTAATGGGGGGAGGTCCAAAAGACATCTAGATCGACAAGGTCTCATTGGGTCCATTCTGGTGTTGACTAGGTATGGTGTTGGAAATATCTGAGAGGATATAGATTATAATAAAAGAAAAAATCTAGTCACATACATAAAACAAAGTGAAAATAAAATAAATTTTCCCTTTAGATTAATCCCATGTGATCAATCAATAAAAAAAGATGGTTTTTTGTTGTTTGCATATGATACTCAAATCCTATAAGACCTAATCATCCTCACTTTCTCAAATGTAACTGGACCTTCAGAAGATATCTTTTGAATGCTGGCACAACGTCCCGACGAAACTAGCGACGCGCCCAGTCAACCAAAGAAAATCCACCAAGGTAAGGGTATAGGATCTAGTGCTTTCCTGCACCGTCACCTATAGGGAAAGGATGCCCTAATTTTTGCCACTAAGCACCATCGTCCCACATGAGCATTAGATTCTTGGGCTTCTTTCTAGTTCAGCTAATAGCACCAAGTATCATTCGGGTCAGGTAGCCCCAACTGATACAGCACGTACTGCGCCTAAGCCTAACCCTCTCTGAATCAGGTCTCTGCCGTGCTCGGGTTTTCTTTTTCATGGGCTAATAGGCGAATTTGAAAGCTCCATAAATAGTCAACTTCTATGTTTCAAGATGAAGAATTACCAAGGCGGCTTATGGATGCCTACCCCCTTGGTCCTAACTTAGACTATAAATTCTTTTGTGGCTCATGTGGGGAGAATTTAGTGAGTTCTGTTAAGTTAGTTTTAGGTGTCTTTACTTCAATTATGGTGTGGATGTTTGTGAACAATAGGTGAAAAAGCACATAGTTTGAACATGTGGATATGTAATGATCCCTTTCAAAATCCCCTATTTAAACTATGTTCTATTGTTCCTTGCTCAAAAGAAAAACTTGCACGGCTATGGGTCGCATTCAATTTTTCCTAGTTAATCCAAATGATCAACTATAGGGATATGGTGAGTTGTGAATAGAGAGTGTTCATATTCTTTCCTAAGATCACCGGAGGGTGCAAAGGCAGCAGATATTACTCTCTCTTCTATCAACAATTTGATCCTAGTATCGAAATCCTAGTGCAAAAATTGAACTAAACTAATGACTTTTACACTAGAAAAAGGAACTAGCTAAGCATGTGTGGACTTGGGCCACTTACTTTGGCTAATTATCTAGGTGTTTTGGTACCTAAATTCACAAAACATAAATTATTTCGCAATGAAATTTGATTTTCCTCCTACTTAAACTATGTGTTAACTTTGCAAAAATCAACTTGAAATAAAACTAGCACCTAAACTACTAAAAGCAACTAAGAGTGAGATTTAGCAAGTTGTGGGGAACCTCAACCAATTTTGGTAGATGTATTATGCACTACAAGTCACCTTTATAATCAAGAAAGGATGGAAATAATGGAGAAAATTCCACTTCTGCTTTCCGTGCACAAAAGGCTGAAACAAGCGCGATTTTTGCATGCAGGTCACCTCTGAACGCGCGCACTAGGGCGCGTCTGTCTGGAAGAAAGCCGTGCAAATTCCTACAATGTAATTTTCTGGGAGCTCTTCAGCTTCATCCTATCACTTGGGATGAACAGCCAGTGAAGGAGAGAAAGGGGGGAATTCCATTCCAACTCCACAGCAAAGACGGAGGTCTCTACAAAAATGCACAACCACGTGAACTTGAAAATAAGAGTTAGTGGAGCCGCCAATCTTGTGTTGGTGTGTTTGGCGTACTAATGTACCAAATCACACTTGCTTAAGAGCCATGGTTTTTCCCTCTTAAGTTATTGGTCATAGGTAGATAATATATGGATTCAAGAAAGTTAGTGGAACATGCTAAAACGTACACATACTAGATAGAGATGATAGCATGCATATTCAAACATATAAACTAAACTAAAACTAAAAAAAATAACAAAAAATCTCTAAATAGAGTCAAACATCTTCAATAATAAAAACGATGATGCTTATGTCCCCTCTTATTGAGTGCTGGTAGGAAATGAGAATGAAACTTTAACCCGCTTACCAAGGGGCCTATTGTAGCCGCTACAACACAACCCAAAATTTTGGGTATATTCGAAAATTTCAGGTCCCCCTCTACTCGCTCAGCCCATTAAATCTTCAACCCGACCTTCAGTCATTGACACCTCCATGATCTATTCCCTTGAAACCCCATCACTGAGCTCACTCATACAATGCACGTCGCACCCACTTGTCTTGTCACCTTAGGGCATGCAGTTGTTGTCGAGAGTTACCTTGCCATCAGTCTACATTTGCATGAGTGTTCACCCACCACCCATATTGTGCATGCAACCTCAAACTCTCCGTTAATTTGAGGTTTGTAATTTGGTGGTCCTCCACACATGTTAAAATACCTACGCGATCATAGCCATGAATCAAAGGTTAAATCCTTGCTCTCTCAATTTTCACTTTGGTACATCATAGCCTACTGTCTCTCCACCAGGTTTAAAAAAATATTTTCAATCACGCACATGAACATGAGCATTTTGTTACTAAGTTAAGATTTTTTTATATGAGAAGAGTAAGCCTCAAAGGCCGAACATGGCATTTTGTATGTTAATATTGGAGGAATGGCAAGCATTTGAGTCGAGTCATGATGGGCTGGTAATGGTCGCTCTCTAATCTTGAGGCTACATAGGTTGAGCTTAATTTAAACATATTCGATAAATCCCTGCCTAAAAATGTGACTAGAAGTATGTTATTCAATTAATATTACTCACCAGTACATTGCAAATATAAAACGACCATAGACGTTGACACCTCATAGTCATATACTGAATTGCGGATTATTGTATGTTGCGGCTCACATCTTCGGGAAAATGGCATGCAAGATCAAGAAAGAAATGGAAACAAAAACTACGGGGGATTCGAATTTGCAGCATGGCACGTTCATCCCCTATACATGAGCGAAGAACAAATGCGTGCAAATTGAGGGAACGTCGGCTCGTGGTTAAGCCACATCTTTTCCATTTGTATTGCCTCATGCCTGAGGAGTTGCTGGCAGAGGGTAATTTCTCATTTGATGTTAGAATCATGGTTCAAACTAAAATCCATGAGGCATATGTGGTGAACCGCGTACAGATCAATGTTCTCTATGGCGCGATGATTGGGGAAAATCATGTAGACACTGGTTATTGCAAGGGATGGCAAAAGTACACGTGGACATGATAGGTATTGTGCTCTATCAGAGACGCACTCCCACCATAATGTAAGCATGAATGCCACAACACCAATGTCTGGTATCGCACAGGCATTCTCTACGGGCGCAAACATTAGTGTTCACAAAAGGGGTATACCCATAATATTACGACCACAGGATTTGTTAATATAATTCAATTGTGCCATCAGACCTTTCAGAAACTCACTCCCACCATGGTCTAAGCATGCAAAATGCAGCACCAGTACATGTTATCGCATATTTTTCTTAGCGGTGCAAATTCCTTTGTTATGCGTTGATGTTGTGGCTAGGACATGTGGTGAAAATATCAGTGGTTACAGACGGAATAGTGGATTATTTTAGTTGCACGAGTCACATCAATGAACCCCAGCCAAGAATGCGACCTCTGGCTCGTTGTGATCGAACACTGAATTGAAAATATCTCAGAGCAACGATCGATGCGACTCCCTGACTATGCGACCTCTAGTAAGTCACAAATTCTCCCACCAGTCGTTGAGTCACAAGCCTAAGGCATGAACAAAGGGTGTGACCTATCGTAAGCTACGATTATGTGACCTCCATAGTCTCCAAGCCGCAAGGTCGCACATAAGAGGATCCATAACCAGGCGCGACTCTCCAACTACGCGACCTCCACCCCATGGTTGTGAACTCATGCAAAATTAGCACCTATCAAAGAAAGGATGTGTTATTACCCGCGTCCCTAAAAGAATGGATGATCACAAGAGCATGTAAAACTTGTTTTGAGGGAGCTCCTTTTGGTTGGAGGACATTGGAAAATTGCCTCCAGTTCGTCATAAATTGTTTTCGAAGGATTTTTGGCTACAATGTGCTAAATACATGACAAAGATACGCAGCGTGAGCCCCAACATAATGTCTTATTCATTTACGGGTAAAAGTGCCAACCCTTAAGAGTGTTGCAGATTTTTTTCTCATCGCCACTATTTAGGCAAATAAAAGAAAAAAGAAGCATACGGTGGGGAGACCCATGTAAAGGAATGGCTATTCTTGGGGTACGTAGAGGTCCCCGTGTTGGGTTGAACTTGTGTTTCGGGGAATTAACACCCTAGAGGTTGGTTGGGATACAACCTCCACAGAGCAGGGTGTACTACTTAACAGAGACTCACACAATCATGCACGTTCAGAAAAACTAAATAGAGCAGAATGAGAGGTTTACCTGTTGGTCCTACGTTTGAAGTAGATCCACGTGGAGTCCAAACTCCCTGCAACCGTCCTTCCTCCTTAACCTGAAATACAAGAAGAAACCAACACAAAGGACAAGTTGTACAGCATATATCTACTCTATATGTTAGTGAGATTCATATAAAACATTAAATAAATCATAATGAATGCTTGTATAACAAATATTCTCATACATAAAAGCATACACTAACACGTTTATTTCGGGGACAGCATGATACTTCTGTATTATAAATAGTACGTACAAAAGTAATCAAGTGGAGAGATCACCTGATCCTTCCAAGGCCTTCGCAGACCGTCGTCCGGATTCGTCCAGCCCTTGCCTCGCTAAGACTCCTTCCAAACTGGTGCATACGAGATAACATATAAAGGGATGTGTATCTCAAGGAAACAAGGGTTTCCTACAATGAACTGGGAAAGTGCAGGAGGCACGGGGAATCAGACTTGGATAGGGAATACCAACAGAGTATAATATCAATAATTCTCTCTCCCCCTTAGGCCATACATATGAGGTCTTTTTATAGTCCCTCCAAGTAGTTTCAGCAGTTGGAAACAGTTGGCCACGGGCTGGGGTGGTTGAACTACCCGAGTAACCATCAACCCAGCGCGAAATTAGGGATTTTTATATATTTTTTAATCATTAAAATGGCATACGCGGAAAAGTCTAGCTGTACTCGCGTATACACGCGGAAAAACACGGGCATAGTCGCGTATGAGGGATTTTCCACTGTTTTTAAGTGAATTTGTCCAAGTCTGTAGGAATGGGTGCCCATAAAGCCATGTAGCAATCATGAATCATGTCAAGGTGAGAAATGATGCTATAACAGAGGCCCCCTAATATATGAGGTCAGAAGGGGTACATGATGGCCGAAATGTATTATGCACATAGAAAGAACTTCGCAAGGACAAGAGAGGACTTCACCAGATTTCAGCCTGCCAAAAACCAATGAAAGAAACCAGAGAGTCAACTCATGCTGAGGCGGGCATACCCATGCTCAGTCCAAAATACATCATATGGAAAGTACTAAAATAGATCCAATATGTATACAAGTATAACTGAACTGAAAGTACATAGTGAATCATCTGAGCAGGGCCCGGAAATACAAGTCTGTATCAATGTCCAAGTATCACATATAAAAAGCTGATCAAAGATAGTGCAACTGGATGTCTGATCAAGTAACTGAATCTCCAAGTACCGGATCATAAGAGGCGGATCAAAACGGTACAATCACGCAACTCGGGGATCAACATATAAGATGCTGCTGTGCTGAACTGCAACATATAAGGGTGGACGGCAACACTGGCAGAAACTGAGAGAACTGTCAACAGTGAACCGAGAAATGCTGATGCAACCCGAGGTCTTCACTGATCACAACGGCACAATTCTACACACTGGGAATAAATGAGCTGAAGTCGACCATGTGAGAAATCGTTGGATTACCGGGCAATGATGTTTCTCGTTAACCAACGCGAGACAACCCATCGATAATGATAATGAGTGTCAAGGTGCCCCAGTACAATCTGACAAGTGTGAATGAATGAGTTGAAGTCGAACACTTGAAAGAATCTACCAATCAGGAGGCAATGATGAATCCCCACTGCCGATAGCGAAGAGTCTGCCACTGATGACTGCAAACCCTAAGGTACTGACAAAAAGACTCTAGATCTTGTTCCCAGAGCAATGAGTCGGAGTCGATGGGAAAAGATCTGCTGGAAGGAAGGCATTAAGGCATCCTACATCAGTCCAGCGCGAGTGTAACCCGCAGGCCAAGATTTGGAAGGAATCGGACGAAGGAGAGTGATGGAACCAAAACCGAAGTACGTTTCCGACGTGCACAAGATGAAGCTAGCGCACGGAAGAAACCCTCTGAACCAACCAATAATGAAAGCCGACACAGAGGCGAGAAATCCACCGATAGGGTCAAATGGAAATCAAGGTACTGCACGAATCCCAAGTGTGATAATGTGTGCTGACGTCGAACACAGGGGAAACCACTCAGTAAAAGACCCATGATGATGATCAAATGCTGAGCACGAGGTCACCTATCAATGATGGAAATAGGCCCAAGGTGCGGCTCTAGGCTTGCTCTCAGAGCAATGTGTCGTAGTCGATAAGAGACAAACTCGCCGGCAAGAAGTCAATGGAGACCTTCTCAAACCAGCACGAGCAGAAGATCAAAACATCTGATGTGATAGAACATGATACTGACAAGACCGGGAAGGCCGACTGAATAATGAGTCAAGAGACACCGTAGAATGGCCGACTCACGCTAGACTTCCTTGAACAAAAGCACGACTCTGTGATGACCATGGCAGTAAAAAGTGACACTGTATAAGTCTGTCTTGCAGGAGGCAAAACAAACTCTCCATATGATTGGAAGAGATAACCAACCGGGGGAGAACTGACAAGTGAAACATGGTAAAGGCTGAACCTAGGTCAAACTAGAACCATCCCAAATGAAGGAAATATATATATAAGTATATGTGCTTTGTTCAAGGGCGACAAACTGACTCTGTACTGCCATCAAAATAACGAAGATACATCCCGTTCCCGCTCTTTTTGTTATATTTGATTTTTTTTTGTATTTTTCATATAATAAGCCTGAAAAAGAATAAAAGAATGCTATGGTACAATGGATAGAACGAGTATCAAGAAAGTAGATGCACTATTTCCTGGGCTTGGAACAATCCTATGCTCAATGCAAGGTGGCGAAAACTGGTCAGTAATACTCAGAGGAACGTTCCATCCATGGGTACAAAGGTGTCAAGTCGTGATAGCTAAGTGCATGCAATGGTTAACTTGTACAGAAAGTCAAGGTCAAAAGTTGGCTTAAACATCGAGTCCAAATGAAGCCGGCTAAAGGCCGGGATAAACAAGTAGCCAATATGCAATGCAGTAATACAACTTAACGACACCAGGGAGCCTCTAGGGTATAAGCCAGAAAAATGATAAGTGATGAAGGAGAAGAATGAAGCTTCAACACAAAAGACATGGCGGGACTAAAGAGGACTCCCCGAGCCTACATAAAAAGCAGCATGGGCAACAAGTGATAGCGAGGAACTAACTAGGAAGCCCATGTAAAGGAAGGCTCTACCATCAAGTCATGATTTAAAAATCGGCGAGTGAAATGGGTGTAATACTCATGATCTGATGGGATCGACCCTAAGGCAAGTGATCAGTATGGAGGCTAGTATGCAAGATGCAACGGAAAGTGATTCCCTAACCTATATGCCAGTAAAGATCATATACCTGCCGTGAAGAGTCGGAAATCATGGATCAAAAACCGGGAAAAATCCCAAAATCGTCAAAATGTACCTGAAAACATACCAAATTGGGCACTTCCAAGCAATCGAGTTATACAGCATAGGATAGATCGAAAAAATAAACATAAGGAAATTTTTGCGAAAATTTTCAATTTTTAGCCATAAATACACAAATTACCTCTCATTTGGTTCATTATTGCATAGCTGATTTGGAAAAAGAGCTCTGGAGCTAAAAACTTGTTTCGTCAAATCAGGAACAACCGACCGTCGGAATTCAGCGAAACTTCATGTAGGCTCCTTAATCATCCTGTTTATTCATTTTGTCCGTTTAAAAATTAAAATTAAGTGATTTTTTACCTTGAAACCCTTATTAAAAAATGCGTATCTGCGCATACGCGGGTTCAATGAAGGCAAGCCGCGTATACACGCGACTGTGCACAGGGAAAGTAGCGTATGCGCAGGTCCGATTTCAAAAAAGTGTTTCTAATGCAAATTTTTATGAAATTTCTTAGGATGACCATTTCTTGGAGGGAACGTGAGCATAGTGCAGTAGACCAAGAGGTCATGCAGGACCGCGCAGCTCAAAACATCCTCCGAAACTGCGGATTATTGAAATTCTTCAAAATGCCCAATATGAAAAGTAATGTGCGATTGCTTGAAATGCTCATAAATTACTGGGAACCAGATCAGGATTGCTTCATAATTGATCAGATGCCACTACGCATAGAAGTGGAGGATATATATTTCATCACTGGACTCTCCAGGAGGGGAGACCCAGTAGACCTTCACGGAAAACCCCTGGGAGGGTTAACTATGGAAGATTATGTCTAGTTATATTGCGTAGATAATTCCAAGAAAGTTGGAACGCAGATTGCTATTAGAGATATCAGGGATTTGCACATGAAGATCCTCCTGTTCACCATCGGCAGAGTGGCAGGATCTGCCTCACTGCATCAGGCGTCCAGGACGCAAATGAGTATAGTTGTAGAGTGTTTGATTCACGTCTACGATTGGTGCACAACCCTGCTACTGAATATGAAACAACAGCTGACTTCTATTCGCCAGACCAAAACTAAACACTTTGGCTATGGTACCATTTTGACCACATTCTTCTTCGAGAGAGTTCCAACTTTGAGACCCAGAGTCATCTCGACCATCAGCAGCCCGCGGGACCCAAGAATTGCCCGTTGGGCAGACATGATGAAGAGACTGGGGGGCAGCGAAGTACCCCGAACCACGTGGGACGATGAGTTCTTCCTATGGTGGGGAGAACAGATCATCGCAGTGGATGACTATCCCTATGCTGGGATGGATTTCTGAGGAGATCCAGATCTAGTACTTCCACCCGGCGCAGCATGGGGAGCAGTCGGTAAGTTTTTGCAAAAAATTTTGACTTATATGATTTTTTTGGATTTTTCAATTATGTATGAAAAATGAAAAACAAACATGTTTTTTGGATTGGATTCATAATGACTAACAATTAAAATGATCATGTTTCAGATGTTGGACCAGTTCGTCTTGAGGGCCTACCGCGCCACAAGCGCCGCAGAGGTGAGGCGGAGACAATGGATTCTGACAGGACTCTCCAGGCCGTTCAGAGAAACTTGGAGGGATTGACCCGCCAAATCCCTATGGCTGCCGTGGAGGACTTGCCGGAAGCCGTCCAGAGACGGGTTGTAGGAGTACCCCGTGACTGGGTTAGACTATTCTGCCGTGTGGCCACTGCAGTTATGTTCTATAGGAACATGACTTCTGGGCAGGGTCCTCAGGAGTAGACAGATTTTATATGTTAGATGATTGTATATTCTTTTTTGAGACTGAACATGATGGGGCATAAGCCCAAGTTTTGTACGGCATTTATGGATCCAAATTTTGTAAATTTTTTTGACACTCCGATGATATATACAGCGATATTTGATGTGATGTGATAAATGTATCAAATGTATGATGTTTTTGATGATTAGAATTTATTGTATTGAATGATTAATATGCCAATCTAAAGCTTGATTAGCTAATGAGTCAGCAAACCAATTGTCGGCTCGAGGAATATGAATGAATGTTAAAAATTGAAATGACCTTTGTAACAAACGTACCCTCAAGAACAATCGTAATAAAAATGGATCTCGTACCCGATAAGTGTTGTTCAAATGCGACACCACCAGCTGGGAGTCCAAGAAAACTACCAACGAATCAACACCCAAAGATATTGCCTCCGAGAGTAGATGAATGACTGCAGTGTATTCTGCTACATTATTGGAAGCAGGACCAATGCAGACCCCTCTTGATACCAACAGCTGACCGAAAGGATAATAAAGCACCCAAGCTGCGGAAGCTAAGTTCCGGGTGTGTCTACTAGCACCATCGGTGAAACCAAAATGACTCATGACATCCAACACAACCTGCCAAAGCAGATCAAAAAACATCACCACCTCATCAAAAATCGAAAATCAAACAGATATGTACAAAGCAAAAAACTACTATATACAAAGCAAAATGCCAGGCCAAAGCCTAGGCATAATACTTCTTCAAATAGAGCCCATTTCGGGGCTCCGGCAACTCGTTCCCTTCGAAGTCAACCAAGGTATACGCTCCTTTCTTAAGGACTCTTTTAACGATATAGGGGCCATACCACATTGACTTAAACTTTCCTACCCCCAAGGCATCTTTTTCTTGGGCATAGACCAAAACAAGGTCACCTTCGGAAAAGACCCTAGGCTTAACTGCCTTATCGTACTGAGCTTTAACTCGGTTTTTATGGGCTTCATTCAACGTGGCGGCATCTCAACGCTGCTCATCAAGATGTTCCAGATGAAGAAGCCGCTCTGCCAGACTAGAAGTGTCAGGAAAAAGCTCAACAGCTAATTTAAGGGAAGGAATCTCGCATTCGGTAAAATAAAGTTCCACCCGTGGACTAAACGGAAACGGAGTAAAAGCGGTTGCGGTTTTAGCGCGTCTGTATGCCCAGAGTGCAGGATATAGCATAATGTGCCAGTTGGATCTATGTTTATCAATTGTCCGTTGAAGAATTGACTTCAAGGATTTATTCACGGCTTCCACTTGCCCATTGGCCTGAGGATAATATGGAGATGAATGCTCCTGCCGGAAACCCAATTTAAGAGCCAACTCAGCCATCATACTATTCTAAAAGTGACTGCCATGGTCAGTGACAATCTCTCTAGGTATACCGAAATGAGCGATAACTTGGTTGAAGAAGAAAAGAGCTGCAGTCTCACCATCGTTCCCAAAAGTAGGCATAGCTTCGACCCACTTCGTAAAGTAGTCTACTGCTACGATAATGTACTTGTGACCTTTTGCCGAAAGCGGGTTACAAGTAGTATAATCCATACCCCACTTTGTAAAGGGTCCGACAGTAACGACTGGAAAAAGCGGAGCTGGATGAGCGCGCATTTTCCGAGTATACACCTGACAAGGATGACACTTCTTGACCGATTCAATACAATCTTTGAAAATCGAGGGCCAGAAGTAGCCAACACGCAAAATCTTTTGGGCTGTAGCAAGCCCTGATAAATGACCCCCACAAGCTCCACTGTGAGAATCATTGAGCACAGCCTCAGCTTCTTCGAAAGTTAAGCAGCGTCTTAGGATCGAATCAACCCCTCGACGATACAAAGCATCACCAATAATCAGATAACTTTTAGCTAAGTGACGCAGCTTACGACGCTCATCTTTCGAAAAAGAAGAGGGAAACTTCGCAGTCTGGAGATACACAATGATATCCCCATACCAAGGATCTTGTGGAGAGATTAAAAACAAGTGTTCATCCGGAAAGGACTCATCATAGATCATCTCTTCACCACAAGGCAACTCGGAGATCAATTCCGCAAAGACTAATGACTTCTTGGATTTGGCAGACATGAACTCTAGATCAAATTCCTGTAATATCACAATCCATCTATTATATTTTCCCCCAATCACTCGCCTGCTGAGGACAAACTGAAATGGATTGGCAGTTGCCAAGACATAAGTTTTGCGAAGAATAATGTAATGCCGGAGTCGCTGCACAGCATGGACTGCTGCTAAGGCTAATTTTTCTATCGGGGTGTATCGAAGTTCAGGTCCTACCAGTCCTCGACTAAGGTAGTAAATAACATGCTCAATAAGAGCATCATCCTCCTGAACCAGAACCATACCGATGGTAGATTCTGCTATAGCCAGATACAAAAGAAAATCTCTGCTATAATCGGGTGGACTCAGTAAAGGAGCAGAGGTCAATGCCTTTTTCAAGGCATCGAATGAGTGTTGAGCATAGTCGTCCCAAAGAAAAGGGACTCCTTTCTTCAACAGTCTCATATATCCTTTTGTAATCTCAGCATAGTTAACGATAAACCTCCGAAGAAAGTTAGACTTCCCTTGGAGACTTTGAAGTTGACGGATTGAAGACGGGGGAGGCAACCGAAGTATTGCCTCAACCTTGAGGGGATCTACCCTTATCCCTTCACTAGACACAATAAATCCCAACAGCCGACCGGATGTTACCGCGAAAACGCACTTGTTCGGATTCAAACGAATTTTATAAAAACGACATCTCTCAAATATTTGCCGGAGGTGTCCTAGATGATCCATCCTCTTTCGAGAATGAGCAGCTAGATCATCTAAGTATGCCTCGATAATTTTCTTGATGTCATGGAAGGCGTAAGACATGGCCCGCTGAAAAGTAACTCCAGCATTTTTAAGACCAAAAGGCATTTTCTTATATGCAAACGTACCCCAGGGACAAATAAATGCGGTCTTATGTTGATCTTCTGGACGGATAGTAATTTGATTGTAACCAGAGAAACCGTCCATGAAGGAGAAAATCTCGTTACTGGCACACTCATCAAGACATGCCTTATTCAGGTCTCTGAAATCGATGCACACACGAATCGTTCCTTGCTTTTTATCTACCGGAACGAGGTTTGAAACTCATTCAGTCAGAGGAACTGGGAAAATGAATCCCGCCTTAAGCAGCTTTTCAGCAGCTTGATGCATTGTGCCTTCCCTGGATGCTTGGACGAAGTTTTTGCCCCTTCTGGCTTAAGCGTTTTCATCGTCTTGATCTCATGCGGACGATAGATGGGTCTATGCAGGCATTTCCTGCTAAGACAAGCAAAAACATCCCTGTTAGCTTGAAGAAGCTCGGTATAAGATTTGAATCTCGTCCAGCACGGAACATTCGGCTCCAGCCAGGCTCGACAATGTTGGGATTCCTGGAGATGTTCACCGGGATAGTCGGAGAGATCACGGCCATGTTCCCTTCAGCATAAACCTGTGCTGGTGCTAAGGGGCTCAAGACTGGGTGAACAGGTCCAGGAGACTGAGGACTTGGAAAACTTGTTTCGACTTCGCTCAAGTCAGGTAGGAAGTAAGACCGATGATGCAAGTCATCCCACGGTCTATCTATACCTGTCATCGCTTCCAGGATGGCCTCTTCAGATGGAAGAGTGGTATCTAGACAATCCTGGGTAGAAGAAGAAGTAAGCATCCAAGCCGGAGCCACATCACCATCCAACTCTTCCGGCGAAAGAGGAGCTGGATCAGACTCTGCAGTGTCAACAACAGACTGATATGCAATCTCAGCTGCAGAAATCGAGAATGCCATTCCACCCACTTGCCCTTCTTCCAATGTGGCTGTTGGAGAAGGTAAGGTCCAAGGGTCCGAAAAATAATGAGTTCGAAAGAACTCTCTTCGAAGGGGAGCCTTGGAGGATGAAATAGCATTAATAGACACCTTAGGAGGAGGAAGATCAAAAGATCCCATCAGGGAAGAATACATTCCAACTCCTAGATTCTCAACAGGCGCCTTAGCATTATCCAACTTAGGAAAAGATGAGTCAGAAGGCGCATCCAGGTCTACAGGAGGACAGTCCAGTTGATCCACCGTGACTATCCTTCCTTCGTGGGGGAAACATACAATTCGAAATAGTGAGGATGCAATAGCATCCATGTCATATATCCAGTTCCTCCCCAACAGAAGGTTGTAGTCCATGGCTGCATCTACTACCTCAACTTCTATGTTAACGGTTTTGCCCCCAACACAGATGGGAAAAGCCGGGACAATACCATGGGGCCTGTGAGAATGGCCATCGAACGCAGTAAGAACAGTGCTAGATGGAACAGCTTTGGGAGATCCAAGTGTCTTCCAGCATGCGAGAGACATCATGCAAGTAGAAGCACCCTCATCAACAACTGTGGGAAAGATATTAGTCTTCCGATACGACGATTTAATATGGAAGGCCATATGATGAGGAAGTCTCTTCTTAAAGTTCTTCATATCAAAGATGTCCAGAAGAGAATTTTTCTCCTCAAGCAGCTGATAGCGTGAGAAAAGCAACTGTGTTGAGCGGACCACAGGGCGGGTACCTCTAAGGCGACATAGCCTGGGACTCTTATGGTGTCTTCTACAATGGTTAGGCACAGACTTGCGTCGGATTAATCGTTGACCGCTTAGAAGATGCTTTCGGCATCCGAGGCATAGACTCAACAGTTGGCTTCGTGATGTGAAGCGGCTCAGTAGCATCAGGAACTTCCTTAGCTTTCGAAGATTCCTCTCCGCCATAATCACGGGATCTCGTAGCGACATCCACGTGAGCACTCATCATAAAGATGTTCGATGGTATTTCCCCTTCCTGGGCACCTCCAGAGGAAGCCCCAGGATTTTGATTCGCGCCAGCAATTAATTGCTGCCCTTGGGGAAAAGGGTTTGTTAGCACAGCCTGGGAACTAGAAGAACCCTGCTGAGATAACAGGCGCTGAGCATCCTGAATTTTCGGGCAAAGGTGCGTGAGATGGTCTCCAGCACAAAGCTTGCATGGAAACTTCACTTTCTTTTTCTCCTTTTGGCCCTCACCAACACGCTCGTTGGTTTTATTTGCATTGCCCTTCCCATTCTTTCCCTTCTTCTTGTTATTACGTCCCTTCTTCTTCCCATCGGACTGTTGATTTCCTTTGGGTTCAGAAGATTAGACAGCATTAATGGACAAAGACTGGGAAGGTGATGAATCAACAGGCACAGCCTGACCAGAAGGAGCAGATTGTAAAGACAACTGCTGCAATTGAGAAAGCAGGCTGGCTGCACTACTACTGACCGATCCGACAAGTCCGTCACCATGCGGACCAGGTTTGGGTTTCGATAAATCCACCTTGGAGCGAGGAGCATTGGGAAAATACTTGTAAAGTACCCCAGACTGAGAATAGATCAGTTCTAACTGCTGGGCCCTAAAGATGGCCTGCTCCTCGGAATATACCCCTGATAAGGATACATCCTTTGAAATGTTTGACTGAAGCGATTTCAAAAACCACTCGAGAAGGAACTCACCTGGAATATGGGCTTTGATAAGCCTCTTCCTTCTCCTCCATTCCTGAATATGATCAGAAATGTGAGTTGCCTCATCCTGCTTAAAATTAGCCAGAAGTTCGGTCCCAGCCTCATATCTGACAGGCAACTGAAAATGGTTCAGAAAAGTGATAGCCAGTTCTCCAAATGTGGCAAAACTGCCCCCAGTGAGCTCTATATACCACTTTGCGGCATTTCCAGTTAAGGTGCGCTGAAATAATCTCAATCTAATCGAGTCGTCGATCAGAGAGTTTGAAGAGCACCATAAGTGGAAAGTGGTGATGTGGTCTGCCGGATCTTCACCATTATTACCTTCAAACTTAGGAATTTCTGAAGGAAGTTTGGTTGGAACCGGAGGCCACCCCGGACTATACCGAATCGGGTCATTAGTTAACTTCGACAAGTCTGGCAAGTTTAACGTTGCCAGAAATGGTAATCGAGGCGGAGCCTGAGAATTCCATCCTTGGTGGGATGGATTTCCAACATTCTGAAAAGAATAGCCTGGATTTGATGAGGCACCAGGCTACCAGAAAGGACCCGTAGAAAACGGAGAAGAACCTCCTCCCCACTCCGAGTTACCAAAACCCAGACTAGTTCCCCCCGCTGAAGTATTGACTGAAGAGGAAAGCCCCTGGTAGGGGTTCCACGCATTAGACAGAGGAGAAAAAGACTGATAAGCACTCAATGCAGGGAAAGAAGCATTCCCTTGATGACTCGCGAAGAACTGATTCCCTGCCCCCGACGTTGCAAACATAGGATTCCATCCCATAAAAGCAGTCGAACTTTGCCCCCCAGACCAAGGGTTGAAACTCTGGGTCTGGGACGTAAAAGGAAACGACCCTCAAGAAGGATTGGGACTGGGAATATGCCCAGTCCCAAAGGGGAAACCCTGAAACGAAGCTGATCCACTAGCCATGTTAGACATGGGCGTAGATCCAGTTGCACCGGTGGTAAAGGAAAAAGAGGGATTTCCAGCAATGGACATCCCTGAAACAAAGGGACCAGATTGAGAAGCATATGCTTGGGTGAACCCAGAGCCAAGCATAGCAGTGCTAGAAGCACTCGAAGATAGAGCAAGAGTGCCCCCTGCCTCGACAGAAGCAGGGGTCTGAATGCCCGCAGCACTCACGGTAGAAGCCGCGTTCCCAGTCGTGGCCATCGAAAGATAAGAAAGATATGGAAGATCCGGCGGTCTCTCAGACTCCGGTCCGACGTACTGAATAACAAACGGATGATCAAGAGGAAGAGGAGATGGACCTGTTTGAGGCTCGGGTATCTTCTATCGAAATCTAGCTACGAAGAGCAATACTCTCGGTGGCCAGACGCTCCTCTCGGAAACCGACAGATCGGCAGCGAAACCTTCGGACACTTAGTGGAGGATCTCTCTCCCTTAGGCCATACACATGAGGGGCTTTTATACTCCCTCCAAGTAGTTTCAACAGTTGGAAACAGTTGGCCACGTGCTGGGGTGGTTGAACTACCTGAGTAACCATCAACCCAGCCTGAAAATAGGGAATTTTTATATATATTTTAATCATTTTAATGGCATACGCGGAAAAGTGCAGCTGGACTCGCGTATACACGAAAGTATGGGCATGAAGATCGGCGTATGAGAGTTTTCCCACTTGTTTTTAGAGGTAGATTTGTCAAGTCTGCAATAGAGATAGATTGCCAAAAAGCCATAAAGCAATCATGAATCATGTCAAAGTGAGAAATGATGCTATAACAGCTGGCAATAACTTCTGAGCTGTCTATAAAAAATATCTCTGTTTTGTAATAATTTTTTGTATCTTAGGGAAAAATAGACTGGCAGGTGGCATTTTAATCCTTTCGAGGAGTAATTGCTTCAATGATTTGTCATTCGAAGCATTTTTTCTTATTGATCTGTCTGATTAGCTCTTTAAACTCTGTTTAGGCCTTTGATAATGCTTTATGGCCTTTCTTTCATCATCTACTGATTTCTGTCACTTTTTTGACTATTTTAACTTTAAATTAATTTGTCTTCAAACTATGCTTTATGTCTTTAATCATGCTAGTTAAGTCCTTGATCTTCTGATTTTTGACTTTAACCTTTAATCTTCACTGATCTTCATTATTTTTCTTTTGTGTATAGGTGGCTTGTGTTAGCCATCTATAATTTTTGTTATACCTAATGATGGCTAGAATCAGTTTGCAGCCTTCAAGAAACAATTTCAAGCTAATATGTTAGTTCTTGAAGCCTGGTTTTTATCTCTGTCCAAATAAACCCGACTTCACTGATGTTTTCACCTCAAAACCTTCAAATAAACCCTGCTAGTTTTAAAAGAATTGCTTTCAGAGTCTCCTTTTTCCTCCATTTCATTCACTCCTCATTCTACCTTTAACAGTCTTTTTCCCCTGTAAAGAAGCCTCTTTTCTCCCCTTCATTTATCCTCATTCCCTCAAAATCCCCTTAAAGCCTTTTCAATTCCCCTTTTAAGGTTTTAAACCCCTTTATTTAATCTATCGGAACTCTTGAAAATGATAAAAAACCTTCATTTTGGTCTAAAAACTCCTTTTTACATTTTAGGGCTTAAGCACCTTTCGGCCTAGCCCATAGCCCTTTTCTCGCCATATAACTCAGCGCTATGACCAAACACAAAGCCCATCGGCGGATCACAAATCACGTTTTCCCATTTCCACTTCCCACTTATGTTTTCACCGCCGATTCACACCCTCTGACTGGATCCCCACCGTTGATCACATCCGATCCAATGGTCTACACTCCGTCGGATATCGCTCTTTCCCCAGTTCTGCTTCCTATTTCTTTTCCTGCTGATGGCCGATTTCATGACTTAATCTCCGCCGTTGATCGCACCCAATCGGAAGATCCATGCTCCATCATCACATCACACTTTGACGATTCCCATTTCCACTCCCCAAACCTCTTTTTCCCCCGCCGATGGAATCTTGACCGTCGATCTCCCAAGATCCGACGGTCTGAACCCTTTTCGGGCCCTCTCACCCCTCTTCACCCTTCGCTCTTTGTGTCTCCCCAGAATTAATCATAAACCATTGATCTTTTTAGATCCAATGGCCATCGTTCAACCTTACCATTTCCTCCCTGACACGATCTTAACCGTTGATCTACATGATCTAACGGTTGTCGGATCCCTCCCCCTTTCCTCATATCCATCTTCCTTTCCACTATACTTCATCCAGGTGGATATTAGTGGTCACCCACCTATTGCACTTGGGGCTCCACCATTGTCTCTTTCAGTTTTTCAGTTTCGGCATAGTTTACTATTTTTAGCAGTTTTTCAGGTCCTAAACTTCCGGAGCCGTTTTGAGGCCCTAAACGACGTTTTTTGGGAAAACGGAGAGCAACATGGGTCCATGGATCAATGTTGCTCATTCAAAATTTGTAGTCCTCAGATAGATCTTTCTAATGAGGTATGCTACACGTCAAATGGAGATCGTATGCCAAAGTTACGCCCCTGGGAAGTTGAAACACCAATTTACCCAAACGGGGCCCATAGTTTTGGCGCTTCATCTCCTAGGGTTAGGGTTTTGGCTATTTAGGATTTCCCATTGTTTCTAAATAATAAATAGGCTCTCGAGCCTCATTGTAACTCAGTTCAGAGGCCTGTAGCCGCCACATCTCTTCTCAAAGATAGCTACCAGCGCCCTAGCTAGTTTTATTTCCATTCTGTCTGTAAGCAAATTTCAGTTCTTTGATATTAATGAAATGAAGTGTTATTTCCGCTGCATCTCTGTATTTATGGTTATATGTTTATTCTGTTGCGTTCCCGCATAAATCCGGATCAGTGGTATCAGAGCGGTCTGCTTTTTCTCGATCCTTCTTTGCATGTCCCCAACGAGGTCGGGGTATAAGGAGCTAGGGCTCGATCTGGTGGAACCTTTGCAAGATCAGCCTCGCAAACCTCGACGGACGCCCATGGGGGACGAAAAGAAAGATGAGGGAGCAGGAGATCCTATCAAAATATTTCTCGAGGAGGCCCTCAAAAAACAAAGGAACGCGATGATGGATAACTTTGCTCAGATCCTTCAACGGCTGCCCACCGGCGGCGCATCTGCATCCAGCAGCCACTCTGGAGGTGCGACTCCTTTTAAGGTACAAGTAAATTTTTACATTCCCATATTTGAGGGTCAAATAGACGCAGATGCCGTAGATAGATGGTTGAATCTATTAGAAGGATATTTCTCTGTTCATGACTTTTCAGAACGGGAGAAGATTATTTTTGCACTCCTCAAAGCTACCCCCCATGTTAAGGACTGGTGGGAAACCTACTGTGAGAACAAGGACCAGACAGAACCCTCTCTATTCTCGGCCGTACCAACTTGGAATTCTTTCCAAGACGCTGTCAAGGAAAAATACTGTCCCATGGGGAGCTATGAGGACAAGTACATACAATGGACCACGCTGCGAAAACAAAGGGATCAAGATGTACATGAGCTGACGAATCTGTTCCATACCTGCGCACAAATTTGGGTATCAAAGATTCAGAGAAGCATCTGGTGCTAAAGTATCGCAGCTTTCTGCACAGATACATTCAGGAGGAAATGGAGTTCCTCAACATCTGCTCGCTTGGTATGGCATACCGGTGTGCTGCCAAGATTGAGCAGAAATTCAAATAGAAGAAGCGAGACTTTGGATCTGCGAATCAAAAGTAAGGGAAAGGTGCTTCCAAACTGTAGAACAAAGGACAGAGCCAAGGCATGGCAACTAAAGACAACTCATCGAAGCCACAAGAAAAGAAAAGCACCGCAAAGCCAAAGAAGGACACAGGAAAGTGGTGTGAGTTCCATAAGAGCTCCAATCACAACACAAGTGAGTGTCGGGCCAAGCAGTCGCTAGTGGCCGAGATGAGGGCTTCTGAGTCAGATGCATGCTCCAACTCTGAATCAGAACCTGAAAAGGGGAATGAAAAAGGGAAACAGATTATTGATGCGGAGCCCAACGCCACTGTTTCCACTACAAAGATCCAGAAGGAGGAACCGGAAGATCCAGAGGAGGAGGAACGTCTCTTCCACTCCCAGATGTGGGTAAAGGGCTCCCCTGTACAGTTCATTGTCGACAATGGGAGCCAAAAGAACCTCATTTCAGCATACGCCGTGAAGCGGTTGGGCTTGCCGACCACAGCTCACCCACATCCATACACCATCGGGTGGCTTCACCAAGGACGAGATCTCCGCGTCAGCCAGCAGTGCCGCCTTCCCTATAGCATCAAGCCCTTCACGGATGAGGCATTATGTGACGTTGCTCCTATTGATGTTTCTGATGTATTATTAGGACAACCATACTTGTGGAAGCGTCATGCTGTGTATGAGTCTCGACCTTGTGCTGTTATTATTACTTTGGGAAATAAGTTGTACAGGATACCAGAGGTACCACCTCCTACGACTATCTCTTTGGTTACTGCAAAACAATGTAGTAAGCTCATTTCCCAAACCAGGGAATTCGTTTTCCTGATGATCCGCCCCCAGGGCAAGAAGAAGACTGTGGCCACGACCTCCAGACAGGGCCCCTCTGCACGACAACAACAAATGGATAAGGTCGTGGAGGAGTACGGGGACATCTTCACCTCACCCACAGGGGTTCCTCTGCACTGCCAAGTCAAGCACCCGATTGATCTGACCCCAGGTGCGCCACTACCCAATGGACCGATCTATCGACGCTCTGTTCTGGAAAATGATGAAATCAAGAGGCAGATTCAGGAGCTGTTGCAGAAAGGTCACATCAGACCAAGTTCATCACCCCGTGGGAGCCCGATCGTGTTGGTACAGAAGAAGGATGGGACGTGGAGACTCTGTATTGACTATCGGGCGCTGAACAAGATCACTGTCCGGAATAGGTACCCAATCCCACGGATTGATGACCTTCTGGACCAACTCCAAGGTGCAAAATATTTCAGTAAGATCGACCTGAAGTCCGGGTATCACCAGGTACCAATTGAACCCTCTGATGTGTGGAAGACTGCCTTCAAAGCTAAGGAAGGCCTTTTTGAATGGCTGGTCATGCCTTTCGGGTTGACGAATGCTCCCGAAACCTTCATGAGGATGATGGATGACATCTTGCGGCCATTCACCAACTCATTCGTAGTGGTGTACTTGGATGACATTCTGATCTTCAGCAAGACTTGGGAAGAGCACCTTCATCACATCCGACAAGTCCTCCAAACACTGCGGCAACACAAGTTGTGTGCCAATTTGGAGAAGTGCACGTTTGGCATGACCCAGGTTCAATATCTGGGATACATTATTGATGAAAGGGGGGTGCATGTGGATCCAGCCAAGATCCAAGTCATTCGGGATTGGCCAGCCCCAACCACTATAACAGAGCTTTGCAGCTTTCTGGGTCTTGCTAATTTCTACCAGAGGTTCGTGTTGGGATTCTCTCATATCACTTGGCCCTTGAGTCAAGTCACCAAGGGAGGAGCGAGAGAAAATTTTTTTTGGTCGGAACCTCAACAGAAGGCATTCACAGAATTGAAAAATCGCCTCTGTTCTGCCCCAGTGCTCACTTTACCAGACTTGCAACAGCCATTTGAGATCGAGACAGATGCCTCTGACTATGCTATTGGGGCAGTTCTTACTCAACAGGGACATCTAGTGGCATTTCACAGTGAGACATTGTCTGACATAGTTCGCAAGTATCCCACTTATGACAAAGAAATGTATTCCATTGTGCAAGCTTGTCGACAATGGAAGCATTACATTTTGGGGAAAGAAACAATCATCCACACAGACCACCGGCCCTTGTAGTTCATACAGACACAAGGGAAGTTGCAAAATGATCGCCATCAGAAGTGGTCCACATATCTGCAACAGTTTCATTTGAACATCAAGTACAAGAAGGGTAGCACCAATCATGTTGTAGACTGCCTCAGACGACCACCGATCATGGCGCTCACCACCGTGCTCAACTCTTGTGGGAACGAGACTTTTGATTGGCCGCTTCTCTATGAGAGTGACCCAGAATTCGGCCACACTTACAAGGCACTCTTGGGGGGTACGCAAATTCCAAATTTTCACCTCCAAGATGCACTTCTATGTCACATGGGACACCTTTGTGTTCCTTCAAGCGAGCGTGCCAAGATGATATGGGAAGCACACTACAGTCGAGTCGCTGGGAATTTCGGGGTCGAGAAAATAGTAGCAATCCTGCAGAATTATTTCTATTGGTTGAACCTTCGAAAGGATGTCGACAAGCACATCAGATCCTGCACTGCTTGTGCCATTGCCAAACCGACCATCAAGAATAAAGGCCTATATACTCCTTTACCTACCGCTCGTCAACCTTGGGAATCCATCTCCATGAATTAGATGTTGGACCTACCTTCTACTAAGTAGGGAAATGACTGTGTTTTCGTGGTTGTCGACAGATTCTTGAAGATGGCCATTATGGCGGTCTGCAAGAAGAATATCACAGCAGAAGCCACTACTAAACTTGTCTTTGAACGTGTGTGGGTGTACTTTGGGATCCCACAGTCTATCATATCAGATCGAGATAGCAGGTTCCTCAGCACATTTTGGTCCAGCCTCTAGTCAATGTTGGATACCAAGCTCACCAAGTCCACAACTTTCCATCCCCAAACAGATGGCCAGACAGAGGTCGTCAACATAATGATTGTAGAAATTCTGCGCATGTACAATTCAAAGCATCCACGCACATGGGACGAGAGCCTCCCCTATGTACAACATAGTTATAATCGGGCTCTCCACAATTCAATCGGCCATAGCCCCTTTCAGGTGGGCTTGGGATTCTAGCCACTATGTCCCATCGACATAGCCATGCCATTTGCAGCTGCTCAGGCCGATTCAGCTCATGTCCAGTCTGAAGTTGACAAAGAAAGTAGCTTCATCAAGTGCATTCAACACATCTGCCAACAGGTTCATGATATATTGGACAGAGCCAATGCTAAGTACAAGCAACGCCATGATCAACACCGGGTGCCACACAACTTCCAGGTGGGCGACAAAGTATGGCTACATTTGCAGAAGGAGCGCCTCACTGGACCCCACCGCAAGCTTCGCCCACTTTGATACGGGCCATACACCATCACCAAGGCTGTACGGAACAATGCCTTCGAGCTCAGTATTCCAACATTCCTTAGTCTGCACCCAGTCTTCAATGTGGATCGCCTTCGTCCTTACTTCCCACCTCTACTGGACACCTCGGACATTACAGAACAACTCACACCAACAGAGTTAAACCTAGACTTCATGGAATAGGCCACCATAGATTGTATCATGGACATTCAAATCAAGAACACTTGCCAACAGAAGATCCAACTATATCGAGTTGTTAAATCTGGCCAACTCCTACACCAAGGAAAATGGTTCACTAGGGACCAAGTTCAGCAGAAATTTCCTCATCTCATGGAGGAACTTAACGCAATGAGGACCATTGCTTCCTAAGGGGGGAGGAATGATCCAAGTGGATATTGGTGGTAACCCACCGATTCCACTTGGGGCTCCACCATTGTCTCTTTTAGTTTTTCAGTTTCGGCACAATTTACTATTTTTAGCAGTTTTTCGGGTCCTCAACTTCTGGAGCTGTTTTGAGGCCCTAAACGATGTTTTTTGGGAAAAAGGAGAGCAACACGGGTCCATGGACTAATGTTTCTCATTCAAAATTTGTAGTCCTCGGATATATATTTCTAACGAGGTATGGTACATGTCAAACATAGATCGTATGCCAAAGTTACGCCCCTGGGAAGTTGAAACACCAATTTACCCAAACGGGGCCCATAGTTTTGGCGCTTCATCTCCTAGGGTTAGGGTTTTGGATGTTTAGGATTTCCCCATTGTTCATAAATAATAAATAGGCCCTCGAGCCTCATTTTAACTCAGTTCAGAGGCCTGTAGCCGCCACATCTCTTCTCGGAGATAGCTACCAGCGCCCTAGCTAGTTTTATTTCCATTATGTCTGTAAGAAAATTTCAGTTCTTTGATATTAATGAAATGAAGTGTTATTTCCACTGCATCTCTGTATTTATGGTTATATGTTTATTCTGTTGCATTCCTACATAAATTCGGATCAATACTTCCCCCCATCAACAGATCTCGACTGTTGATCCAATTGATATTCACATTTTAACTCCGCCCAATAGCCTTTCGCTACCCAATGAAATTGCTGACGCCAGCACTAGACCCCACCATTCATCCACCGCACATCTTTCCTCTGATCTCATGCATCCACAGCCATCGATCTATCTCCCCCAGATCGGACGGTCTAGATCCTGTTTCGCGCCCAATTCACCAATTCTCCTCGGTGTGCAATTCTAACTCGAAATGAGCGGTTTTTGAGGGACATGTGTCACTCTCTAACTTGTATCACATTCCCCCAGTTCCTTACCACTTACCACCCAGACCCTATGCGAAAACCATTCTCGATTTTCCGCCAAACCACCAATGCGCCTGTCCGCAATGGATTTCCTGGCTCTACCATGTTCATCCTCCTCTACACTGCTCTTCTACCTCCCTCATGCCGTTGAAGCAGTTTAAATCCATGCGCAAGTTTTATTTAACAGGTTTTATGGTTTTGCAGGTTTTATGGCGGCCATATATGTTGCCCTTCTCATAGTAATAGCTAGGTTACCACAAGATCGAGGATGACGATCCTTAAAAGCTGAAATAACAAAGTAACAGGAGATTTCAGGGTTTATCATTAAATTTTGGTCAATGATTCATGACATCTGACCGTTATACTAAACCCTCTAGTGCAGTAAACCTGTACAAAAACAGTGAAGATCAATGAAGAAAAGAGATTAAAGATTAAAGGTTAAGCATAAAGCAAGAAAATCAAAGGCTTAACTTGTAGATCAAATACAAAGATACAGTTAAAGATAAGCAAATAAGGGTTCAAATCAATCAGAAAAGAGTTAAGAACAGCATGATGGATTATGAAGGAAAAAAGCGAGACCAAGCCTTAACATAGTTTAATGATGAAATTAAAGGAAATATTAGGCTAAAGCAGCCCCGAGCACATCAGGACAGAGCAATTAATTCATTGAAATATCTGAAGCCACCTGTAGCCTGCTTTTAACCTACAAAGACACTTTGACTGTTATCACACTGACAGAACATATTTTTACTGTCAGAACAGTTATTTTAGGACATGGGAAAGCCTTAAAACCCACTCTTTTCACCTACTTTATCCTCAAGAAGTAAAGACAGAGTTATTAAGCAGAGAAGCAGTGCAACTCATTCCTACCTTAGGCCTTGTGTAGTTTTCAAGGCTAGGAATGCATTTACTCTGTAATTAATAACATTTTGAACCTTAAAAAGAGTTCCACCTCCTCATTATTCTATAAATACTCTATGAGGAGCTCTTTGTTAGGGGTTGGTTGCTGGCATTCAAACTCTTTGAAGTTGTACATAGTTTGGCTGAAGATTAAGAAGAAATTGAAGTATTGGAAGATTGATGATGTTTTGAAATGTTTTGTTAATGACAAGGCTCTATCATTGGATCCCTAAGTATGGTTGTTGGTGATGTATTCTAATCTGTCAATGCTTTTTCCTGTTTTCCATTATGTTTCATCATTTCTTACTACAGTAGAGTAAAGAGTTCAGGCTAAGAAATTTCTCCTAGAAGCACCTTAGACCTATTTACTCTCCACTGTTTTATATTTTCCTCTGCTGAGGCATTCTAGAGAATTCTTAATTGCTCTCTTGAACCCTTATGCTTGTTTATTTCGGAAATAGTTCAAACATTTGGTCTCAAGAATGATTTATGGTTTTCCTTGCTTACTTGCTGCCACTTGAAAACTGCTCTGAAGTCTCCCTTTAAAGTACCATTGTTTACAGTCTACCAAAGAGGTCTCTTTTGATCATACCCTTTGTTCTTGCTGAGATAATTGTTTTGAAGGTCTTTATAATTTTAATCAAAGATGTTTAGGCATTCCCTCTTCAATGATACAGTTATTTGTGAATCTTTTGTGTTTTATAAATTCCTTGAAGGTGAAATATTTGGATGAAATAGAGCGTTCCTTGACTCCTGTTAGCCTCTCTAAAATAACAATAATAAATAAAAAATAAAAAATTAATTAACTAAATATTCCTAGTTAGGAATATGTGCCTAACTCTTGGGTTGTTCCTCAAATACTGGAGTTTGTTTAGGAACTCCTATCTTGGTGGGATTTTGGTGAGAAATTATCTCAACCAAAAGAGTCTAAGATAGCACGGACTATCTTCTCTCATCTATTTAAATTGTAAATTAAATTATTTTAAGAAGAGAGATTAAATGAGGAAGCCATGAGGCTTCTACCTTTTCTGCCTATATTTTTGTGTATGATTTTATGTGTGTTTTTATGTGTTTTTTTTGTCTTGAAATTGTTATTTTCTGAAGTGCGATTTGTATAATTCATGGTTAGCCCTATCTATCAAATGCATCTTCATTTTCACATGATTTTTTAAGTCCCTTTGTTGAGAAGTACATATAACTAAGGGTTCTTAATTGCCCTTAGTTCTACTTCTCCTTCTAAATCCTTAATGTCCAATTCATTTCATCCACCAAACCCAAGATCCACTGGACAAGTTAGATTTTCCCTTTGATATCCCATATCCAATGATTGAGCTTGTTATAACCTCTTCTTGAATCCTTTGCCCAATGGCTCTGATATTTTTCCTTTCTATCTATGCTTCCTAGATCATTCATGTCCAACAAACCAAACCCAAACAAACAAACTTGCACTTAATAATTAGCCAAATATCAACCCTTAAAAGCAAACAAGACATATCTATGCAAACAATTGAGAGATCTCTCTCTAACATGGAAAATTTTAGAGGCTAATATTCGCAGGTGGGCTAATTTTCAATGCTTTTTTCCAAAAAAAATATTCGCCAATTTCCATTTTTTTTAAAATTGATTTGCCCAAATTTTATAGCATAAAAATATTTTAACCTAAAATTTTCCAAAAAATTATATATACTAATATAAAATGATTAGAAGACTAAATAGTTTTACAAAATTGACATCAAAATTTTTACAATTTACATATTGGGGACTACTAAGATTCGCCAAGTTTTTAAACTTTAAGATAAATGTCAATCCTTAAAATTTTCCTTTCTCTCTAATACTAGGAGGGCTAGATCCTAGAGCTCCAAAGCTTGGTTCTAATGTTGCCTTTGTCATTTGGCTTACCAATCAGCCAAATCATAGGACCCCAACATAATGGCGATCACGGGGGGACCTTCTGAAGTAAGTACCAATCCTACACATCCATAAGCATTCAGAAACCCTTGATTGATACTATCTGGTGGTTTATTTGCCACCTCATTTCCACTCCAACATAATGGCAATCATGGTGTGACCATCTGAGTAAATAATAGTCCAGCAAGCTCTTATAGACTCATTAGTCCTTCAAAACAAAAAGCTCAAAAAACCCGAAACATTTCATATTGTTTTCATAATAAACATTGGTGGTGGACCATAAAACATTTTTCCTCCAGAAGAGCTAAATATTTCCACCTGGAGACTCCACTGGCCTCCAGTAGGCCTATTACTTTACCATTCCTTATAAACTCCCGTGGGAATGCATTGAGCAATCCCAATCATGTTGACGGTGGACAGCAAAGTTCAAAATCGTTCACCTAGCAACTCCACAATCCCAAAATACCTAATGATTCCACTGGAAGAAGACTCTGAACTAGTTGAAAAGATGCAGTGACCTCTTTATAATTAAAAAACTTGGAATCAGGTATAGACAGAGAATCTAAACTAAACACATTATTGGACCTAATTGGAAAAATAGTGTATATACTTGATAAGGAACTGGAAAGGCATGAGGCTGATATAGATGTTTATTATCCAGAGAAACCCATGTTTTCTCATGATCAAAAACAAACTCAAACAATACAAGACATAAACAACAAACAAAATATGTATGATGAGCAAGATTAGAGAGAAAACAATGAAGAAGGTTGTAAAGAAATTCCTAACTGCCTACCTTTATCTTGCATTGCGTTGTTAAGAGAAATTTACAACCAAAATGCAAATGCAAAAAGTGAGCAGTGCTTTGAGGAAACAATAAGCCTCCTAGGAAACACAAAACCTAAAATAGAAGAAAAATCAACACATATAGGGACTCTCCCTCTATGTTATAACTCATTTCAGATTTTAAAAGGAGAGTGGCATCCTCACAATGTAACATAAACAATTCATGAACCTTAAACTGACCATCACAAAGATCAAGAATATTTTTTTGAGAGTGGAAAAGATTAGGAAATAGAAGAGAATCCTCAAAATTTTCCTGCAAGCACAAGTAAAGATCCCCTAAGAGAGTCTCAAGAAGACATCCAGCCTAAAAATCAGTCGACACAAGAGAAAGAGGACTATTGTGCTTCTGCCCAAAGCCAAATAAAAATTCCTCCTCTTTTGACAGAAGAAGAAATTGATCAAATATTAAATAAACAACCAGCCCTCAAAAATTCATTTGAACAAAACACTTCTACTCATCTACCTATTGAACCTTGTTTTTTTAAACCAAAAAATAAACTCATAGATCAGCTTAAAGAAAAAAAAACCGGTAACCCAATATGTTTGATTGCTGATATTGTTTATACTAATGATTTTCCAATTTTTGATCAGTCTGATGATGATGATGAGCTTCAAGCGGAAACTAATCATTCAGGGCAACCAGCATTTGATTGGTGTCATGAAATTCACTATCATCAGATTGAAAGTAGCAATCAACCAATCCAATCCATCAGAAATAGCTTTCACATAATTGGGAGTCAGCAATCTATTAGTTTTGATGATGAGGTTGAGAAGAAAGAGGAATTTCTTGATCAAGCTGAAGATAAGGAGCCTCCTCCTAAAAGGGTTGATGTAATAAAATATACCCTTGCTAAAAAATATGATGATCTCTTCACAGAGTACGGTCCACTGAATCATATCATACCAGGACTATGAGAGGACAACACTGCAATATATGATGAGTCCTCCAGTTCAGATGATAATGAAGATGAGGAAGAAGTTCTTTCTCAAAAGAATCTTAAACTTGATCCAGTGGAGAAAAAATTAAGCTTGATCGAAACCTGTCTTCCAAATATTCATAATCAGGCATTATTTCAAGATCCCTATGCTCATTTCTTGAAGATATTTGAAGAAGGGATAAAGGTTGTTAGAAGCAGTGTATTACCAAGAGCAAGAAGATATTTGAGCACTGCTTCTAAAGAACAAGGGAAATGGGAGTGGCCCTGTTTGTCTAGCATGCTCAAGGAGATGAGAAAAGACCAATAATGGAACCATTTACTTGATTGGTTATGTTGGAAAAGGGAGTTCATCAGCTAAATATGTAAATTTTCCAGGTTAGATTAGGTTAGATAGGAAATCAAATAAGCTCAACCTGTGAGCATTTACTTATTTTTTGTTTTTTCTTTGAAAAAGAATGAAAAATAGAAAAATAAAAAGAGGGCAGATTAAAATAAGAAAGGTACAGTCCATACTAAAAAAGAAAAGAAGAATCTAAAATTTTGCAAGCTTAAATGCCACTACTAAAAGAAAACACTACTATTTAGTCATACAACCTAATCATGACTGGATAGATTTCAATTTACTGCTGATAGGTTAGTGAAAATGGATTTTCCAAATAATGTAATCTTGGCTTATTAGTAGATTAGATTAGGATAGAAAAAGGCTGGTTCTAATATGCTAAAAACTTGAACCAGGAAAGGATAAATAGGACAGCTCAAAAAGATCAGAATCAGAGCTAAAAAAGAAGGGAAGGATGCTTACTATTCTCAAATCTCAAGTCTTCCAAGTTTTGTTTCATTTTTCTGAAAATAAGGTCTATGTGCAGCTTGTTTCTCATGCCTTAGATATTACAGCAAAACAGACAGTCTAATCCTGATTTGACTGTGCTTAAATTTCTGTTTTATAATATAGATAATGAAAATCAGTCAAACAATTTAATCTTGGCTGATAGATAGGTTAGGTAGGGAATGAAGAGTCCAACTGTTTAATATAGACTCTTGGAAGAAATAAGGGTAGCATTAGATAGTTTTATCTTTCTATTTTCAAAAATAATATGTAAAAGAGATGCCAATCCAAGTGCACTCAAGAGAAGAAAAAATGCTAGGACAAGAAGTTTTAGGTAGGTAGAGATGTGGTTTAAAGAAATTTCATGCTGCAGGTCATTGGAAGAATTATCAAAATGTAAAGAAAATCAGCAAGAAAACAAAGAAATTCTGCCCAATGGATAAAGCACTGGTCTCCTAAAAGCTAGAGATTGATAAACTGAGGTTCTGGACACCTAAAGGGCAAGTTGTCCTCCCCAAGTGGAGCCATTATTAACCATCTATAATTTTTTTTATACCTAATGATGGCTAGAATCAGTTTGTAGCCTTCAAGAAACAATTTCAAGCTAATATGTTAGTTCTTGAAGCCTGGTTGCTCTCGCTGTCCAAAGAAACCGACTTCACTGATGTTTTCACCTCAAAACCTTCAAAGAAACCCTACTAGTTTAAAAGGAATTGTTTTTAGATTCTCTTTTTGCCTCCATTTCATTCACTCCTCATTCTACCTTTAACAGTCTTTTTCCCCTCTAAAAAAACCTCTTTTCTCCCCTTCATTTATCCTCATTCCCTCAAAATCCCCTTAAAGCCTTTTAAATTCCCCCTTTTAAGGTTTTAAACCCCTTTATTTACTCTATAGGAACTCTTGATAATGATCAAAAACCTTTATTTTAATCTAAAAATGCCTTTTTACATTTTAGGGCTTAAGCGCCTTTCAACTTAGCCCCTAGCCCTTTTCCCGCCATATAACCCGTCCCTGTGACCAAACGCCAAGCCCATCAGCGAATTGCAAATTGAATTTTCCCATTTCCACTTCCCACTTATGTTTTCTCTGCCAATGTGCACCCTCCGATCGAAACCCTGTTGTTGATTGCATCTGATCCAATGGTCTGCACTCCATCATATATCGCTCTTTCCCCGGTTCTTCTTCCCATTTCTTTTCTCAACGATGACTGATTTCCTGACTTAATCTCCAACGTTGATCGCACCTGATCAGACGGTCCGCACTCCATCGGCACATCGCACTTCGACGATTTCCATTTCCACTTCCCAAACATCTTTTTCCCCCACCGATGGAATCCTAACCGTCAATCACCCCAGATCCAATAGTCCGAACCCTTTCTGGGCCCTCCCGCCCCTCTTAACCCTCCGCACTTTGTGTCTCCCTGGAATTAATCATAAACCATTGATCTTTTCAGATCCAATGACCATCGTTCAACCTTACCACGTCCTCCTTGACATGATCTTAACCATTTATCTACATGATCTAACAGCTGTCGGATCCCTCCCCCTTTCCTCATATCCATCTGCCTTTCCCCTATACTTCCCCCCATTAACAGATCTCGACCATTGATCCTCACAATCCAACAACTCCCATTGATCTTCACATTTTAGCTCTTCCCAATACCCTTTCACTACCCGACTAAATTTTTGATGCCATCATTGGACCCCACCATTCATCTGCCACACATCTTTCCTCCAATCGCATGCATCCATAGCCGTCGATCTAGCTCCCCCAGATCAGATGGTCTAGATCCCGTTTCGCTTCCAATTCACTAATTCTTCGCGGCATGCAATTTTAAAGTGAAATGAGTAGTTTTTTAGGGACACGCATCACTCTCTAACATGTATCATGTTCCCCCAGTTCCTTACCACTTACCGCCCAGACCCTACGTGAAAACCATTCCCAGTTTTCCGCTAAACCACCAATGTGCCTGTCCGCCATGGATTTCCAGCCTCGGCCACGTTCATCCTCCTCTGCACTACTCTTCCACCTCCCTCGTGCCTCTGAAGCAGTTTAAATCCCCACACAGTTTTTATTTAATAGGTTTTATGGTTTTTCAGGTTTTATGGCGGCCATATATGCCGCCCTTCCCACAGCAACAATCAGGTTACCACAAGACCGAGGATGACGATCCTTAAAAGTTGAAATAACGAAGGAACAAGATATTTCAGGGTTTATCATTAAAGTTTGGTCAGTGATTCATGACCATTGACTGTTATACTAAACCCTCTAGTGCAGTAGACCTATACGCAAACAATGAAGATCAATGAAGAAAAGAGATTAAATATTAAAGGTTAAGCATAAAGAAATAAAATCAAAGGAATAACTTGCAGATCAAAGATAAAGACACATTTAAAGATAAGAAAATAAGGGTTAAAATCAATTAGAAAAGAGTTAAGGACAGCGTGATGGATTATGAAGGAAAAAAGCGAGATCAAGCCTTAACACAGTTTAATGATTAAATTAAAGGAAAGATTAGGCTAAAGCAGCCCCAAGCACATCAGGACAAAGTAGTTAATTCATCGAAAAATATGAAGCCACTTGTAGCCTGCTTTTCACCTACAAAGACACTTTGACAGTTATCAAACTGACAGAACATCTTTTGACTGTCAGAACAGTTATTTTAAGACATGGGAAAGCCTTAAAACCCACTCTTTTCACCTAATTTATCCTCAAGAAGTAATGACAAAGTTATTAAAAAGAGAAGTAGTGCAGTTCATTCCTACCTTAGGCCTTGCATAGTTTTCAAGGCTAGGAATGCATTTACTCTGTAATTAATAACATTTTGAACCCTAAAAGGAGTTCCACCTCCTCATTCTTCTATAAATACTCTATGAGGAGCTCTTTGTTAGGGGTTGGTTGCTGGCATTCCAACTCTTTGAAGTTGTACATAGTCTGGCTGAAGATTAAGAAGAAATTGAAGTATTGGAAGATTAATGATGTTTTGACATGTTTTGTTAATGAGAAGGCTCTATCATTGGATCCCTGAGCATGGTTGTTGGTGATGTATTCTAATATGTTAATTTTTTTTCCTATTTTCCATTTTGTTTCATCATTTCTTACTACAGTAGAGTAAAAAATTTAGGCTATGAAATGTCTCCTAGAAGCACCTTAGACCTGTTTACTCTCCACTGTTTTATGTTTTCCTCTGCTGAGGAATTCTAGAGAATTCTTAATTTCTCTCTTGAACCCTTATGCTTGTTTATTTTGGAAATAGTTCAAACAGTTTGTCTCAAGAATGATTTATGGTTTTCCATCCTTACTTGTTGCCACTTGAAAATTGTTCCGAAGTCTCCCTTTAAAGTACCATTGTTTATAGTTTGCCAAAGGGGTTTTTTTTTATCATACCCCTTGCTCTTACTGAGATAATTGTTTTGAAGGTATTTATAATTGTAATCATAGATTTTTAGGTGTTACCTCTTCAATGATACAGTTATTTGTGAATCTTTTATGTTTTCTAAATTCCTTGAAGGTGAAATCTTTGGATGAAATAGAGCGTTCCTCGACTCCTAGATTTCATTTGAAAAGTTTGTCTTGAAATTGTTATTTGCTGAAGTGTGATTTGTAGAATTCATGGTTAGCCCTGTCTATCAAATGCCTCTCCATGTTCATATGATGTTTTTAAGTCCCTTTGTTGAGAAGTACATATAACTAAGGGTTCTTAATTGCCCTTAGTTCTACTTGTCCTTCTAAATCCTTAATTTCAATTTCATTTCATCCACCAAACCCAAGATCCACTGGCCAAGTTATATTTTCCCTTTGTATCCCATATCAATTGATTGAGATTGTTATAACCTCTTCTTGACTCCTTTACCCAATGGCTCTTATATTTCCCCTTTCTATCTACGCTTCCTAGATCATTCATGTCCAACCAACCAAACCCAAACAAACAAACTTGCACTTAATAACTAGCCTAAAATCAACCCTTAAAAGCAAACAAGACATAACTATGCAAAAAATTGAGAGATCCCTCTCTGAGACTAGGAGGGCTAGATCCTAGAGCTCTAAAGCTTGGTTTTGATGTTTCCTTTGTCATTTGGCTTGCCAATCAGCCAAATCACAGGACCCCAAAATCTTGGCTTCCGCGCTGGGGGTTTTTGCTACTCAACTAGCGTTCATGAGACACTGATTAAACTTTGAGCATTGAACCCTAGGCCCCTTTTATGTTTATCTAGCCCCGAGGATCATCATCTTAGGCTCCTGCAACTTGGATTTGTTGTGGGATGGCCTGCATAATCGACCGCCATTAAACCTACAATTCAACATGAAACATATTAATAAAACCTACGCTTTGGATTAAAAATGCTCATAGAGGCATTTGGTGAGGGTGGAGGAGCATTGCAGAGGAGGGAGAATGCACAGAGGAGGGTTCCCTTACGAAAACCAGGAAAAACAGGGTTTAAATTTGAATTGGGCATGAAAATGGGAGGAAGGTGGTTTTTCGCAATACCAGAGTGGTATTAATGTAGGGGTCAGGTGGTAAGCAATTTTGGCCCCAGCGAACGCGATACCATACAATGGTTGACATGCATCCTAGGGAAAACCACTTTTATCACGTTGAAATGGAGCAGTAACCCTTGGTGGAGGATTGGGAACGATAATGGATCGGGGCCATTGCATCTGTGGGAGCCAGATCAATGGCAGAGAGAGAGCACGATGGGACAAGGTGGTTGATGGTGGGACCAGGTGCTGATGTCTGCTAAATTGTTGGGTAGCAGAGTAGTTTCATGGGCAAGATTGAATGGTGGGAATAAAAGGGGAACCACTAGATCTAAAATTTCAACGGTTGTGGTTAATAGAGGAATAAAAAAACAAAGGAGTTCCTGGAATGGCTTTGCAAAGGGGAAAAAGGGAAAGCCCGATCACCGTCAGATCTTTTAAGATCGACGGTGAGGATTATATTGGGGAGGAAAATGGTAGGGGTAAAATATAAGAGAAGGGGGCTGAAGATAAGTGCGGGGGTGTGGTTTTATGAAGGAAAGTAGGCGGAGGGCTTAAGCTTGAAAGTGCTTATGGCCTAATTGTAATAAAGGGGTCAGAGATAGAACTAAAAAGTGGGTTTTGCACCCTTTTAGTGGTTCTGATAGGTATAAAAAGAGGAATTTAAACCAAATAAAGAATTTTTATAAGGTTTAAATGGTTTTTTAGAAGAAATGAGGAAAAATAAAGGGGAAAAGGGGCCTTTTTTTTAAAGAAAAGAAAGGGTTGTTAGGATAGGTGAAATAATGAGTGAAATGGAGAAACTTGGGAGGAAATTATGAAGGTGAAACAATAGAAAGGGTGGCTTATAGACCGTTTTATTTTGATAAAAGCAGGGCTACTTGAAGAATTTTGAGTGAAGTTATCAATGAAAATATTTCTTGTGGATAATGAACACAATGGGCTTTCAAGAACTCACAAAGTTTTTATAAAAAATTGTTTCTTGAAAACTGAAGGGATATTTAGCCATCATGAGATATAACAGAATTTATAGATGGCTAACAACCACTTTGCAGAACGACGGATGGGGCATAAAGTGTTGCAATTAGAATATTACTAGCCTACGATTTTCAAAGATGCGAAGAAGTTTGTACAGGCCTGCGATAGTTACCAAAGAACGGGCCGCCTAGGCCAAGTTGATGAAATGCTGCTGCAACCACAATTGGTGGTGGAACCATTTTAACGATGGGCGTTGGAATTTGTTGGGCCATTCAATCCACCATAAAACTAGAAAGCCCATATATTAGTTGCCATGGATTATGTCACCAAATGGGTGGAAGCAGTAGCGTTGTCAAGAGCCACGAAAGAATTAGTAACTAAGTTTCTCTTTGAACTATTCGTACGATATGGCCTACCAAGGGAAGTGATAACCGATGGGGGGGAACAATTCACAGGAAATAAGATCATATACCTTAAGAAATCACCATATCATTCACAGCGTTACGTCTCCTTACCACCCGCAGGCAAACGGACCAGTCGAAAGAACTAACAAAGTCCTGGAGGTAATCCTTACCAAGACAATAGCAGCAGAATGCCGGGACTAGGCCACTAGAATACCAGAAGCCTTATGGGTTTATCAAAAAACTTGGAGAAATACCACTGGATATTCACCATATCAGATAATATTTTGGAGAGAACCTATTTTCCCTATCGAGTTCGAAATTAAAACACTGAGAACAACCCAGGAAGTGCGATTGGACTTAAGAGATGATCAAGCGAAAAGACTCCAACAAATAAATGAACTGGATGAAATTCGACTGCTTGCCTTGAAACACACACTGATAATTCAAAAAAAATGAGCCAAGTGGCATGAAAACCTAATAAAAAATAATTTATTTCAAAAAGGAGATTGGGCACTCCTCTATGATTCCAGATTCCAAGACTTTCCGGGAAAACTGCAAACAAGGTGGCTTGGTCCATATGAGATTAAAGAAGTACATAGTAATGTTATCCACACCTTGAACACTATATATGGGTCTAGCTCAACATTTAAATTTAACGGGCACAGAGTATGCCTCTATCACAAACCTCTCATGAAAGAATCTTTCTGTCAACATGTAATGTTCCCAAAATGGATTTCTCAGCAAGATATGCCTAAAAAACACATTTTTTAGAAATTTTTGCTTTATCTATCATAAAATTTGTTTAAAAACACTCAAAAACAAATTCCAAATACTGCAGAAGCCTTTACTCAGCGTTTATGGGCAAAAAGGTGGGTAAAAGTGATGATTTTGGCCATAAAATGAGTTTATTCAGAAATATGCTTAAAAATAAGGTTCATGGCTCTGTTATATGTTATATTAGGTCAATAGGGATTCACATGTTGATTTTAAGCTCAAAAAAATAATTCTAGCTAAGTTAAACAGTTCCTCCTTCCCAACTAGTCAAGAAAAACCCTGATTTCCCATGACTCGGAAGATGCAGAAATTTACTGAAGCAAGGGAAGCGTATTTTCTGAAGGTGTAAGATATAAAACAGTATGAAAAATAATATAATGAGTTTAGGAACATTGAATAATCATTAAGAAAGAATAAACAGTAGTTTACATAGAAAATCCCTCAAGATTGAGATGCTGCAACATAGGAGATGAACCAGAAAACCCTTCAGTGTGATTGACAGGAGGCTGACGCTTATTTTTATTAAGTTACAGATATGAAACTGATATTTACATGAAAAAATATATCTATAACAAATCAAAATTCCCAAAGGGCTCTTTATTTCATTCCCCTTGGGGATTTCAGCAGTACATGAAAATGTCAGAGCATATCTGAATTTTACTGCAGCATGATTAAGAAATTTTGAAGAAAAAAATTCAGTGAGTGTTTTAGATCTGAAATAGACATGGATTGGTTGGCCAATCCATGGATCACCCTTGATGCAAGGAGGCTTCCTTCACATTAGAGATCTAGCTCCAAAACGATGCCAAAAACCCTGCAATGCTTCTCCTTAAGCAATAACGCAGATCTGGGGAAGGAACTGCACAGTATACCATGAAGAAAACATTGGCCTGATGCCAAGATCTGAAATTAAGCTCAAATAATTCAATACAGCTCCTCAATGGATTAGAACCCTCCTCCACTGAAAAGAAGTACTAAAATGCTCTAGATCTGAAAAGATCTAAACTCCACTTGTTGCAGCTTACAAAAGAAATCAAACACTCAATAGGATTTGCATTGCAGTTGGAAGTAGAAGCTTGGCCAAATGCCGAATAGTGGATCAATGCAGCACATCCTCCTCCAAAGAGCTACTCCATGGAAGGAGAGAGGATTCCTAAATAGGAAACCCTCTTCCCTTTGGCTAAACATCCAAGAGAACTCGAGTTGCCCAAGCAACCTCAAATTCGAAATATCATCAACAACCCTTCCTTGAGCCCTCTCCTTCCTTTTTATAAAATGAAGAAGTGTAAAACCCTAAACCACTTCACTTGAATTATCCCCTTTCACATTTGGAAGCTCCTTCTATAACTGCGCAGGTCACTTTGGAGGTTGAATGCACCTGGACTATCTTGTGATTTGGTCCTGTTGACCTAGTCAAATAGCTTAGCCCTATTCATACACAAGTGGTTTTTATGCAACCAACTCATATTTAATCTTGTTCACATTGAGCATGTATTTATTTTTATATCTAAGGAGTGTTGCATGTCCTCCATTAGTCTATTATTCATAAACATGAAAAATAAAACAAAATTCTAATGTTCCAAATAGCTTAGATAATTTAGGAACATTACAGTCTTCCCCTTCCAAATGTTGCTTGTCCTCAAGAAACTGCAAGGATAGAACTGAAAAGTGTCTCCTCCTCCTACTATAGCATCCCCATATGATGAACTCCTCCAAATAATGAGATGATGTGTCAACAATGAATCTCCATATTGCCCCTCCCAAGCATGCAAGTTAGCTAAATAGCTATCATCATGAAACAGTCAAATACTCAAGAAGGCAATAAGGTCCTACCTAGAGGCTCCCTTGAAGCATGAAATCTGAAGTGTATTGGGAAATAACATCCCCCATGTGAGTTCTCCAACCTCAAGCAATCATCCACCAAAATGAGTCACCTCATGACATGGCAACTCTATGAAAATGTTCCTCCACCTTGAGCTCATGCAAAATAGGTGGGCTGAAATTCTGCACATAGTAGACAAGATAGCCTACCCCTCGCTATTCTCCTCTCCACTTAAGATAAGTGTAGAGTGAAAACTGATCTTGGGCGGCAAGGACATTGCCTTCAAGTGGCATCATGAGGATTAGATCTGCAAAGTTCCTCCCTCCAACGCTGTAAAACCAATCAGCCCAAAATGCCTCATATGTGATGGATAGAAGAGTATCACCATGAGGTACTCCATCACACACATGGCTCACCTCCAAAAGAAACAAGTGTTTGGCTATGGTGGCCACAATTTTTCCCATGTTCCCATTAGAACATGTGCTGTAGAAAATGTTGAAATCTCATTCCCAAAAGGACATACTCATCTCATGTGTCTCTTTCTCAATCATGCTCTCAAAAGACATAATGGAAATATCAGCAAAGAAAACATGATCATCATCATAATGAGGGAAATACTAAAGGTTATATGTGATGCAAGATATTACCAACAGTCCCCCAAATCCTCACAGCGTAGTCTTCTCAACTGCTACTTATGAAGAGTATATGGAAAATTTCCCCCTGTGACATGGCTAATCATATGAATAAAGAATCCACATGTAAGGAAAACATCTTTTCCCAAGGCCACATAATAGATGGTTGTCTCCATCATGCAATTTGGCCCAATGAATTTCATGGAGCTCAATAAATAGCTTGCCCTCATGTGGAGCAATGAACTGCCAAGATATGGTAAGATAATGCAAGAAAATTTCCTCACCATATGTAGGAAGCAAGAAGATACTTGGATTCATGAGTGAACTCTCGAGTGTAGTTTGGCAGACAAGAAGAATACATCATCTTCCTCACCTCCTTTTTACTCACCAAGTGCATTGAATGAGAAGTGATCCTAGGAATACTCCATCAATAAATCCCAGCTCCACAATGACAGCGCTGTTGGCCTATGTAAATAGGCTCCCATAAACAAACAGCTCCAATCTTTGACATGCAGAATTTCAAAGGCATCTCCCATAATGCTGCTACAAATGGGAAGTCCTCCCCATGAAGAAAGTCCTTCTTAAGAATCTAAAACCAAGGAGTGACCCCTTGCACCATGATAGTGCCATATTCTACTCCTGCAACATTATGAAGACTGTGAGAGAAAATCTTCCCTCGCTCTCTCAAGAACATCCCAAGCAACAAAATCCTTTGCTTCTTTCTCATACTTCCATCATCCCATCCATGTAGTGAAAACATGGTGCTTGACATGAAAAATGTTATGCCAACACAATGTGCCCATACTCTTCGCTGCTCCATGATGCCAGTATCCTGCCACATACCCTTAGAAAGAGTGTGATGATCAAACTCTTCCAAGAGCAGCCAGTGTAGCCAAGCCTCATGCTGCCTGGTATCAAAAATCTGCAAGTGGCTTTCTAGCCTCTTGCTCTCCATCCTCCATCTTGGTACACCTCCCATGAGGGATACCATCATCCCAAATCAGATTTCTGCATTTCATGGGATCTTGAAATGCAATCTTCCCGAGGATCAATTTGACCCTATGAGGATCCAAATAGGTGGTAGGAAAAAACCTCCCATCATGATGTGCATGGCTCAAAAAATGTCCAACACAGTCATGATAGATGCTATCCATCCGAAGATGTCCCCCATCTACTATTCGCTCCTGTGAGAAGGGAATATCCTCCCCAAACTATTGAAGAACTTTTCACTTTATGATGCGCTGAAGTGCACCTCTAATGAATTCTTCTCATGAGGTTTCTGCCTCATGCATGATCTTCTAAAACCAAAGGGCCTTGGATTTGCTGCGAGTAGAAGTTTCTCTTTGATTAATGGGGTGCTCATTGAGAAAGAGTGATCTGGAAGGGAGAAAGGGTTTCTCACTCCAAGATGTCTACCATCCATCATTCCCTCCTTTATTTCTTCATGAATGAAGCTTCCATGTGAATGCTCTAATGAGGAATGGTTCCTCTCTTCTTCCTCACTACTTTGGCACAGCACAGTGCAACTTGTGTCTCTAAATCAACAGCAATCAAGGATGTAGATATCTTCATACAATGTGCTGAAATGACAATAGATGAATCTCTAATCATACCTTGGTGACATGTAGAAGCACGAGCTTCTTCTACAACTATGTAGTCTTCCTTCATTACTGAACATGAAGGCTTCTCTTCCAAGGTTGTGCCAGCGCTGGTACAAGTCTCCACCTTCTCAATCTCCTTAAGATCTTCCTCAATACCCTTGAGGGCCTAGAAAAGGAGCAAGGAGATCTCCTCTTCTGTCATTCTTCGAGGTGGTGAAGCCATTATTTGTTTTTTTCTCTACATAGCTCTCCTTCTTTGTGAGGATAGGAAGTGCATGGGTCTTCCTCTCCTTCTTTAAACCTTCTGTAGGTCTCACTACAACTTTCTGCTTCTTGAAACCCTCTAGGAGTCTCATTTTCTTCCTCCTTATTTATTATGTCTAACCTCTTTGAAGAGGCTCTTCCTGGATCTGAAATATGATGAGGTAAAACTCATCTTCTGTAGCATTCTGAACTCTGATTCTTTGATGTAAATTTCCCTCTTCAAGAATATCAAAATTCTATTCCAGAGATTGACTGCAGGGGCATTTACTAGATATGTCACCTTTGAACAAAGGATGAGATCCAGAGGCTACCTAGCCAACTGTAGAATTTTTCTATAGAGTTTGAAATATTCCTCCTTCATGGATTTAGCACTTTGGCTTGAAGCGACAGGCTGAGCCAAAGATCATGCTCTGATACCACTGTAATATCCCAAGTCTGGAATATTATGCTCCGTCGGGAATATCTTTAAGATATTCCAATTCCTTCTTCAGTGAGACATCACAAGTCCATTTCAGAGATTGACTGTTGGGGAATTTACAGGATATAATTCCTTCCAAAGAAGGGAGATATCCTGAGGCTACCTGGCCCTTCACAGACTCTGTCTATGGATATGCAATATTCCACTTCAGGAATTTCTACTACAGGGTCCTTGAGGACACTGTATAAGGAAGATGTTGCATAAATAATGTAGAACAACATTGGGATGCCCTAGAAAAACTCTAATACAACTCCCCTACAAAAAATGAGCTCAAAGAAATAACTCTAGACGGGTTATTTAGATCTCCCCAATCTAGGTCTCTAAAATAATGCTCAATGAGAGAGCTACAACAACATAAGAATTTAAGCATGAACTCTACAATTCTAAAATGCACCATAAGAGGGAAAATGCTATAGCCATTATGATATTATGATATATCAACAAATAAATACAAGATATAGCTGAGGGACAAGCCACTCAAGCTTTAAGATCCAACCTCCAATGAATAAGCCATGAAATACAAGAGTATTTGCAACTCCAAAAAATGCCAGAATAGATGAAACTACACTAAGTACATGAAGGTATAAGTTGCTAAATATGAATAAATGTACATATGGCTGGAGGAATACAATAAATAATCCCAAGAACAAGAAATGGGCTGAAATACAAGATTTCTAGCCAATCTATGAAGATTGCTAGAAATGTCAGAGTATACAAAAAATGTGACAAGAGACTTGTCACTGCAACTGAACCGAAGCATGAATGAGGCTGTGGCTGATATGAAATATGATGGCCCTCCTTTGATAATGTCTCTAATACAAGGTGATGATCACTTTGTCTCAAAAACACACTCTTGATGAGCTCCATGAAACCCTCTCTCATTGCCTCCTCTGAAATAACGCAGTTTCCTCCATGGACTACACAGTGGGAGATGATGGAAGTGTGGCCCCATGCCACTAATCTGAAATACAGCTTGGGAATCCTCATTGTAGCTCCTCCAATGAATATAACACTCCTCCACTGAAGAAAACAAGTCAAGAGAGACTCCATGAGTTCCTCTCTAGCTGTACCCAGCTACACAACGTCCTCTCTGCTGCAAAGCTAACATTGTAGGAGATGAATGAAGCTGTGGCCAGTGTTGGATTGAGGAAATGTACCTCAATCCTCATCCTTCCTTGAGGAAGAGGTAGGGATTCCCAACCGGGAACACCCTAGTGCCCGAGGGAACCATCACCCTACTAAACAGCCCGGGGATGCAAGCTTTGCAGACCCAAAGTCTAAAACTCTAAACCATAACATATCCAAAATGGGCTTCCATCTCCTCCATATAAAGTGAGTGAAATCGTCTCCACCATGGTCCCCACCAATTAGGGTTTACACCCTCATGAAAGTGTCTTCCCTCCAAAACTGCGCAGCTTCTCTAGGAAGCCTCTTCCTCCTTGGGCAGCACTGTTGACTTTAGTCAATGGTGACTAATCAAGTGAGCTGGGTTCCATTCACACCATTGGTGTTTATTTTAGTTGCATTATTCACTCCCATTTCACATTAGGAGTGTTATTTATTCATCTAGAAGGGGCTAAGATGTCTCCTTGCCCTTTTTATTAAATAAAAATAAAATGTGCAACTATAATATTCCATTTTAGCTTGAGGCTAAAATTTGGAATATTACACAACAAGCATGAAATGATCCCACCATCCAAGTTGTGGCACAAGGGGGTGACAACCCCACAAACTCAAGTACATGAGAGGTTTGACAACATCACTTGTAAATAATATATATAATTGTTTTTCTTGTTGTAAATTTGTCCCATTTGCAATCCATTTTTCATTATAAGATTTTGTTTTTTTTATAGTTTCTTACTTTGATGTTCAGTTTATGAATAGCTGCTATTCAGTTTTTGAACGGCTGTTGTTCAGCGGAGCTGAAAATGTTTTTTTTGTGTTCTTTTATTGTTGTTTTTCAGTATGAGAACGGTTGATGTTCAATTTTTGAATGGTCGCTGTTCAACCGAATTGAACAATTTTTTGCTGCATTTTTTAAATTTTGTTGTTCAATTCCAGAATAGTTGTTGTTCGATTCTTGAACTGTCGCGGTTCAACCGAATTGAAAAGCTTTCTATTGTGTTTTTTTATTTATTTTTCTGTTCAATTCCAGAACAACTCTTTTTCAATTTGTGAATGGCCGCGGTTCAAACGAATTGAACAATTTTTTGTTGTGTTTTTATTTTTGCTATTCAGTTTGAGAGTAACTGTTGTTTAATTTTTGAACAGAAGTGGTTCAACTAAATTGAACAACTTTTTTCCCGTGTTTTTAATTTCATTGTTCAATTCGAAAACAACTGCTGTTCAGTTTGTGAACGACCACGGTTCAACTGAATTAAACATATTTTTGCTGCGTTTTTCAATTTTGTTGTTCAATTCTAGAACAAGTATTGTTAAATTTTTGAACGGCAACAGTTCAACCAAATCAAATAGCTTTTGGCCCGCGTTTTTAAATTTTGTAGTTCAATTCTAGAACAGCTGCTGTTCAATTTTTGAATGGAAATGGTTCAACCAAATTGAACAGATTTTTTCCCGCGTTTTTAAATTTTGTTGTTCAATTCCGGAGCAGCTGCTGTTCAATTTTTGAATGGTAGTGGTTCAACCAAATTGAATAGCTTTTCACCGTGTTTTTAAATTTTTTTGTTCAATTCCAGAACAACTGCTGTTCAATTTTTGAATAGCAGCGGTTCAACCAAATTGAACAGCTTTTTGTCTGCGCTCTTAATTTTGACGTTCAATTCGGAAATAGCTACTATTCCATCTTTGAATAACTTCTATTCCTTCAACTAAAACAATCATTTTTTAGCATTTTTTCCAAACAATCTTTAAACATCTGTTTCTTAATGTCTTAATAGCCATTCTTTTTATAATTGAGTAACCTTGAGCAGGGAATGGCACTTGAAAGAGAGAAGGAAAATGGTAAAATTCCAAATATGATGTCCTTTGGAACTATAATTCTTAAACAGGAAGATGATATTATGCACACATGAAAATAAAGGCTAAGACACCCACAGTTCAAATATGATATCAAAAAATTCAGGACCTTATAACGATATTCCTTTTTGCATTATTCGAGTAATATGGCACTACAAAATGAAGAAATGGAAGAAGGGGTATTAATGGTATTATTTTTCTTTCTTCTTTCACCATCCCTCACTCTTAAGGAGTCAATGAGCCTCCCTTAGAAATCATTGTGTGGTATGAAAATCTTAAGAGAGGATAGGGGGTCTCATCACGAGCCAGCCTACCATGACCATAAGGATTGAACAAGTGACATGCCCATTATGACTACCACACCAGGGTAATGACTTTCTCAACTATTAGAAGGATAGGAGGTCTCATCATGAGCCAACCTGATCACTTTGTTACAATCCTAGTGAATGGCATTGTGACTATCTGGCTACCACACCAGCACAGTGACCTATTAATAGATGAAAATGTTACAATCCAAAAGAAAATACTACATTTACATAAAAATATTAAGAGAAGATAGGGGGTCTCATCACGAGCTAGCCTACCATGTTCATAAGAGTGTAGCAACTGACATGCCCATTATGGAAACCACACCAGGGTAATGACCTTCTGAGTAACTTGAAGGACAGGAGGCCTCATCACGAGTCGGCCTGATCATTTTTCTACAACTCTAGTGAGTGGCACCATGATTACCTGGCTACCATACCAACATGGTGATCTCTCCATCAAAGTGGCAAAACAACTATTCTTACATAGGGATAATGGCTCATTTTTTGGGTTAAATAGCAACCCTGTCGAGGCTATGAACGCCTGCTGGAAGCAATGGCTCTACTTGTGGCATGAAAAAATTCTCCTTTAATAACCAATTGTTGTTACATACACCTTGTATTCCATTTTATTTTACCAAAAAGCTATTACTCAAATTAGTGACAATCGTGACTTACCATAAGAATAAATAACAAAGATTTGTTTACATATTTTTAACTTTGGAATGACAACACCAATCATTACTTGACTAAGTCTTGCTTCCATCATAACTTTTCAATCGTGTAAAGACATCATATTGTAATAATGGCAATACTATTTTCACTCACATTCTTGTCATCTCCGCACAAGATACAATAACTTCTAAATCTGACCTCTTGCTGTATATGTAGTAATCACTTAACTGTCGATCCTCCACGCATAGATTTCCCAAATTTTGACATTCCCATGTCCGCATTCATAACTGGCCAAATATCTCCTGTACTTGAGGGAGTGGGTGCCCTTTCTTCAAGAGAGGGGGTTTACTTGGCCTTAATTCGGCAAGCATGTGAAATCCCTACACAAATCCCGTCAGACGCATCGATAAACACTACAATTAAGGCATGAATACTATTTATGCAGAGCCATAGTCTCTCTTCTGCTTGCAGACAACACCGAGTCGAATCAATAGAGCCAAGAAGGAAAATAACCAGAGGAAAATATCATATCAGTTATGGGAGGAAATACCATTCGAAGAGAACCTGCAAACTTTCCGATATCAGAAGCGGCAAGTTCCATCCTCCAGTGAGTTGGATGGATGACATATGTGCATAGATTACAAGGATCCAACACGAGAATTGAAATTGAATTTCTAAAAAATCTCAAGGAAGGGAAAACCCGAGTTAATGGCCGAACTATACCAGTTACAGAGGAAATGATAGGAGAAGTTTCTGGAATTCCATTGCAAGGGGAAAGATGGGCAGAAAAGCATCTCCTCATAAGAGAAGCAGTAGCAGTATACCAGGACCCAAATGAACCATTGGAGTGAAAAATTAGAGGGATTAACCCTGCCTCTTTACACCAGCCATGGTAGAAACTGGCAGCATTCATCGAGAATTTCATTACATGTGAAGGGCATCGGAATGTGGTAAAACCTCGATAGTTCAAACTTTTAGCTGCACTCAAATAAAAAATTTCAATTAATCTACCTGCCTTTTTGAATTTCGTATTGCATGATACTTTTGCTTGATTGAGAAAGGCCAAGAAGCCCTAAGCAGTGGTTAGTCACCAGGGCATAATAAAATTAATCATCATTCATGATCGTAGCATATAGCATGGGACAATTTCGTCAACCCAAAAGCACAAGAACCATAAGTAAACCCCGAGGGAACTGAAACTAAGCCCCCTAGGTGTTGAAGCCTCAAAAATCGTTATTTCAAACATCGAGGGATAACCACCTGGTCGAGCCCTTAGGACATCTCCTTTTCCATTTGGTGTGGTGGCTCCGACTAGATTTATAGGACCAATTTCCTAGTAATTTAAATGGTTTGGTAATGGAATGATTGGATGGGGGAAAATGGGACTAAATGACTAAAATAAAACTATCTAATCTAATTTAAATACTGATGAAATAATTCTAAAACTAACTCGGGCATCAAATGTGAATACAACTTTAAATTGTTTCAATTAATCAATAACCATGAAAATGTATTACAACTTAATTGAAATGTGCAGTAACAAATAAAGATAACTCTGTTTAAGAAATTAAAGAGAGTTATAATAACATATTGCATTCATCATAATATATCGTTTGCATATACTATAAAAGATAATATTTGTAACACACTTAGAAATGATATGTATAAATAAATATTATGAAACAAGTACAATTAAACGATAGCAATTTAAAAGAGAATATCACTTAACAAAATAAACTAGTAGTGAGTAGATAGAAATACCATATCCATCTCGATACTTTGCAATGCAATCTGGTATCCAAATCTAGCAACTTCAATGTAAAATCAACTCCAAGATACAGAAATGCAATTCTTAAAGATAATTTCACAGAGAATCACCAGATGTGATCCTTTATAAAAATATAAGAGTCAATGGAGTACAGAGATGTAATCTCCAAGTCAAAATATTACAAATTCAGGACCCCTTTCTAAATGCATGAAAGGGGTTTAAATAGGTACTTAACAAAAAACAAATAAAACTATTCCTACAATCTATCTAAATTAAAAAATATCTGAAACAGAAATGCAAGCTTGATGAAAACCGACCCATTGATCATCTGTTGCGGTGGATGTGCGAAGGTGGCAGATTTTGAGCATCTCCTTTACTTCTCTAGGATGGCTAAGCTTTGAATGCAACCGCCCTGTATATGTGGCATCGAAGAATTCGGGAATGATGCAATCGATGGCATTTGAGATAAATTTAATTGTTTTTTGTTGACTATATGGCTTGATGAGATAAGTGCACATTGTATCCCATGATATTCCTTGTAATTGGCCAATTTGCTGATTTTTATTAATTATCTCTTGTTTCCATCTATGATCAGTTTCTTTTACTCTGGGTAATTGGCCGGGACTACAATCTGCAATTAAATTGATTGCATATAAGTTATCATTCACCATTTGTGTTACATTTTTCATTATTCCATTAGCTCTGGATGTGGCCCTTTCTGCTTTGATCAAGCAATGTGTAGTGCTCAACTTAGTGTTCCTAAATCGATGTCATAAATTGTCAACCAGGGCTAGTAAACTGCTGAAGTGAAGTGCAGTATATGTGCCTAGGTCTCTGTTTCTCACTACATTGTGTTTAGTGTTTTTTTGATGTTTTTGGTTTTATGGTTTTATGTGAAAAAGGAAAAGAACCAAGTGTTGGTAAAGAGAAGTAGATGGTTACACTAAAATAGACAAAAACTATTCTAAACTGTGTATGGCACTAAAGAATAGAAAATGCAAAGCTTGATAATGACTCATAGCAAGGAAATAAATCACAACATGAAATCAATAACTCACAACATGAACTCATCCAATTCATTCATTAGAAATATGTTGGAATAGCTTGAGAAAAGGACAAGTTTTAGTGCAAATGAGGTTCTCCTAAGTAAACAATCATCTTACAATATTACAAAGAATCTCATCCATGGCTAGAAGTTTATTGGAACACAATTGGAAAAGATTATTTGTAGCACAATAAGATTTCTACTCTGAATTAACTTGTAATGCTAAGATTAATCATTAAACAGTACAGCCATATAAACCTCATTAGAAAATTCGGTGCAAATGGTTTTAGGAAAAAACATTTGTGGAAATACAAAAAATATTACCAGAACAAATGAATATGAAAGCAGTATCACTAATTGTCCATGTGATGATCTAAATGACAAAGTGAGAACAAATGGATTTGCGTAAACAATACAATTAAGTCTGGTGCAATGATAAATGATTAATACAACTTAAAGAACAATGGATAACACTGAACTAGAATGCAATTGATCAAACTTGAAACATAGTGACCACAACTAAACTAGAATGCCATTAACCTAACTTGAAATACAGTGAACTGGAACTGAAATAGAATGCCACTAATTTAACTTGAAATATAGTGAACAGAGTTGAACTAGAGTACCATTATCAAACTTGAAATATAGTGACAGAATTAAACTAGAATGACATCTACCTCCGGAGTTTTTCAATTGAACTAAAATGCAACTAATTCTATGGAATACTACAACCCTATCTCGTTCAATATGAGTGATATTTTGAAAATTTTTGTAAAAGCAAGTCTGGCTGTATCATTCAATGCAAATGAGCATAAAACATAAAGTTTCGAAAAAAAAATGCAATTAACTCCTAAAATAATACAGTTATATCTCATCCAATGTTAGTGGTATTTTGGAATAGTTTGTAAGGATAAGACTGACTGTGGCATCCACTGCAAGTAAGTATAAAAACACAAAGTTCAGAAAATTGATTAAACTAGGAATGAAACAAGGCTAAGTTACTTATATAAACCATATGAACAAAGCTTCTCAGGTAGCAGGGGCCCTCTACCACTGGATTAGCACGCAAATCTACTCAAGATTGACTCAGCTCTTGCAATAAAGTGATGCTTCTTTCATTAAAGGAGAAATTCTTCAAAAAACAGAGTATTACAGTCTTCTGAGATCTAGCAACAAAACAAAATCTAGCTAGCTGTCTCTCGGTCTCCCGAGCCATACTTATAACAAAATTACATAACTGTCTTTGAGATAACATAGGGATAAGTGTCTTTCCAAATTAAAATCAAATTAGGACTCTGGTGAAAGCCTCGTATTCTGCTTAAGGACATCTGTACAGTCCTTGTCCTAGTAGGAATCTGCTTCCTAGTTTTGATCTCTTCCACGTGCATAAGCACCTGTAGACTCGAACTCAGACTTCGTGGAGAGCAAGAAATGATGGAGGAGTGATTTGGAATACGACCATACACGTTTTTCCTTGAGGTGACACCTGGAACCTGCGTGAACATGAAGATAGCTACGGAATAGGTGACTGGCTACAGAATGACTATGTTCTATAGCTGGGTCTAGTAAAAAATTACTACAACAACAAAATCATGAAAACATAGCAAGTTAGTCATTATATACATTCTTAAAGTAATCCTAATCAATCCTATTGATCATTTAAGCCTGTAATTGATGAGGGAAAAAGGGAATGAAGTGAAATGTGGTGGAAAATAAGGACATCTTTGGGGCTCAAGACAATGTTCCCATTCTGTAAAAACAATTTCTTTATGTCTCTCCATAATCTTGGGAATATCTGCTTTTATCCCAGATTCTGAGTCTTGCCATAAAAGAAATTCGGAGATCTTTTCTTTAGCTTCATCATATTCAATATTAAGAGTCACTCCTTCATCTATCAGGGAAGATGTTAGCTCACATAGAGACTCTTCTTCTGCAATATTTAGACAAAATTCGTTTAGTTGTTGAGACAATAATTTGTTTGTCTCCAAAGCTTCATTTTTGAATTGATTCGGACTGGGATAATTCTTGAACTTGTCTAATTTAGATTGAAACATTTTTTCTTTTTCAACCTTCAGAGTCTGCTCATTTTGTAGAAGAGCTTGTAATTTTGCAATTTATTGACTTAGATGTTGTTGCTTTTCTAGGGTCTGCTGATCAATTTTCTCTTTTTCAACAGCCGGCTGCTCTTCTAATTGTTTAGACTGGAGCTCTTCATCATGTAATCGTTGTTTTAATTGAATGATATTTTTTTGGTTTTCTGCAACTTGTTCCTCAAACATAGATATTTGCGCATCCTTTTTCTTCATCAACTGTGAAACTTCAGAAGCTTTATCTATAGTAGCAGCACTATAGGCACCTGCATACTGAGACAATTTGGTGAGATCCTCAGATGGATTCACCTCAGCATTCTTACAAAAAATATTCATAAATTCCCCTTGTGATGCCAAAAGTGCATCTTGATCAGTTCTCCTCCTTTTTCTCTGTTTTCTCACCACGAACCTATGTTTGGGACTGTAAAATATATCTAAAGGAGGGATTTCTTCTATCCTCAGCATGATCTCACCTGTGGGATTTTTAGGGATGATTTCTACATCCTGGTCCTTTGGATCATCAACTTTGGGAGTGTTTTGCAGTCCTATTTGCTGGGAAAATTGTTCATATTGGCTTAGCAAATGAGGGGAAACAATAAGTTTAGTAGCTCCTTGTTCTCCAAGTTGAGAATTTGCACTATTTTTTATATCACCTTTAGGTGCCTGTTAATTATTTTTACTATCTGTGCCTCCTTTTTTAATATGCACATGGGCATTAGTACATGTGCTTTCTTTTCTTTCTTGGTTCGAAGACTGCTGTATATCAATTTTAGCAGTGGTTTCTTTCTTTCCAGTGTTAACTGTGTTGCTCTCATCTTTCTTCTCCAAAACATGATCAACTCCTGTTACTTCTTTGCTGGATGTACTTCTTGTATCTTTCTGTTCTGGTTCACATCCCTGTGTAGAAATCCTTAACTGATCTAGAGGAAATCTGAGTAGCCTTTGAATTCTAAATAATAAAAAATTATTCATTTCCTCAGGTTGAAGTTTGAAATTGGCCAAATCAAAAATTTGAGACATTTTATCTATAGAAATAAATAAATCATCAAAGACATCTGGTTCATGTTCGAACCGAGAAATTGAAATAGAGGTAGTAAAATCATATACCACCTTCTTGGGATCATATTTCCTTCCAGGAATTGTTGAAATTTTAAGATAAGTTAACTTAATAACTTCTTTTTCAGCATGGAAAAAATTTCTGAGAGTATAATCACCACATTTGAAAGGAAAATTAGGCCACATGAGTTTTTTGCTGTTCCTTAAAGTTTTAGACATACCTTCTACTGTCATCTGATAAGAAATTTCCTATGCTAACAGTTTGTCTAGAGCATATAAAGGAAGGATGTGTGGCTCTACAATACTTCCAAAAATTTCTGACATAAGTGAACTGTTCCTCCCCGAACCAATCTCCAATAGAGGAAAAATCAACTCTAGCTTTATCAGAAAGTCTAGGAGGGAATCGGCCAAAAATGATTTGGTAAATCGGAATAAGAAAACCATGGAAAACTCTGTAAACATGAATTCTAAGATACCCCTTCCATAAGAACTTATGATATATATGAATTTGGATAGGTTCTTTAGGAGTCCATTTCCATCCTAATAGGGGAAATTCTGAATTGAAACAGAGGACATCTAGGATGTAAGCACAAAAGTAAAAAGGAGTGGAATTTCCGGAGTTTTTGTCTTTCCTGTACTCAAGAATTCTATTGGCTATCCTATCAGACAAGATAATAGCCCAATCCATTATCTCAGAATTAATAGCAGCATGTATCAACGGGACCATTTGAATGGAAAACCTGGCTGAATTATCATTACCAAACAATCTACACATCATAGATGCGGCATAACAATATGGAGGCAAGAGAGACTCCATGGAGTACATACCTGATGCCTCATGCATGTGTTTTCTAGGAGCCCTTCTCCATTCTCTAATTGGTTCTCACTGATTTCCATTGTTTGCAGCAAATTCTTTAATAAACTTCTTGTTATAAATCTTCTGTGGGTCAGGAAGGTGGTACATTGCCTTGATATCTTCTGGTCTGAATGACCCGAAGATTTCTCCAAATGTAGAAACAAAATTTCTCTCTTTGATAGACACATTCTCAATCACCCATATAATAACATCATAATACAGGAAAATGTTTGCCCGAGCAGCAACTCAGTGCAGAAATGAGTTTTCCAATGAACCAAGAGGACTTTCAGAGTCTGAGTCTGAGTCGGCTTTGTCAGGAAATGTGGCCTTTTCTTCAACAAATCTAGGGTTTTCCTTTTCCAATAGATTGTAAACACTTTCCCATGTCATTTTTTCAAGTCCTTGGCAGGAGGTGATTGTAACCAGCTTAAGCTTTGTTGGTTTCTCTTTAGGTGTCATAATAACCACAGGGGCTTTTGCAGCAACGGTAGCTTTCGATTTCTTGAATCTCTTCGACACTTCAGCGTCAGGGAGTATTTCTCTTGCTCTGTGAACAGAAAGATTGGATGTTCTATTGCTCTGCGAAAAAGAGAAGCTTTCAGCGAAAATGAAGACGTAATAATGAAAAAAAGCTATACAAAGTTATTCACTGATTTGTATTTATTATTTCCGTGGTTTAAAAATTAAATGCCCTCTAGGGAGTCACACTCATGCATTCAATAACAAAACAAATCATTGTTATCTTTTGATTCACGAGTTAATGTTATCGTACAATTGGAGATTTGGCATATTTCAAAATAAATATAGATATATTTCCTTTTAAAATAATGAAACACGATGAATAATAATAAATGGATATTTAAGTCATAATCTCATCGCAGTTCGTTTAAAAGGGAAATGAAACAAGACTTATACCAAATCCTGATTGGGAAGATCGCATCGGAGATTTAAAATGAAATGAACCATTTAATATTTTCTTCGAAAATAAGATTGCGATGAGATAAGATTCTTCGCATTGGAGTTTTAAAACAATAGAATGAAATTTTTTTAATTCTTCCGAAATGTGATTGCGATGAATTACATTGCATCGGAAATTTATACAAGAGACACAACACTTTAAACTTATTCGAAATGCGATTGCGATGGAGCGTGATCGCATCAGAATTTTACAAAGCATAAACAAACTTTAAATAATTCTTCGAGTTTCCGATTGCGATTACTGTTAATTTTAATTATTATTAAGTATAAAGGCTTTATAATGTGTTTGATATGATTAAAAGGCCTTATAACTCATCGGATCGGAAAGTTATTCTAAAAGGTTGTACACTTTGTGAATAAAAATGTGATATGTATCCTTTTATCAATGAATCTTTTATTTCTATTTAGGAAGAAAGGAAAGAAAGGGGACCTATTTCTACATGGGATTTATTCTAAAATTTAAAAATGGGGAGGGTTGTTGTACAGTATAACAATTGGCGATTCACTGGAAGAAACAGTTATCTCTGAAAAAATGAAATGAACACTGTATTTTTAGTAAGTAAAAATTTCTAAAGATAATAAAAACTTATTTTAGGATAATTCAAATAAAATCTAACTGTGAAAAATAATAAAAATCACTTACAATTTCTTTGTAATTCCTCAAAAAAATAATATTTTTGGATTATCTCAAGCTTTGATTGGTTGATAATAATAAAGTAAGTGAATTTCTTCAAGTTTAGCATTTGTAATATACTCTATTGTCACAGGAATTACCTCTGCTGCCAGAAAACATTCATAGTCTCGAAAGGGTTACCTTTTAACCATTAACTATCCATTATCCCATCCAACTAAGATTATGACTCTTTAAAACTAAATTCGTAAGACATATTATCTTATGTTTTGTCTTTTATTTATTTTTTAAATTTAAGAGCCATTGTTCTGGTTTGGTAGCCAGTTATTAACAATGCCATTCACTAGTTGTAATTAAACTGAACAAGCTGGCTCGTGATGAGACCCCTTGTCTTACTTTTATAAGCCATTACCTTGTTTTGGTATGCAGTATTGGTAATTTCAGTTTTATTACTTCTTATGATCATGGTAAGTAGGCTTTTGATGAGACCTCTTATCTCCTAAATTTTGTCATATAATTTCTTAGAATTACATTCTAAAAAATCACAACCGAAATGGATGGGGTGAAATAGTTGTATCCTTAAGAATAAATGGATGACAAATTTCAGATTTTTTTGTTTGCTAAAGCTTGAAAAAGTTTTTACTTTTTAAAATAACCTTTCTATGCTTAAGAAACTTATAATGATTAACATTTTCCTCAAGGTTTCAAAAGATCATGCAAATGTTTAAAAAAAAAATTCAAAGTTTAACATTTTATTTTAAACTATCCAAAATTGTGATTTTTTCCTTGAAAATTCTTATTTACACAAAATAAGTATTTATAACATTCTTTCCAAGACAATTTTAAAATAGTAAAAATTCAATTAAAGACTATTAACAACCTTTATTTACAAAAATAAATAAAAATTGCAGAAAGGAATATGTACAAGTAAGAAGGGGTTACCTCCTTATGAAAATAATTTCTTTAAGACAAGTCCATTTACAGGAAGAGATTCTCTCTTTCCTATTAAATATTGAAGTATGAATGTATATGAGCCTATCTTTTTAGCAATCTGAAATTGTCCAAGCCACATTTTCTGAAATTTGGTATGCTTACCTTTTTCTTCATGTGCTTTATCCCATTTCAGAACAAGATCACCAATTGACAAATTTTTTGAGCCGGTGGAACTTGAATCAAAAGAAGATTTTACAAGCTGTTGATGTTTTTCATGAATATCTTTTTCTTTTTCTCTATCTTCTTCTAATTTAAGCATTTGATCAAATCTCAACTGAATGGATGAGGAAGGATTTTCTTCAATGAATTTCACTAGGGCTAATGATGGAAGAGCTAGATTTGATGGTATCACAGCTTCTTTACCATAAACTAAATTGAAAGGAAGTTCCAATAGAATTTTTAAGAGTAATACGATCAGCCCATAATGAAAAGATTAAATACTTGTGCCAATTCTTTTAATTTTGATCAATAGTTCTTTTAATGATTTTGATGAGATTTTTGTTAGTGGATTCAGCTAAATCATTACCTTGTGGATAATAGTTTGCTGAATATTTCAATTTAAAACCTCTTTTAATTGAAAATTCCATTATACTATTACCAAAAAAATAAGATGCATTATCAAAGACCAGAGCGTTAGGTACACCAAACCTGGTAATGATGAATTGATCGATGAAATCAATAATTTCATCAGAATTGGCTACCTTTAGAGGAATTGCTTCTACCCACTTGGTGAAGTAATCTGTTGTTGTGAGGATGTACTTGTGCTGTTTGGAAGAATGAGGATCTATCTCACCAATAATATCAAGCCCCCATTGCTCAAATGGTTGTTCAATGTTTACTGGCTGCAAAGGAAAGGCTGGCTTCCTCTGTCTTCCACTAGCATTTTGGCAAATTTTTCATTTTCTCACATAATCATGTGTATCTTTAAAAAGGGTAGGCCAATAATACCCAGCATGGATAATTTTGTGAGCTATGGTATTACCTCCAAAATGACCTCCAGCTGGTCCATCATGTAATTCCTACAATACCTTTTTAGCTTCAGTATTTTCAAGACATCTTAATAGGATTGAATCATAATTCTTTCTGAATAACACATCATGAATGATTTCATATTTAGTAGCCTTCAATATTAAAGCAAATTTATTCTTATAACTGAGATCAGAAGAAGCATACCCATTTTTCAAGTAAAATATCAGATTAGCATACTGAGATTCAGAATCTGTAACACTTATCTAACTTACTTGAACATCATTCTCTGGATCTTTATTTTCTGGTATAATATGATCTCCTGCCAACAATCTGCAAAAACCTTGTCCTCTAACAATCTTTGTTGGTTTAATATCAATATCATATTCTTGCAAAGCTATCACCTAATTAGCCCTTTCTTATCCTACTTCTCTTTGAATTAGTAATTTTCTTACTGTAGAGAAGGGAACAATAACCTTTGTATGTGTTTTTAAGAGAAAAGGCCTAAAATGTTTGATTGACTTAAATATAGTGAAAGCTTGTTTTTCAACATCAGAATAATTTAGCTCAGCTCCTTGCAGATTTGAGCTGAAGAAATAAATCGATGCTTCGATTTGTTGATCATTGAGCTGTGTTAAAACAACAACATAATATGTTTCGGTTGCCGAAGTATACAGAATAAAATCTTTGGAAAAAATGGGGGTATTTAATGCAGGTGCATCAATGATTGCCTTCTTGATTGCATCAAAGGCTTCTTTTTCTTTATAACCCCATTTGAATACCGAATTTTTTCTAATCATATTCTGCAAAGGAAAAACTATTTGAGAAAAATCTGGAATGAATCTTTTGAAAAAATTAATCTGACCTAGAAATGATTGCATGGACTTTTTATTGTGAGGTAAAGAAATATCAGAAATTTTTTTAACTCTGTTAGGATCGATATATATACCATATTTTGACACAAAAAACCCTAAGCATTTTCCTTGATCGAGAGCAAAGAATGATTTCTTTGGGTTTAAAGAAATACCAAATCTTCTAAATCTTTCAAATGTTTGTTTCAGATCTTGTAGATGATTGGATCTCTTCTTTGAATAAACTCTTATGTCATCAAGATAAATAAAAATTGATCTATCAATCAGACCTTTAAATGCTATGTCCATGGCTCTCTGGAAAGTAGCTCCTACATTTGCTAAACCAAAAGGCATTTTCTGATAAGCATAGGTTCCCCATTTGGTTCTGAAAGTGGCTTTTAACCTATCATCTGGATGTACTATAATTTGATTATACCCTGAAAATCCATCAAGGAAGGACATGAGTTCAGAACCAACTACCTTTTGAAGAATTTTCTCCATGGTTTGCAATGGGAAATTGTCTTTTTGACATGCCTTGTTTAAATTCCTGAAATCAATACAGATTCTAATATCACCATTTTTCTTCCTGACAGGTACCATGTTGGAAACCCAATTGGAATGCCTTACAGGAAAAATGATTTTGGCTTTCAAAATTTTATTGAGTTATGTTTTGATTTGATCCTCAAGATTTGGATGAATATTTCTTAACTTCTATTGAACAGGCTTAACATCATATAGCATTGGAATTGTGTGTTGAATTACAGAAGTAGCATAAGTCTTTAAATTCTCATAACTCCAAGTGAATACATTTTTATATTTACTCAAAAGTTTATTAAAAGAAGATTTTTCTTCTGGAGTAAAATTGAGACATAGATTAACATTCTGAGGTTTAGAATCAGAGCCAATATTGACTAATTCAAACTTCAAAATTGAATTTTTAAGTTTAGCATTAGTAACTTTCTTGAATCTGTCTTTAATATCATAAATATCCTCAAGTTTAACAACATATTTAGGAATCGTATTTTCATTATTTCTTGAAGTAATTTGCAGATCATGATCGTCTTCATCAATAATTTGTTCATCATATGATTTCTCAGAAGTTAAGAAATTCAAAATATCTTGATCATGGTAGAATACTCTCCAGTTAGTAATATTGTCTGGGACAGGTGGGCGAAAAATCAACTCTACTGAAAATCTATCAGGACTACAATCTTCAGCAGGAAGGAGTTTGGACGCAACATTAGCTAACAAGTCAGCTGACATGTTTTGATTTTTGGGAATAGAAGAGATATTCAATGCTAGAAATTGAGTGGTAAGGTCCTGTACTAGGGTTTGATAATGTTTGAGATATCCTGAAAGACAATGGATGGTATTCCTTACTTGTCTTATGACAGTTTCAGAATCTCCATATACTTTCAAGTATTTTACATTTAACCCCATGGCCTTATAAAGCCCTTGAATGAAGGCTTCATATTCAGGAGTATTATTAGTGCACTCAAATTCTAATCTACATGATAACATGGTTTTCTCTCCTTCTGGATCAATTAGGATGCATCCTGCTCCTGCTCCATCACTAGATTTTGATCCATCAAAATATAATGACCAAAATAAAGTTCTATCTATAAGTTTATCTACAAAAGAATCAGAAATATTTACAATTCTAGAAGAATCAGATTGCGAAAAATTTTCAATTTGAGAAACAAAAGTATTTACAGAGAATGGTGATTGTGGTGTAGTAAACTTTCCAAGAAAAGACTCAGCAGAATAACCTCCAAGAATATTATTGTTGAAAGCTACATGCTCGTTAGGTTGTTCAAATTCAGTTACAGTGTGCGTCATATGTTTTTCTCGCTTGACTTTGATTTGATTGGGTTTCCCTTTGTAGGGAAGCCACATATGTGAATAATTAGTTGAGATATAACCATTAAGTTTCGCAGACTATTCTTTGCTTAAGACCAACCCATAGAATTCTGGAATGTTTGCAATTAGAATATCAATTCTTTGGACAATCCTAGGATCGGAAGCTAGTCTGATAGTAACTGAATTTATTTCTTGTACAACTTGAACTTTAGAGCGATCCAATTGTACAATATGAACAACAGATTTATGTGGTTCAATATTCAATTTAGCACAGATTGAAGAAGGCATTATATTAGAGTATGCTCCATAATCAATTAAACAATTATGCAAATTCTTATTGTAGATCTCATAAGTCAACAGAAATGGAGGTGTCTGAGAATTTGTTCTTTCTCCAATAAGAACAGTATTAGCTGCATCTACTTTGTCTGGTGTCTTACCAGTCCCTTTAGCTGCTTTAGCTACTACACCACTTGGTAGAGGAGCAATAGGTGTAGCACTTAACTCTTTTAATAGTAGCTTTTGTTAATGTTTAAGTTTTCTGAGTTCATGTAATGAGATGTTCGCTCTAGTCTTTTTCATATCCTCAACGATATTGTCATCCATCATATATGATACCACCAGAGTTTTGGACAATGATGTGGGAGGATTGGGAGATGATGGCTAATTCTGAGTGGGTAAGGGAGAAGCTCTTTTTGCAGGGATTTTGTCTTTAGCACTCGGAGTTGTAGCTTTCTTCTTCAAAATAGTTTGAATAGGTTCCGATGTAGATTTACTCCTTGCACTCAGAGGCATAACTTCTTGTTCCATTTCACTGTCTGAATTAGGAAGAATGAAATCCCACATTCCATTTAGTTCATATACTTCTTCCCTTTCATCTTCTTCATCTAACATTAGAGGAGTTTCTTCATCTTCTTCATCTTCTGATTCTACATTAGAGATTGCATTGGGAGGTTTTGATTCAACTTGATTTCTCTTAAAATTTATAAATGGTCTCTTTGTAGAAGTTTCTGCTACTTGCTTTTTGATCTCAACCATCTCATTAAACATGGTTTTAAGGACTTTCTGTAAACCTTCCATTTCATATGGATCTCTTGGTGTATTTTTCTTGGAATCATCTTTAAAAGTGACTTTCTTTGATTTCCTTTCCTCAATATCTTTTTTCTTGTCTAGAGCAATCATTCCTTTTTCAACTGAAATAGCTTCTTTCATATTCTCATCTAAAGTCAGTTTTGCAACTCTATCTACAAAAATTGCTATGTTTGAGGGAAAAGCATTAATGTACCATTCACTTCTAACTTGTTCACCAGGCTTAGATGTTGCAGGGATCTTATTCAAGAGCTTCTTGAATCGAGAGTTAAAATCTTTAATGGGTTCCTTGGGTTGAGTCTTTAAATTGGAGAGTTCATTAATTAGGGTAGCAACTGATCTATCATCTCCATATTTAGTTAAAAATTTCTCTTCAAACATATCCCAATTTGTGATAGAATCAGAAGAGAAGGAAAAGTACCAGGATCCTGCTGTTCCTTGCAAATTATAGGGAAATAATCGGACTACAACATCTTCATGCACTACTTGATTTAATTTTATGGCAATCATAAAGTTATTGATATGTTCTTCCGCTCGTATACCAGTATCTAGACTAAACTTTGGGAGCCATTTTTTAGGATGATCAGGTAGATCATGGAAAGGTGTAGCCATATTCATAGATCCTGGTCTAGTCCATGGTCTTTGTGCTGGTTGTGCCATTATTGTGACGATGGTAGATGAACTAGAAGTGATAACTGGTATATGAGTAGTAATTTTTGAAGTACCGGAAGAGACAATAGTTTGAGTAGATGAAGATTGAGAAGATGTAGATTGAGCAGATGTAGGTTGAGGAGATGAAGATTGAGGAGATGTAGTTTGAGAAGATGAAGATGAGACTACTACACTTTCTTGATTTGGAGCTTGGGAAATAGATGATTGAATATGCGATGAAGAACTTGTACCACCTTCTGTTTTGGATGGGGTTTTTCTTGTTTTGACTCTACTAGGTATAGGGAATTATTTCGGGGAAATTCCAAGTTTTTCACTCTGTGACCTAGTAAGAGGAAAGGAAGAAACAAAATGTGAGGTGACACTACCTTCAGATAATTCCGATTCTTCTAATGATAATGAGAATCCTTGAATTTTATGAACTAAAACTTCGACTTCATGAGATTCAGGAGTTGGATTATTTGATTGATCTGAAAATTTCGTAGTGGGTGTTTGAATACTTTTCTCAATTTCTTCTGTTGTGATTTGATATGTGGAAGAAATTGAAGGTGATGAGGGTGATGTGCTCTTAGAATGGCTTTCGGATTTAGATTTATCTACCATTCATAGCTTATGGCCCTCCTAGCGCCAAAAATGTTGAAGCCTCGAAAATCACTGCTTCAAACATCGGGGGATAACCACCCGGTTGAGACCTTAGGACAACTCCTTTTCCGTTCGGTGTGGTGGCTTTGACTGGATTTATAGGACCAGTTTCATAGTAATTTAAATGGGTTGGTAATGGAAAAATTGGATGGGGGAAAATGGGACTAAATGACTGAAATAAAACTATCTAATCTAATTTAAATACTGATGAAATAATTCTAAAACTAACCCGGGCATCAAATGTGAATACAACTTTAAATTGTTTCAATTAATAAATAACCATGAAAATGTATTACAGCTTAATTGAAATGTGTAGTAACAAATAAATATAACTTTGTTTAAGAAATTAAACAGAGTTATAATAACATATTGCATTCATCATAATATATCACTTGCATATACTATAAAAGATAAATATTTCTAACACACTTAGAAATGATATGTATAAAGAAATATTATGAAACAAGTACACATAAATGATAGCAATTTAAAAGAGAATATCACTTAACAAAAGAAACTAGCAGTGAATAGATAGAAATACCATATCCATCTCGATACTTTCCAATGCAATCTGATATCCAAATCTAACAACTTCAATGTAAAATCAACTCCAAGATACAGAAATGAAATTCTTAAAGATAATTTCACAGAGAATCACTAGATGTGATCCTTTATAAAAATATAAGAGTCAATAGCGTATAGAAATGTAATCTCCAAGTCAAAATATTACAAATTCAGGGCCCCTTTCTAAATGCATGAAAGGGGTTTAAATAGGTACTTAACAAAAAACAACTAAAACTATTCCTACAATCTATCTAAATTAAAAAATATCTGAAACAGAAATGCGACCTTGATGAAAACCGACTCATTGATCATCTGTTGCGGTGGATGTGCAAAGGTGGCAGATTTTGAGCATCTACTTTACTTCTTCAGGATGACTAAGCTTTGAATGCAACCGCCCTTTATATGTGGCATCGGAGAATTCGGGAATGATGCAATCGATGGCATTTGAGAGAAATTTAATTGTTGTTTGTTGACTATGTGGCTTGATGAGATAAGTCCACATTGTATCCCATGATATTCCTTGTAATTGGCCAATTTGCTTATTTTTATTAATTATCTCTTGTTTCCATCTATGATCAGTTTCTTTTACTCCAGTTAATTGGCCGGGACTACAATCGGCAATTAAATTGATTGCATATAAGTTATCATTCATCATCTGTGTTACATTTTTCATTATTCCCTTAGCTCTGGATGTGGCCCTTTCTGCTTTTATCAAGCGATGTTCCCATTCTGCAAAAACAATTTCTTTATGTCTCTCCATAATCTTGGGAAGATCTGCTTTTATCCCTGATTCTGAGTCTTGCCATAAAAGAAATTCGGAGATATTTTCTTCAGCTTCATCAAATTCAATCTTAAGAGTCACTCCTTCATCTATCAGGGAAGATGTTAGCTCACATAGAGACTCTGCTTCTGCAATCTTTAGACAAAATTCATTTAATTGTTGAGACAATAATTTATTTGTCTCCAAAGCTTCATTTTTGAATTGATCCAGACTGGGATAATTCTTGAACTTGTCTAATTTAGATTGAAACATTTTTTCTTGTTCAACCTTCAGAGTCTGCTAATTTTGTAGAAGAGCTTGTAATTTCGCAATTTCTTGACTTAGCTGTTGTTTCTTTTCTAGGGTCTGCTAATCAATATTCTCTTTTTCAACAGCCAGTTGCTCTTCTAATTTTTTAGACTTGAGCTCTTCATCCTTTAATCGTTGTTCTAATTGAATGATATTTTTTTGGTTTTCTGCAACCTGTTCCTCAAACATAGTTATTTGCACATCCTTTTTCTTCATCAACTGTGAAACTTCAGAAGCTTTATCTATAGTAGCAGCACTATAGGCACTTGCATAATGAGACAATTTGGTGAGATCCTCGGATGGATTCACCTCAACATTCTTATAAACAATATTCATAAATTCCCCCTGTCATGCCAAAAGTGCATCTTGATCAGTTCTCCTCCTTTTTCTCTATTTTCTCACCATAGACCTATGTTTGGGACTATAAAATATATCTAAAGGAGGGATTTCTTCTATCTTTAGCATGATCTCACCTATGGGGTTTTCAGGGATGATTTCTACATCCTGGTCCTTTGGATCATCAACTTGGGGAGTGTTTTGTTGTCCTATTTGCTGGGGAAATTGTTCATATTGGCTTAGAAAATGAGGGGAAATAATAAGTGTAGTAGCTCCTTGTTCTCCAAGTTGATAATTTGCACTATTGTTTATATCACCTTTAGGTTCCTATTCAGTATTTTTACTGTCTGTGCCTCCTTTTTCAATATGGACATGGGCATCAGTACCTATGCTTTCTTTTCTTTCTTGGGCCGAAGACTGCTTTATATCAATTTTAGCAGTGGTTTTTGTCTTTCCAGTGTTAACTTTGATGCTCTCATCTTTCTTCTCCAAAACAGGATCAACTCCTGTTACTTCTTTGCTGGATGTACTTCCTATATCTTTATGTTCTGGTTCACATCCCTGTGTAGAAATCCTTAAATGATGCAAAGGAACTCTGAGTAGCCTTTGACTTCTAAATAATAAAAATTTATTCATTTCCTTAGGCTGAAGTTTGGACTTGGAAAAATAAAAAATTTGAGACATTTTATCTACAGAAATAAATAAATCATCAAAGACATCTGGTTCATGTTTGAACCGAGCAATTGAAACAGAGGTAGTAAAATCATATGCCACCTTCCTGGGATCATATTTCCTTCCAGGAATTGTTGAAATTTTAAGATCGGTTAACTTAACAACTTCTTTTTCAGCATGGAGAAAATTCCGGAGAGTATAATCAGCACATTTGAAAGGAAAAGTAGGCCACATGAGTTTTTTTTTGTTCTTTAAAGTTCTAGACATACCTTCTACTATTAGCTGATAAGAGATTTCCTGTGCTAACAATTTTTCTGAAACATATAAAGGAAGGATGCGTGGCTCTACAATACTTCCAAAAATTCTGACATAAGTGAACCTTTCCTCCCCGAACCAATCTCCAATAGAGGACAAATCAACTTTAGCTTTATCGGAAAGTCTAGGAGGGAATCGAGCAAAAATGATTTGGTAAATCAGAATAATAAAACCATGGAAAAATCTGTAAACATGACTTCTGAAATACCCCTTCCATAAGAACTTATGATATATATGAATTAGGACAAGTTCTTTAGGAGTCCATTTCCATCCTAATAGGGGAAATTCTGAATTGAAACATAGGGCATCTAGAATGTAAGTACAAAATTAAAAAGGAGTGGAATTTCCTGAGTTTTGTCTTTCCTATACTCAAGAATTCTATTGGCTATCCTATCAGACAAGATAACAGCCGATTCCATTATCTCAAAATTAATAGCAGCATGTATCAACGGGACCATTTGAATGGAAAACCTGGCAAAATTATCATTTCCAAACAATCTACACATCATAATTGCAGCATAAAAATATGGAGGCAAGAGAGACTCCACGGAGTACATACCTAATTCCTCATGCCTGTGTTTTCTAGGAGCCCTTCTCCATTCTCTAATTGGTTCTGACTGATTTTCATTTTTTGCAGCAAATTCTTTGATAAATTCCTTGTTATAAATCTTCTGTGGGTCAGGAAGGTGGTACATTGCCTTGATATCTTCTGGTCTGAATGACCCGAAGATTGCTCCAGATGCAGAAACAAAATTTTTGTCTCTGATAGACACATTCTCAATCACCCATCTAATAACATCATAATACAGGAAAATGTTTGCCCGAGAAGCAACTTGGTGCAGAAATGAGTTTGCAAATGAACCAAGAGGACTTTCAGAGTTAGAGTCTAAGTCGGCTTCATCAAGAACTGTGGCCTTTGCTTCAAAAACTCTAGGGTTTTCCTTTTCCAATAGATTGTAAACACTTTCCCATGTCATTTTTCAAAGTCCTTGGTAGGAGATGTCTATAACCAACTTAAGTTTTGTTGGTTTCTCTTTAGGAAGCATAATAACCACAGGGACTTTTGCAGCAACAGTAGCTTTTGATTTCCTGAATCTCTTCAACATTTTAGTGTCAGGGAGTATTTCTCTTGCTCTGCGAATAGAAATATTGGATGTTCTATTGCTCTGTGACAAAGAGAAACTTTCAGCGAAAATGAAGACGTAATAATGAAAAACAAATATACAAAGTTATTCACTGATTTGTATTTATTATTTCCGTGGTTTAAAACTTAAATTCCCTCTAGGGAGTCACACTCATGCATTCAATAACAAAAAAAATCATTATTATCGTTTGATTCGTGAGTTAATGTTATCGTACAATTCGAGATTTGGCATATTTCGGAATAAATATAGATATATTTCCTTTTAAAATAATGAAACACAATGAATAATAATAAATGGATATTTAAGTCATAATCACATCACAATTCGTTTAAAAGGGAAATGAATCAAGACTTATACCAAATCCCGATTGCGAAGATCGTATCGGAGATTTAAAATGAAATGAACCGTTTAATATTTTCTCTAAAAATGCGATTGTGATGAGATAAGATTCGTCGCATCGGAGTTTTAAAACAATAGAATTCAATGTTTTTAATTCTTCCGAAATAAAATTGCAATGAATCGCATCGCATCAGAAATATATACAAGAGACACAACACTTTAAACTTATTCGAAATGCGATTGCGATGGAGTGTGATCGCATCGGAATTTTACAAAGCATAAACAAACTTTAAAGAATTCTCCGAGTTTCCGATTGTGATTACTGTTCATTTTAATTATTATTAAGTATAAAGGCTTTATAATGTGTTTGATATGATTTAAAGGCCTTATAACTCATTGGATTGGAAAGTTATTCTAAAAGGTTGTACACTTTGTTAATAAAAATGTGATATGTATCCTTTTATCAATGAATATTTTATTTCTATTTAGGAAGAAAGAAAAAAGAGGGGACCTATTTCTAAATTGGATTTATTCTAAAATTTAAAAATGGGGAGGGTTGTTTTATAGTACAACACTAGGGTAAATCCCCCAAGAAGAAAAAGAACCTGAACCTCAACATCATAGCCAAACATGAAAAAATGGCCCAGAACACCCCAGGGAACTTCGAACACCATAAAGGAAGTAAAACCATCCCATGCACCATTACAAGAATTTGAAGAGGAAATGGCCCGAGTCATAGGGAAAATAAGGACAAAATATGGATTGAGAAACTCATTGGAAGCAAGGGAGAAAGAGGAATTCACTGCTAAAACTGCCTCCCCCAGCAGCTCTGGTCACACCAACATCCTACTCGACCAAGAGGAACTACAAGATAATGAGGCTCTATCTCCCATTGATAATTATGAAGTATATAGTGATGGACAAGTAGAGGAGATAGTGGAATCACAAGCTAATTCAGGTGACACTGTCCTTGTGGAGTAGAGTACACACACAGAGACATCCCCTTTGTCACCAGCAGGTAGCATCGCTCCTCCTAGTCAGGACCCTCATATTGAGGTCAATTTTGAAGAAGTAATTAGAAATCCCATTCTAGACGCTATCCCTAAAAAAGCGAATTCTACTCCCCTATCACCTACTGAAATAAGAACATGTAAAGGTTTAGACGTGAGGAGAACTGAGAAATTAAGAAATACCTGCAAGAGATTGGAGAAATTGGTGAAATATATGAGGAAGCAAATGAAAGGAGAAAGAAGGGCCAGGAAGCCAAGAACAGAAGCCTCTATTGCAGGGACTCAAGAAGAACTAGCAAATACTGTTGAAAGTGAAATACAAACCGACTTAACCGGCACTATGGAAACTGGAACACAAACCAATTTGATAACCACTACCGAAATTGAAGTACATACCAGCCTGGTAGATACCACCGAAGCTGAATTACAGACAGAACTGGAAAAAAACATTGAAACATCCACCCAAACTGAGCAGAAGGTTAAGGAAGAAAAGGGGATCCAAACAGAGGAAACCCCTACCTATGCCCATTTAGTAGAGATAGCTGCTAACCAGAGATTACAAAATGAGCTAGTGCAAGTACGACATGAATTGACACAGTGCAGAAAGGAGGTAGTGCCATTACGCGAATATCGGGCACTGCAAAAGAAGTTCACCGACCTCTCTGTCACAGAAGATGATACATTCATCCAGCTTAGAGGAGAGCAAGTAAAGGTTAAAGTGGTGCAAGAACATGTAGAGCAAGCTAAGAAGCAAATCTCTACAATTTTCTCTCTATTGTTGGCAATATGATGCAGAGTGTTGTCCTTGATGGCAACCCACTTGATGAAGATGATGGAAACCTACTTGATGAAGTTATTCTTAACTTGATGGACTTGGTAATGATGTAAATCTGATGTGATATGATGAGTCTACAGAGCAACTCAGATGTAATGATGAAAGGAATTCCAGTATGTGCTAGAACAATGATGAAAAGTGTGTGTCTCAAGGCATACGCGGGTTTGTCTAGGAGAAGTAGCGTATGCACGTGGAAAATAACGTGCCAAGTCGCGTATGGTCAAAAGCGATCTAAATATGTAAAAAAAGGGGTTACTACCATGGTATTGACCCATTTTATTGAGTGTTGGGTTGTCTAATTGATCCCGCCCAGGAATACCATCGGAAGTGATGTGGTTTTGGCTCATGGTATTGAAAAAGGCTAAATATATATAAGGAGAAGAAAATCATTGTGCAAGCGATGTGCATGAGTCTGGGTTTGAATGGATACTTCACTCTGAAGTATGTCTGTATGGAAAGGGTAACAGTTTGATGATAGATCTGAATCTGTGACACACCTATGAAGAAAATGATGAAGAAGGGAATCTAGATCTGAAATGTATCTGTATCTTCTAGATCTGTTTATGGAATGCTTAGATCTGAGATGAGGCAAACATCTGTCTGAAGTAAAGGGTTAAATCTGAACTGAATATCTGATATGAAGAAGCATGCTGCTCTATAATGTCTGAAGATATATACGCTAGTTTGGAATAGTGGAAGCACGTATATACGCGGGTTGGATAAAGCAAAAGCGCGTATGGGTTGTGAAATCAGTTCTGAAGTATGTGCAGAGGTATACACGGGTTGATATGCATGGAAGCGCATATATACGCGGGATCAGTGAAAGGAAAGCGCATATGAAAGCTAGGGTTTTGCTGAAGTATGAAGGGTAAAATGTCTGATCTGTTCTGCTGTGTTACTGCTATCTGTATTCTACAGTTCTAGGTTGTCTTAATTGATAAGTATCAGTTTTGATGTATGATTGAGCTTAAATGTGTGGAGTGGGTCCAGTCTGAAAATATGATGAAAAGTGGCATGCAAGTTATGCTCTAAAGAAAGCTTTTGGATCCAGTGTGAAAATTGATGAAACGTGGTCCATGGTGGTGCTGAGGGTTGTAGCCTTTAGTCATGGGGTTTTAGCTCCCTTCCAGGTGAGGCTGGTAAACGAGAGCAGGGGGTCGTAGCTCCTTTCCAGGAGAGGCTGGTAAACGAGAGAAGGGGGTCGTAGCTCCCTTCCATGAGAGGCTGGTAAACGAGCACAGGTGGGTGCCTGCATACTGGTATGAGTCTGCGCCAGTACATAGTTGTAAGATGTTTTATTTACAATAAAATATTGAAGGCTGATACAATGGCAGCGGTGGTTTTCTCCTGACTTGGGTTTCCCCCTAAAATCCTGGTGTTCATGTGTGATGCTTATGTGTGATGGTTTGTTCTGTTATTACTGCACATGCTTACTATTATCTAATTATCAGAAGAATTAATGTTGCATAGAACTATGTAAATAATGAATGGCATAATAAGATCTATGTGTATACGCGAGTTTTATGAAGGATATCCGCGTGTATACACGAGTCTGGTTAAGAAAAGTAGCGTATGGGTTTTGAAGTAAGAAAAGGTAAAAAGATTTGAGTATGCCCTAAATACTGATTCACCCCCCCCCTCTCAGTATTTTTCCCAACAATTGGTATCAGAGCAGGTCCTTCTGCAGAAGCTTGATTGCTTGAAGGAGATCCGTCACAATGGGAAAGAAGCAAAAGAAGAAGGCTACTCAAGGAAAGGAGATATCTCAGAAAACATGTGCCGTAGAAAATGGAGAAGATGAAACAGAGGAAGCTATCAAGAAAATTGAAGATCAACAAAGATCAATTAATAAAAGTGAAGCTATGTACAAAGGGATGAAAGAACATATAGAAATATTGAATGGACAGACAGACAAGTATCAAAGGTTTCATGCTTATGCATCCAATTGAATTAAAAGACTAGAAGCAGAAATCAACGATCTAAATGCAGATCTCAAAAAATCAAACAAGAAGAATGCAAGACTTGAAGCAGAAATCGTCTCCCTCAAACAAGATCTGGAAGATTCAAATAAGAAGAATGCAGTAGAAGTCATCTCTCTCAAAGAAGACCCGGAAATATCAAATAAGAAGAATAAAGAACTTGAAGCAGAAATCATCTCTCTGAAAGCTGATCTCGAAGCATCGAATAAGAAGAATGAAGAACTCTTGCAAACTTTTGAAGAACAAGAAAATGGGTTGAAAGAAGAGATTCTAAATCTGAATGATCAAGTAGAAGATGGAAGAAGGAAAGAAGAAAGCATGAAGAAGCAATGCCAAGACTCGGAGGTTGAGGTAAACATTCTTAAAGGTAAATTAGAAGAAAAGGATAAACTCTTGAGGTTTCAAGATAGTACTAAGATTCTGGACAATATTCTTAGTAATCAAAGGTCTCCTGCTATTAAAATTGGTCTTGGTTTTCATGAAACGGTCAAAGGAGAATCTAGTTTACAAGGAAGTGCTAAAAATTCAAAGGATGACAAAGCAAAACCAGAAGTGGTGAAAGAAACAAAAGGTCAACCAACAATCATGAATTCTCAAAGGAAATCATTCAATAATGTTGACTACTTTAAATGTCATAATTATAGGCATGTTGCAGCAAATTGCAGAAGCAGATCATTTCAGTCACAATCAAACAGATTCTATTCAGAAAGGTACTCTGGTTACTTCAAGGGATATTATTTTTCATGCAACAAGTATGGTCATAAAGCAGTTGATTGCAATAGAAGGAAGAAAAGAGAAACACACTATGATCCTTATGCTTACTTCTCAGGTCACATGAGATGTTATGCTTGTAACAAGTATGGACATGTGGAAAAAGAATGCAGGATGAACATATATGAGAAATTGGATAAATTCCAGCACACAATTAGAAAGTTCAAGAAAATTTGGAAAAAGAAGGAGGACCGATCAGAAACATAGGGAATATTGACCCTACTGCAGTCATCCGCTTCTAAAGCTTATTTCTCATAATGACTACAGGATGATGTGAGATACATTATAGGAATTGGTAATGTATCATCACAGGGGGAGCGATGTATGGTGATTTCCATGATTGTTTTGGTTATTCTGGTTATGTTTATTTCTGACAGAGCATCTAATGTGAAGAAGACAGGTACAGGTGGTACAAACTCAGGGGGAGATGAAGGAATGTGAGGTTTTCATTATTTCACTTTCCATACATGGGTTTAGTGAACTAAAGCCGTGTATACACATGGGTTACAGTGGAGACAGTCGCGTATGCACTTATGATAAAAGAATTTGTATGACAGCTGAAGATCAGGAGTAAAGGTTCAGGGGGAGCATCAGTCTGACTATTAATGATTGTATTACTGGCACTGTATCAATTTATTTCTCAGTTCTAAATGATGATGACACATTACATGGTTTCTTGTGATTATGGATGAGCCCTGTTTGCTTTTGCTGAAGAGTATTCTTTGCTTTCACACATGGATGAGATGGAAGTCTTATGATTCAGAGATAAGGACAGATCATGCAGAGATTGTTGTTGATAACTTGATGTTGAAATTATTTAGGTTGCACAAACTAAGGAGGAGCTTTAGTCATATGGAAAGGATGCTTGGATGCACATTTTCAGGGGGAGCATTAGCCTTGCTGAGTATAATGCATTGTTGGCATTATGATGGTTCTATAATATGATCTCTCTCTTGAAGTCCTTCTGGTATTGGTCATGAAAATTCATATTTGTAATTTGATGAAAAGGTCATGTTGAGATCTATGATGTAAAAATTGTAATATTCAGTCATGTAAGGACTTGTTAAAATTTGTAAACCCACTTGGTTGGGTAGTTGAGTCAAAATATGTAAACCCACTTGGTTCGGTACTTGAGTGTCATATTTAAACCCACTTGGTTGGGTACTTGAATCAAAATGTGTAAACCCTCTTGGTTGGGTACTTGAGTCTCATATGTAAATCCACTTGGTTGGATATTTGATGTAAGTATGAGTCCTTGGTGATAGGAAGGTCATAGAGTCATGTACTTCATTGAAAAATATGTTTTAACATTCAGCATGAACTCAGGGGGAGCATGGTAACTTCAATGTACATCAGATCTACAGTGCTCTTCTTCCTACAGGAGGAGAAAAACTTTGTGTTTGATCTGCCCTTTGCCCTTGATGTCAAAGGGGGAGAGTGACATGGTGTTTGAATAGGGGGAGAATAATGGTTATGCTTAATGTATCTATCTGTTGTGTTGATAAAACACCATCGTGGTTGCCATCAAGTCCAAAGGGGGAGATTGTTGGCAATATGATGCAGAGTGTTGTCCTTGATGGCAACCCACTTGATGAAGATGATAGCAACCTACTTAATGAAGTTGTTCTTGACTTGGATGGACTCAGTAATGATGTAACCGATGTGATACAGATGAGTCCGTTATAAATCGAATTGCAATGATGAAAGTAAATTGTAAGTATGCTGGTAACAAATGAAAAGTGTATGTCACAAGGCATACACGGGTTTGCTTAAGGGAAGTCGCGTATGTACGCGGAAAAGGACGTGCCAAGTCGCGTATGGTCAATTGTGCTCTAAATGTATAAAACCAAGGGTTACTACCATAGTATTGACCCATTTTATTGAGCGCTGGGTTGTCTATTTGATCCCGCCCAAGAATACCATCGGAATTGATGTGGTTTTGGCTCATGGTATTGAAAAAGGGTAAACCTATATAAGGAGAAGGAAATCATTGTGAAATGGGTGTGTATGAGTCTGGGTTTGAATGGAGACTTCACTCTGAAGTATGTCTGTATGGAAAGGGTAACAGTTTGATGATAGATCTAAATCTATGATGCACCTATGAAGAAAATGATGAAGAAGGGAATCTAGATCTGAAATGTATCTGTATCTTCTAGATCTGTTTATGGAATGCTTAGATCTGAGATGTGGCGAACATATGTCTGAAGTAAAGGGTTAAATCTGAACTGAATATTTGATCTGAAGAAGCATGCTGCTCTATAATGTCTGAAGATATATATGCTAGTTTGGAACAGTGGAAGCGCGTATATACGCAGGTTGGATAAAGCGAAAGCGCGTATGGGTTGTGAAATCAGTTCTGAAGTATGTGCAGAGGTATACGCGGTTTGATATGCATGGAAGCACATATATACGCGGGATCAGTGAAAGGAAAGCGCGCATGAAAACTAGGGTTTTGCTGAAGTATGAAGGGTAAAATGTTTGATCTATTATGTTGTGTTACTGCTATCTGTATTCTACAGTTCTGGGTTGTCTGAATTGATAAGTATCAGTTTTGATGTATGATTGAGCTTAAATGTATGGAGTGGGTCTAGTCTAAAAATATGATGAAAAGTGGCCTGCAAGTTATTCTCTAAAGAAAGCTTTTGGATCCAGTGTGAAAATTGATGAAACGTGGTCCATGGTGGTGCTGAGGGTTGTAGCCTTCAGTCAGGGGGTTGTAGCTCCCTTCCAGGTGAGGGGTAAACGAGAGCAGGGGGTCGTAGCTCCCTTCCAGGAGAGGCTGGTAAACAAGAGCAAGGGGTCGTAGCTCCCTTCCAGGAGAGGCTGGTAAACGAGCGCAGGTGGGTGCCTACGTACTGGTATGAGTCTGCGCCAGTACATAGTTATAAGATGTTTTCTTTATAATAAAATATTGAAGGCTGAGACAGCGGCAGCGGTGGTTTTATCCCGACTTGGGTTTCCACCTAAAATCCTAGTGTTCATGTGTGATTCTTATGTGATGGTTTATTCTGTTATTACTGCACATGCTTACTTTTATCTAATCGTCAGAAGAATGAATGTTGCATAGAACTAAGTAAAGAATTAATGGCATAATAAGATCTCTATGTATACATGAGTTTTATGAAGGATATCCGCGTGTATACGCGAGTCCGGTTCAGCAAAGTAGCGTATGGGTTTTGAAGTAAGAAAAGGTAAAAAGATTTGAGTATGCCCTAAATACTTGATTCATCCTCTCGCATTTTTTCCCAACATCTATATGATGATGCTTTATCATGCAAAGCTCCGGCAACCAACTATGCCCTGTTCCTAACAGAACGATATCTACTCTTGAAAGTTAAAGCTGTTAGAGCAGGGAAATCCACCACCTTCAGGACCATAGAAGAATTTTTCCAATGCTGTAACGATCAGGATGAGCATGTCCAACGCCTCTTGTGTAAGCTCTACATGCATAACTTCTTCTTAGAAGAATACACTGACAGCAACCCTAGCCCCTTCATAGGGGATGTACAGCTGCAAGCCTTCCTTTCATTTGCCAAAAACCAAATCAGGTGGGCCAAAGCCTACATCATCTTCCAGAAAAGAGAACATAGTCTAGATTTATGGGTTAGGGGGGAGCCTACGAAACCCTTGTAGTGATCATCAAACATAAGAACTTCATGAGAAGGCTAGGTGTGAGGTCTAGGTTGGGACCCATCCATAAATATATCATAGAAAATGCACGAGAATACTTTGAGGACATTCATGAAGCGACCTTAGCAGCAGACAAGAAACGGTGGATGGCCTCCACAAACAATGTGAAGAATAGGGAGCCATTCAATTACAGGAATTTCAAGGCTGCTGCCTCCAGGTTCCGTTCATATAGTAGCCTAGTCTATAGCATAGGGCATGCCTGGTTGGGATGTAGATATGGGAATCCTCTCCTCTGGCTTCCTCCTGAGGAGTATAATCACAATTATGAATTGCCAGAAGGAGCCACAGGCGCTGCCTTTGCACTCATAAAAAGAAAACAAGGCTTCAGGACACACAATGAGAAGGCCTACCTACTTTTTAACACAACTACATCTTAATCATCTGTTTGCATGAGGACATGCAACTAGGTAAGCAGGGGAGTATGTTGGGCCCAGATTAAGGTATGATTCTCACCCTGTAAATACTTCAAATTATATTATAATTTCGAGGGAATCCCTCTTCACATTAACAATAAGGAATAAAAGATCATGAAAATGGGAAAAATTGGAATAATAATGAAAAGGATGGTTTATAATAAGAAATTGACTCCTTTTGTCTTCACGTGTAGGAAATTAAGAATGCCTGGACCAATAGGGAATGGAAGCCAACCAAAGGACCTGAGCATATGAGGTCCTAGCAATTCCAACAACCGGTAGAAGGCGAACAAGCAAATATGAGTCCAAGAACTCAAATGATAGCCACACGTAGCGGGCTTTTGTTTGAGAAACACTCTCGAAATTCTCGAAGATCGCCTTTAAAAGGGCAAAGGAAGGAGGAGGAAAAGGAGAGGAAGAATAGGATAGGAGATCCATCCTGTAATAGAGAAATCAGGAACAGTCTGTCTAATTATGTTTTTTAACATCACTAGATGTGATATAGAGTTTTGAATAATCATCTTTTAAAGTTTTTACAGTGCTGAGGCTTCTGGTGGTCTAGGCCCAACCTCTGGGAGCTCAACGCACGTTTTCATATTCTGAATAGTTACAAAACCAATACTTGTGAATTTGATGCAGTTGTAATGCATATCTCCATTCAATCCAAATACGGCTCTCTTTCTTTAAGATTGTTAGAAACTACGTTCTTAGAGTAGGACAAGTGCAATCCTATTTGCGGCAATGTTTTGTTAGATAGTTCTAGTTCTTTTGCTTTCACTGCATTTGAATTCTAGATCATAAATAAGCTGATTTTAGCATTATTCGTCTCTATGAATTACGTTCTCTTTATAGTATAACGAAGCAGTTAACTATTTGATCAATGTTGCTTAATTAAGTCCTAGAGAGAACTCCATTGCAAAATTACTTAATCACTGTTGTACGAGTTATTTAATACGTTTAAGTTATATTGCTGTTTCATTATTGCTAGGCTTAGTTATACTGCTATTTCATTATTGCATAGCTAGTCATACTGCTGCTTCATTGTTGCTTAGTTAACTAGACTGTTGATTCAATTCGATTCCATTTCTGAGTAACTTAGTTAGACTACTGTTCTGTTTAATTCCATTACTTTCATTTCAATGCCTGCTTGGTTTATTTAGATTGTTGTTTGGTTCAATTAAGCTGTTGTTTTGTTCCAGTAGAGAAACACAAAATCCTGTTGCTCAATCTTAGGCTAAAGATCCATCCAAGTCACCCTTCATAGGATAAACAAGTTCAGGAAGTTAGTAATTCCTTCTTCGCAACTGAAAAAGAGCATCCGTAGACCAGTTGACTCGCATATACTGTGCTGACACTCTTGAAATAAAAATACTTACCCCAGGGTTACAATTAAATGAGGGGACACTAGTGTTGTCAATAAAAATTCACTTCTATCCGTACCAACAATGACTCTCCTTCGTTTTATTGTTTTCTCATCAGTACGTCAAATGAGAGTTGTTTTACATCCTTAGATATTCATCATTCAACATCTTACTATTCACTTTATTCCCGAGTAGTTGAGGCACGTCAGCCTTTGCTGATGGTTATGTCAGGTGCTAATTGTCTCAACGTCACCGTTGAATATGATCAGGTCTATTTTTCTCCACAATATTCTCATTATAATTCGATGTCTCTAATTGAAAATCCATTTTTTCAAAAATTTTAGGGTTTTCAAGAGGATCACCATGAATTTGATGATCCAATTACTGAATGGTTGGATAAATATTACTTGGAAAGCTCCATTGCAATAAACAATTTTTGGCTTCTTCTCATGCTCCCTAAGTAGGATGGCACAAAAGAAGGTGCGTTCGCAAGAAGTCTTCGAGGTTTTTCTGACTTTGGTTTCCGTCGAAGAGGTAAGAATATGAATTGTATGAAAGTAGTAGTTGTGACACATCTTTCTACCCATAGGAAAGGCCTTCATTTTTTTTTGTAAGTCATTCAGTCTCTCACTCTTCTCTTGCACACTACTTTAAATATGTTTTAAAGGATTGTATTTTTTTTATTGCAGATTAGGAATGATTATGGTGGCCACATTGGAAATTTCATTATACATGATCGTGAACTATTAGTTGTTCGGTTAGGAGTAGGATTATATGCATCTGAGTTCTCCTTATCTTGAATTCATCTCGTGTTTTTATCTTTAGTCTCTCTTGCATTTTCTTACTTTCTCTCAGTGCATTATGCTTTGGTTTAGCTTCTTTTTCTTGTCTTCTAGTTTTGTTCCTCTCTTGTGTGTTTTATTTAGTCTCGTTTTGTTTCTTTTGTTTTTCTTTTTGTATTTCACCTTGTTTCATGTTTTTCATAGGAATAGGTGTCGTCCTTGTCCACGTGTTGGTTTCTAAGATTGTGTGTGGCTGAAGTCTAAGGAGTCTTATATATTTTTTCCGATGAAGTTCCGACGAAAGATATGATCTGTCTACAAGGAGATTTTTAGGAAAAACATAAAATCGTATCTATCTGAGAAACCATGTGCCTATATTTGGTCTTTATGTTTTAGTGTTTTTATGCTTATCCAATCAGTAGAAAATGAGAAGGGAAAAATCTAAACAAGAAAAAATAAACCAGAGGTACCTAAATACTTCTCTAAAGGAACAACCTCTCATGCTCTCAATAATTCAGGATCCCTCTTCCACCCAAAACAAGTAAGTGCCAATACAGATTCCTCTTTAAAATAGATAAATAAAGGTGAAAGAAGAGAAATCCTTCCTATGTAGAGAGGTGAAGCAAGAAAATCCATCGGGGTATTGTCCAAGCTCGCTAGTAGCAGAGCAATGTTTTTGTTCCTTCGTGACTCCAGTAGGGTACTTTCCAGGCTTGTTAGCATTAGAGTAACACCAGAGATGAAAAATTGTACTCTGAAAATATTAAACTTTTGAGCTTTACTACACTTCCCTCCTTAAAACATTGTGGTAAAGTTGAATCTTTGTTGAGTTAAATTGAAATGCCGTGACGGGGACTTAGCATATTCATGGGGTAAGTGGGGAAAATAAATTTATATGAATGATGAATCAATACTCCCCAAAGAACCAAGGTTCTACATAAAATATGTCAACCAAGACAGAGAAGCTAAAGTTCTACTAGTGTGTCACCAAGTGTTGTAGCAGCTACAACCCCTTCCAAAAAAAATTTCCTATACCAACTTTTAAAGCCTTCCTTGGTCTTGTCCATTACTATTGCAAACGTGTAAGCTCATTTTTTGGTTTTCTCATTGTGTTTTGATCCCTTTCATGAGAAAGGAAAAGTTTCGTCTTTCAACATGTTGGTTGTCATATTTCACGTACGATCTTGTTCTATGGTTCCAAGTGGTCACCGTTATGAAAATGAGTTGTTCTAACCTTGTAATTATCCCTTGCACTCATTTCCAAAGTTTTGAGCACTGCCGCACAAGTGTCATCACGGTCCTTGTAAATTGTATATGTGGAGTCCCACTTGATGTAACCAGTCATAACGATGTCACTGATGGGCCTCTAAATTAGACATATATTAAGGCCCATATAACCTTTTTTAGGAACATAAAATATATATTAAATCTCTCCTTCTACACTTTATGATGTTTTTTTATGCTTTAATATGTTCTTAGGAAGGTTTAGACATAATTTCATATTTGTGCCTAATATTATTTATTTTTGAAGGATATTGTGAGAATATTGGGCAGAGTATGAAGATTTGGAGAAGGAGATAATTTATGGAATTTATCCCTACTACTGGAGGATAGGTATTGGAGAATAAATGAACAAAATATCATGAAATAATTTAAGAAATGAGATATTCAAACTCGATGATTGAGAAAATCTAGGAGTGTGTTCGCTATCATTTGTTGCAAAATCCCAGTGTGGGAGCCGATTCATCATTTGAGAGATTTTGATATAAAGCTTCAAATTTCAAGGATAATGCTTCCTCATCATTTTTACAACTTAATTTGGCTCAGGAAGTTTTAATATTTAGTCTTATTTTGGATAAACGTTACTAGCATCACTACTTTCTGGTTCACATGATGTACTTGGATTGATTCAATAAAGAAGAATCGTGTCATTTTTAGTTTCTAAGGATTGTTTTCCTCCATATACTCCATATGAATTTGATTCCTCCTTGTTATTTTCCATCCGAGGAGCCTCAGAGCCCTCTTGCACAATTTATTTATGTTCTTTTCACTTCTTATTCACATGCATTTCTTATTTATGTTTTGCATATTTCTGTATTTAGTATTGTTCCTTTTCTTGCTGTAGGATTGAGTTAGATGATTTAAGTGAGTTATTTTGAAGGTTTTTTACAGGTTCAAAAAAATTATTCATCTTTAGAATAACTTTGGAAGTTCATCTTACTCATTAAGCTAACTAGATTTCGTTACTAGTTCACAAATATACGATTTCTAGAAATGCTTTGTAGCGAAATAGTAGTAAATTTATGCCATTTTATAGACGGGGTTAATGAGATCCATTTGAATTGATTCCACTTGGATTAGGTCATATCAGCAATTTTTATAACTAAATTCACCCTATTTCAATTTCACCATAGTTAGGCATTTAATGATAAACAGCTCACTAGTTCTTGAACTTCCATATTTACAAGAGGACTTTCTGTTATTTTTTAGCATCGTGTTAATAGTGGTATTTTTGAGAGATTCGATTCTGAATGAGACCTAAGACCTCATAATTAAGAACAAATTTGTCCCATTCAATTCCTTTTCGTATGATTTACTAGTTATTCAAGAAATTCAAGAGCGGTTTCCAAATATTACTTGCTCAGAAAGAGTTACATGTGCACCTTTGTACCACATGTAAACCCTTTTCAACCATATTTTCTCCCAAAGCTGGTTTATGTCTTAGGCTTGAAATCTGAACCCTAATATCTAACACATGGATTTAGAAATAATAAAACACCACTTATAATACATTCATTTTTTCAAATTATATTAGGTATTTTTATTTGAATTCATGCTCTTAGGATTTCAATTACAAATTGTTGTTATTTCCTAGGATTAATTTCTTTTCAAAGAAACACTTCCATTTCTATAGTCAATTTAGGCTTTCATTTCATGACATTCCCTCCATTACATCATATCAACAAAAGAAAGACATATTGTATGATGCACATATCTTGCTGATACCTCTTAAGTTTGTACAAACCTCAGATTGATAATTAAAGTTGGTAGCCTCGATAGTTGCAGCATTCTTGTTGTGATACTAAGGCTCATCACTTTTTGGCGTCGTTGCCAAGGAAGTGTCAAAGTATGCATTTTTTTCTTCCCTATTTGATTTATTTATTTTCTTTCTACAAAAAAAAAAAATTAATAATTAGGCATATTTCATTTCAAAACAAAAAAATGCACTACATTACCATTGTTATTCAAAACAATATTTAAAAAATACTTCTCCAACACCAACCCCCCACCCCCCCATTTGATCACGTGGTGCAGTAAGAACCACATCACCATCCACTTTTGCAGGTAGAAGAAGAAGATATGTACGAAAAGGTAGAAGAAATGGATGGAGATAATGACAATGAAGAAGATCTTCTTGGATTTCCCATTCAAGATACTGATGTCAGTGTGCATATGAAGAAAATCCCTCCATATTTCCTTCCCAAATTCCATGGTATGAGGTTAGAGGATCTGGAAACCTTTCTCTTTGAATTTTAAATACTTTTTAGATCTTATGGCTACTTATCACACACTCAAAAATTGATATTGTTTCCTGCAACATTGAAGGATAAAGCTCTTAAATGGTTCATCAGTCTAGGTACTAATTCAATAAGATCATGGAATGATATGAAAAATATATTTCTAGAAAAATATAAAGATCGTGATCTTAAAGAACAAATATTTAGAATGAATCAAAAACAAGATGAGAGCCTTGAAGATATAATAGAGAGGTTCATGTATAATGTTAAGAGGGCAAAATTACATCATTCAGGATTTGACACACTAAAAATCCTCTTACTTAGAACAATTACAGATGAGTGGATTGATCTCCTTGATCTCAAGATTAAAGGAGATGTATACCAATTATCATTTCAAGACATTTGTGAAACATGCAAGAGCATATCTAGAGGAAGGGAAAGAGTAAGTAAATCAGCATCAACATTGCTAAGTCAAGATGAACTTGGAAATTTGCTTGATAAATTTTAAAAAGAAATTCTTAACAATCTAAGTGAACAAGTAGAAATGTTAAGAATGCAAAATGAGAAAAAATAAGATGTTGATATGTAAGCTGACCTATGAATCATATTTCCCATCACTTCATCGCTTAAGGAATTGTACCAAGAGGAAAATGGAGCAAGTCAACCACCAAAGAAGCTATGTGATGTGGTACATAGACAATGGAGCCTAGGAAATTGATATGATGCAAGGACCTACTTCAAAATTTCAAGCTTATTCACATCCATCTCAAAATAATTGGGAAACCCTCCCTCCTTGGAAACCTTGGCCATCTCAATCCCAAAACTAATATTGGCAACAAGGTTGGCAAGGACCTTATGGGAAAAATCCACAATATTCTCAATATTTCCCTCAATATCCTCCATACCCAACTCCATGCTATCCCTACCATCCACCTCCACCACAACCACAACCTCAATCACATCCATCTCATAGACCCACTCCCACTCAACTATCTATACCACCATTTCCAAACCCACACAATGAAGTATCTCAACCCACTTACAATGTTGAGGTACAATACTACCAAACATATCCTCTTGATCTAAATGGTATTCATATTAGTTCAAGAAAGGTATTTCAAAAAATATATTTTCTTATTGTCATTGAAGGACAACATCCAGAAGAAGAAGATTTAAATGAGGAAATCAAAGATTCATGGGTTGCACTTGATGGAGAGAAGACATCAAAATCATAGACTAGGAAGATTCCCTCACGTTTACTAACAGATCCTCCATGTGTTCAAGAGAAAAATAAAAAAAAGAGGAACACTTGAATTTCATGGTAGAATAGAACCTCCAAGATTATCCAAATCAGCAAGTGGACCAGGGGTATCACAACTATATTGAAAATTCTTTAATCACAAGTGTATGAAAAAGGCTCACTTTAGCCGTGCATAACAAACAACCCTAACAACAAATATGGCTGCTAATATCTTTAGATCTGAAATTAGTTGACCAAGATAAATGTTGCAAAAATCTAGATCTATGCATTAAAATACATTAAGCAGTAAATAAAAACAAGAGTTGCTCCATGCATCCAATAGACAAGACAAGATTGTTTTACGGAATTTTTTTATTTTTTGACACCTGGGAAGGGAACATAGAAAGATGTTACCAGTCCCCCTCAATGGCATGGGTTCTTGTAAGTCCTCAACACTTCAGATCTAAAATCCCTCTCCCTTGATGGTGTAGAAAACCCAGACAAAAATGGAACTCAAAGGGAGCTGACAAGGAAATGGTAGCAAAATATGACAATGATGGTGGATCAAAGTCAGACCAAAAGTATAGATCTAGAGTGATCTTTTGGCAACAAAGGGTAGTGATTGAATAGGAAAACCTTTCTATTTATAACAAAATACTGAGTTAGTCTAGCTATTGGTGCATAGTGAAAATATTATTAACCAAATCAAGATCCAACATTTATGAAATATTTTGTTATTTTTTTGGAGGGAAAAAGAATTTGACTATCAAATCCCTTTATTTGTAAATAAGAAATAAATAAATGATTTATTTATTATTTTAAGGATGTGTTTGAGTAATAAGCAAATAAATAATGATTTATTTAATTATTTAAGGGTGAATTAGTCATATTTAACAAAGAATATTATTTAAATAATATTTAAGCAATTATTATTTAGAAAATAATAAGATAAATAATGATTTATCTAATTAATTTCCTTGTTTTGGGTTAAATATAACTAGAAATATTAATTAAAATACTGTTTAACTAATTATTCCTTGAGGAAAATCAAACAAATATATATTTATTTAATATTTCCTCATGGGGTTTCCTGTTTAGACCATAAAAAACTTAATAAAGGTGATTTAATAAGTTATTTTCATAGTGAAAGCAATTTTACTTGGGGTAAAATTGGTCTTACATGGTGTACCTGGGTCCATCTAATGATAATAGGTTAGATGACCAAAAATGGTGTAATGTAATGCCCCCTCAACATGCAGCGTTAGGACAAGTCAAGAAGACCAAAGTACGTTGGAAGAACTCAAACACTAGACACCGAAGGGGAAGTCAAAGAGAGAGAAATATAAGGTAGACCGAAGCATTAAAGGACTAGACCCTGAGGAGGTGAGACTTATAGGTGCGACAGGTTTCTTTTATGAGTGAGTACCTATGCTATAGGTAGCGGGGGAGGCATACCTATGCTCGCCGAGACAAAGAACAAAGAATAATGTGTCTAGTAAACAAGGGACTCAACAATATATTACATGCTGGCATAAACATGAGCTAGGTAAAAACATGATAATGAATCCCATATACATATTGTGTCAGGGATAACAGCCAGGACTTATACAATAATATCTGAGTACAAAAGATACAAATACAACCCAAATGCCCCTGTAAACAGGAAAGGCTCTGAAAATCTGACTGATACATGAAAAAAAAAAGGCGCTGCAAGAAATTGAGCCTAACATCATCAAATATATGGAGCTGCATCAAAGGCTATAATGAAGAGGTCATCCAAGCATGTACGGGGTTATTTGTAGGGCCACCCCCTCATGAGGGCTGAAATATCTCACACACACCATGGAATCACCGATATCATCTATTTCATCATTGAACCATTAAGTATACAGATCTCGATCATGCTAAAAGGAGCTAGAGCTGAGAAACAATCAATTCAAAGGGAAATAAGGAGTCCCTTTGCCTGATCCGAGGCACCGAACAATAGTGGAAGCTGGAACCAAGGTACACCTCCGCCCCTGGGACCGTCTTCCGAATGAACGACTCCCATGTCAATAGAAGGAGGTCCACCATAGGTGAGGTAATAATAGGTCCTCAAATAAGGCATGAGAGAAAATAGTAGAGTGACTGGCAAACAGACACCAGGGGTGATGATGAAATGGGGGGTACTGAGTAGCGGACGAACGACTTCCCTTGTTAGAGCATAAAGGGCATGGATGACCTGGCAGAGACTGACACAATATCATGATGGATAGGGGATAGTGGGACTGAAGGCCATAATGGGTGAAATGAGAGAGGAACCAAGCATTGAAGGATGGAGGAATATAGTGGGATACAAAGGGACTCGGGATAGACTCCATGAATGCAATGATGACTCTACTCAGATGATCTAAACAAGGGCAACTCAATGGTGTTTCCACATAGAAAAAAGGGCCAATGGGGACCATGAAAACATTAGTACATGATGGTTACTCATGACAAAGATCGACACAAGCATGGACAAGTATAAAGGAAATGGGGTGCCCCCAAGTAAAAGTGTGGTAGGTGAAGAAATTCGATTTTGAGGAGTGGATAAGTGACCCTTCTTGGACAAAATGTGTCCTAGTGAAGTATAAATTACAAAACACTAAGAGATACCCTCCATTGAGGGCTCGCAATGTTGGGAAAAATACCGAGAGGGGGTGAACCAAGATTAATGTATATTCAAAACTTTTACTTTTTTCTGCTTCTAAAACCCATACGCTACTTTCCTGAAACAGACTCGCGTATATACGCGGATACCCTTTACGAAACTCGCGTATACACAGATATCTAATTATGTTATTAGATCTTCACTTAAATCATTCCATCATTCATTCATCATATGTTTAATAAACAGTAAACATGAACAGTAAGAGCAGAGTAAACCATCACACAAAGCATCACACATGAACACCAGGATTTTTAGGTGGAAACCCAAGTCGGGAGAAAACCACCACTGCCGTTGCTCACCCTTCAATATTTTATTATAGAGAAAACATTTTACAACATATGTGCTGGTGCAGACTTCTACCAGCATGCAGGCACCCACCTGTGCTCGTTTACCAGCCTCTCCTGGAAGGGAGCTCCAACCTCCTGACTCGTTTACCAGCCTCTCCTGGAAGGGAGCTACGACCCCCTGATCTCGTTTACCAGCCTCACCTGGAAGGGAGCTACAACCCCCTGACTGAAGGCTACAACCCTCAGCACCTCTATGGACAACGTTTCATCAATTTTCACACTGGATCCAACAACTTCAAAAGAGCACAACTTGTAGGCCACATTTCATCATATTTTCAGACTGGACCCTTTCCATACATTTAAGCACAGTCAAACATCAA
>CM076571.1:46952599-47197231 GCA_034641835.2 Pinus albicaulis
TTTTAGGTCGAAAACAACCAGGTTTAGGTGCAAAACTATCATACTGGATTTTAGGTCCTGATAAACTGAATTTTATGATGTGTTGTCCATTGATGAGGTGGAAAAAGTGATGTGTTGTCAGCCATGCCAACCTTATGAAGAGTATTGCTGAGTTATCTTCATCAACAGATGTCCCAATGACACTTTATAATTTCTTTTGATGACTCACCTCCTTCCTGAAAAGCATTAAATGTGTTACACCATTTTTTGGATATCTCTAACTTATTACCATTAGATGGACCCAAGTACACCATGTAAGACCAGTTTTACCCTAAGTAAAACCACTTTCACTATGTTAAAATAGGAAACCCCAAAAGGAAATATTAAACAAACCCATGTTTGTTTGACTTTCCTCATGGAATAATTAATTAAACCATAATTTAATTATTATTCCCAGTCATGTTTAACCCAAAACCAAAGAAATTAATTAGATAAACCTTTATTTATCTCATTAATTTCTAGGAATGATTATTTAAATCTTGTTTAGATAATATTCCTTGTTAAATATGACCAAATCACCCACAAATAATTAAATAAATCATTATTTATTTGATTATCTTCCAACCACTTCCTTTAAAAGATAAATAAATCATTTATTTATTTATTTTTGACTAATCAAGGGATTTGACCCAAGTCAAAGACCCTTTCCCTCCAACAAATATAATAAAATATTCCATAAAAGGTGGATCTAGATTTGGTTAACATTATTTTAATCATGCACCAAGATCTAGAATGACCCAATATTTTATTATAAATAGGAGGGTTTTCCCCATCATTCTTCACCTTTTGTTGCCTATTAGATCACTCTGGATCTATACACTTGGTCTCATTTCTACCATTTTGCTCCCATTGAGCTCTACTTTCTGCATTGGGTTTTCTACATCTACAAGAGAGAGAAAGCTTAGATCTGAAGTGCCGAGGACTACAAAGAACCCATCCCATTGAGGAGATCTGGATACACCTTCTTGTTTCCTCCCAGGTGCCCTGTAATATAAAAATTCATTCAAAAAATCGTGTTCTTGTCTTGTCTGTTGGATGCATGGAGCAAACTCTTTACTTTTCTGCTTAATGTCTTTCCATTTATAGATATGTTTGTTGCAGCATTTTAACTACTAATTGCAGATCTGAAGATGTTTTGCAGCCTCTATTGTTGTTAGGGCTATTAGTTATGCGTAGCTAAAGTGGTTCTTTTTCGTACACTTCGACAAATAATTCATACTAACAAATGGCGACTCCACACGGGTTTTAAATTACGACCGCTGTCGTTTTTCATATTCCTGCATATCCAGCTACTTCAGGCCCTAGGGCTTCTTTTTTAGCTGCTTAGTTTTTCTCTTTTCATGTCATTTTTCTCACATAAAACCCTAAAAACCTAAAATTTCTAACTTCCGTGTGTTTCTGGCCCTATTGCGCGGGTAAGCGACACCAGCCGCACCTGAGACGGCAATTTTTCAGAAAATCTGCCCCGCGAGACAACGGAATGAAGTGCACTGCCCTGGCCCCGTAACCTACGGCTGGAGCTCAGTGCCTTTCGCCCATTTTCTGCGACACATGCTTTAGCTTAATTCGAATTGCTGACTGTGGTTTTTTGATTTTTTTTGTAATTTTGGGATTACGCTGCGAGCTCACGCCGGTCTTCCAGCCTCTGTCTCAGCCCGCCTTGACCAAGATCTGATCTGTTTTTACTCATCTAAGTGGGAACCCAGCCCCTTAGGGCTTTAGTGCCCTCCACTTTTTGTGGAAGAGTTTTAGCTGTTTCAGCCGTCGGTTTCAGAGCTTCAGCCCCCTCTTTTCCAGATCTGTTACCTCCCTTTCAGATCCATTGAAATCAGCCTCTTTTCCTTTCAAATCACCTCTTGTCGTTTTGTTGGACCTCCTTTGAAGGCCTCCGCCTTGCCCCTCCCGGTTTTTGCTGATTTCCTTCCTTTCTCCAGCCACCTTGCCTCTGTCTCTTGGCTGTGACCTGCACCTCCTTTCTGCAGCTTTATCCTCCAGATCCCTGTCCCTTTCGACCCTAGATCTGTTGAGCTCTTTTTGTGTGTGTTTTACATAGTTTTTCCCTTTCTTTTCAGCATAGTTTTGAGAGACCCACCTTCTTGGGTTAGATAGATGCACAAGTAGCTGTTATTTTTCTGTTATTTCAGCATTATATTCTGTTCTCTGTAGGTTTATTTTCAGCTACGCAACACACTTTTTTCTTGCTCTCAAAATGGAAAGGGTTTAAAAATTAAAATTAACGCACGCCACACACTGACCCTAAGCGAAGAAGCGCCTGGTTAACACCGCCCGGCAAAGACTCTAAAATCAATTGTCACTGCACCTTTTCTGCCCTTGACCGTAATTGATTCTGTCCCCTTGTTGCCCCTGTCGGTTTCCTTCCTCCTGTCATCATTGCGCCCCAAAGGCGCCTTTCCCGGAGACTTCTTGGCCTTCACCCTCAGTTTCCGGTTGATCGACCTGCTCCGCACCGCCGTCGTCGAGCCAGTCCACCTTCGAGTCCGCACTCCGACTCCTCCCCTGATTCCTCGGGTCCTCCTTCTCCTCCCGGTTCTCCTGCCCCCTTCACCATGTCTGGTCCAGGGCCTAACGCTAGTGGTTCTCCCGGCCCCAATGCCGGCCCTACTACTAGCGGAACCACCACAGGAACTACCCCGGCCACCCCTGTGCTGCCGTACATTGCAGGCCTCAGCCTCCCCGATTTCCATCAGTTGATTAATGACCCCATTCACCACAATGCTACCTGGCCCGCTATGCCAACCAAGCTGCCCTCTGACATCCCTAAGTTCGAGGGCCTTAATGGAGAAGATCCAACCAATCATGTTCGGTCTTTCCACATGTGGTGTTCCTCCAATTACATTACCGATGACTCCATCCATCTTCGTTTGTTCCAACGCACGCTTACCGGCGAAGCTTCTAAATGGTATGTCGAACAAGCCACCTCTTCCCATACCACATTCGAGACTCTTGCCCAAGCCTTTTTGTCATACTTCCAGCTCCCTCTCCGATACGACACTGGCATGGAGCTCTTGACTTCCTTTAAGCAATCCTCTTCCACACGCCTTTCTGCCCATGTTCAGGAATGGCGACGAAGACGGAGCTTATGTCGAGCCCCTCCCTTTGAAGATCGGGTTTACATGGACTGGTTCCTTCGCACCCTCCCGTCCCCATCGGCAAAGATGTCACCTCTCACTTTCCTCAAACTGAAGAAGCTGCCCTCCAAATAGCTTTAAAATATGACCTGATCTACGCTCAATCTGGTTATGTTTATACCGTCCTTCCTGACATCCCCAGGCCCGGTGGCGCTAACGCCCTGGGGGCATCTCATTCCGCCGACGGTATCGTTGGATCTCTTTCCCATCCATCTGCTCATCCTCCTATGGGCTATGGTCTCCCTCAGGGAGGGGCCAGCACCTCGAGCACTCTTCCCCCTCCCGGCAACATGTATCCAGGATACGGCATGCCTCCTCCTTTTGCCCAACCTCCTGCTTACCTCAATGTTGCTCAACCCAACCCTTATCTTTATCCACAGCCTGGTGCGCCAGCTCCTCCAGCATATGCGCTTGCACCTCCCTTGCCTCCTCACAACCCACAACAGCACTTACAGCCTCCTCCAGGGAAAGTATTTGCACAACAGGGCGCGACTAATCCCCCTTCTTCTCAAAGAAGGCGGAGAGGAAACCAAAACCAATCTGCCCCTGGTAACCGCGGACCCAATTCTGGTATGGACCCTAACACTAGAAGCCAGCAACAGGGCCTTCCGCCCAAGCCGGACAGGCCGCTTCGCACAAATAAGCCATGTTCGTGTTGCGGTGTTTATGGTCATTACACTCACGATTGTCCTCTCTTACCCCAGATGCGGCAGATGTGGGAGTCTCAAGCCACATTGCGCGGACAACACGCCTCCTCATGCTCCTCCTAATGTGGCCACTACCCACGACCAACTGTGTTCATGATCCTTTCCTCCAACGGGGATTAAGTGACTGCTGCTTGCGAAACAACCAGGATAGCCGCTCCCCTTCCATTTACAATGATTACCGAATCCTTATGATGCCTCGCGATCCTTCCCCATCCAGTCGACCTTCACCTTCAAACTCGGTCTTGCCAGTAACCCAAGCCTCCTGCTCAGTCTGCTCCCGAGCCTCCCTCTTCAGGTTCTACAGAGCCTCTTTCGACATCCAGTGGCCCCTTACACATCCCTCAACCCAAAGTTGAGGTTCATCCAAAGATTCCAAAGGGCCCATTACGCCGAAATGCTACTTCCGGTCGAGCCGCTCAGTCGTATAGTATAGTAGATGATTTGGCGCAATCCCCTGCTGCCATTTCCACACTGGAACTCCTCCAGTCGTGCCCTTCCCAAAAGAAGGCTCTACTATCTGCCGTGGGCACTGTCGATCCTGCTGATGACCAAATGATTGTTTTCGACGCCACTCAATCGGACCATCCCCCTCTCCCTCCTTCCGTCGCTTTCCAAATCCCAGTCAAAATCCGGAACGCCAATGTATCCCGGTGTATAATTGATGAGAGGGCATCACTTTCCTCATCGGCACAGTTTGAAGCAACTGGGATCGCACAGTGACCGGGTCCCGATCACCCTTCGGCGTGGAAGCGGTCCGCCTCTGACCCATTGGCACCATTTCGTGCGCCATCATCACCCTCGCCGGTGGGCTTGGTTTTGGTTGTTGTCCAATCATTCAACGCTCCTCTGAACTACAACGATGGGCCCAGGGCGGCTTCTTTTGTGCCATGTCTGTTTTGTCCACATCGCGGTTTTCCGCAAGATGTCTTTCCCACATAATGGGAAGATAGTCACCATCGACCAGCTATCTTATCATGAGCCGCCGTCCCAGACCTCCTTCGAGACGACCATCTCTTCTGTAGCCAATAAGCAAACCGTTGATTCTTTGACCAGTGTCTGCCCCGGTGTCTATAAAGATTCCACCCTGCTTGGTACCTTTCCTCATCTTCCCCCCACTCCTGTTACTGATCCCAGCTTGTCGAATGTTTGCATGATGCAATCGTCTCAGGCTGCCCATAAGCGGCCTACCTCGGCTAGTCAACAACCTCCCCCCCGCCCTCCGCAACCCGCTCCTAGCCATTCCTCTCAGCCAGCCGGACCTCCTCCTTATGGCCCTCCCCCTACAGCTGGTATCCCTGAACCCCTTTATCCACCCGGATCGGTTCCTCCTGGCCTCAACCATCTTGAAGCCGTCCCTCCTGGTCATTTCCCTGCTGGGCAGATCCCTTTCCTAGTTCCCCCTCCCGGCGTATATTCTATCCCCGTCATGGCCACCCTCTCCCTCCCTAACTTGACCTTGGGCATTCCGATCTGGTACCTTGATCCCCCAGCCGCCACCCCTCCTGGTCACCCCAAACCTTACATGGCTTTGACACCGGTCCAGCAAGTTCCCCTACATATGTCATAACCAACAACACACGGCCACCTGGGGACCCGCCTGTTGTGGCTCCCAAGGAAGAAGAGAGCAAAACGGCCAAGGGGCAACCGAACTGAACCACCACAACCAACGGCTCGCTATAACCGCGGCCTTGTGCCTTATGTGATGTCACTGGTCATGCCACCCATGCTTGTCCCGAGTTACCTTGTATCCGGCCCATGGTTAAAGTCGCGTTCCCCGACACTACGGTCCCTGAAACCCCCACTCCTTCTTCGACCGTCCCCAAGAACCCCAAGACTCTCCGCACCAACAAACCCTGTGCCTTGTGCGGTGTCCATGGCCACTACTCCCATTATTGTCCTCACCTGACGCATTACCGTGCCTCCCTTGAGGTGATCCGCGAGTATGAGGTTGAACAAAATCAATCCGCCTCTCCCATTCTTGCGCAGTATGCTTCAGGCCAGCCTGAGGATCCCCCCGCTCCCATCCACATCCCCCCCCCTGATGTTCAGATGACGGAGTCTACAGTCACCATTCTTTACCTATCCTCCTCTGCACGACACTCGGAACCTAGCCCGTCCGCAGCCTCCCCCGTTGTGTCCCTTGATACTCGAGATCACTCCACTTGTGTCTCTGTTGACCTCCGCAGCCCGAGTCCTCGCCATGTTTCCGATAGCTCTCATACACCACCTTGTTTGAGTCTTGATCATCCTGCCCCTTCCTCCTGCCATTACCGCTCGATGACTTCTGTACCCTCACGCTGCCGTCATTTCCTTTCATCCCCTCATTTATTGTCTTGTCACACCATTTTGCAGGACCCCTCGTCTACACCCTTTATCGGTTACGCCGATGGTGCAAGTCGCTACTCCAGGAATCTTGCCTCGGCAGGGTGGGCCATCTTCACCCCCTTGCATGGCCTCGTTCTTTACAACAAGGGTTTGCATTGATTCTATACACCAACGATCGAGTAGAATATGATGGGTGCGTGACTTGATAGTGATGCCCTCTTTCGACTTTGAGGAGGCTACGCACGTTCGTTTGGATTCCTTGCTTCTTGTCATGCAACTAAATGGTGTTTATCGTGTGCGTAACCCTGTGCTGTTTAGGCGCTATTTACGAGTAAAAGTCTTAATACGTGCGTTTGAAACCATAACTTTCAACCATGTACCCAGAGACCAGAATCACTACGTAGATAGTATTGCAAACCATGTTCTGGATTGGCATTTATCACACTCAATTCATACAAGACAACGGCGATAATCCAGCATCAAAAAGCAATGCATATCACTTAATATGTGTCACAACACAGATATTTGGGGTCCATCTACTACGAACATATGACATGCCCGCAGCATGTTACAAAAAAAAAGCAAAAGTGGGGGCACCACACCTTTCATGCATCATGGGGGGCACACACACCTTCTACATACATCCCGAGAGGGCACCATGCCCCTACCCTAATCACTATGCGGAAGCTCCCGAACCAATGGCTACCTTCCCTGAGCGGCCATATATGATCCGCGCCGTCGCTTTGACCGGCCATGCGCCGCATGATACCTCGCCACTCCGAGGGGAGACCAACACATGGCTCTATGTACTGGTCGTCTAAATCCTGCCACCCGCGCTCTGATACTCCGGTCAACAACTGCTCACATCTACGGCGGATGTCCTCCAGTAGGGCAGCTGCACCATCATTTTGCGCTGCCCTCGATCCACTCGGACCCGTAGCTCCAGACGCTGCCGGTCGTCCCATATATCCGGCCGGTTTTACCGGTGCTATATCTGCATACCAAAAGCCCATGAATCAGTATCATTATTTACTATTCAAAAAACTTTAAACATGCCCATATAAGAATAGCAATTTGTCCCTTACCATCGGGCCCCCAGACTCGACCAGGCGGAAGTGGCAGATCCGGATCGCAGCTCGTAACTTTGTAAGGGTGATGGTACGTAATAGGCATGGGAGAAAGTCCCAATAGACAAAAAACTCGGTGGGGGCGCACTAGCCGACCGCCCTCCTCCTCCCTGTGAGGTAGTGCCCCCACCGGCGCATCACGGGCTCTCTCGGGCCCCGTAGGAAGGCGCACATGAGGGGCCTCCCGGATAGGGATCTTCTCAAAGAAGAAGGCGCACAACAAAGTCCCATATGAGCAATCATGATTCACCTGCCGCCTGCATAGCGACAACTGTCGCTTTAGCGACACCAACATCATTTGGGCCCACCCAAAGTGGGTCCCACTCAACACACTCTCCACTATCATCATCTGCCCACCGGTGATGTGATGGAACGCCTGGGTGCCCAGGATTCGCAGCACAGCTGCGGCCACTGCATGAGTTTCTAGCCTCTCTAGATCCCCGATCGATATCCGAGTCCCCTTGACTTGGAACCCCGGTCGACAATGGCGTTCCACAAACTCCATGATATGCCGCCCCCGCGGCAACACTGGCTGCGTGTCTCCCACTATCCCCAATGGTGGGAGGCCGGTCAGGAAGTACACATCCTGGACCGTCAGTTCGATCCTGTGCCCTTGCACTACAAAGATCTCCTGATCTGGATCCCAATAACTAATAATCCGGGCCAGTAATGGTTCCCCTGCTCTCATCAACGGGTTCTCCACAAACTTGAGAACCCCAAATCTGGCCAATACACGACGAACGCCCTGATCCGCCTGGATCTCTGTCCGAAGTGTTCCCAGATCCCTCTCTCTCCGGTTGACCCGCAACTGCATACATGCTGCAAACACATCATTATTGTCCAGGGTGGAATCGGAAAACCGCCAAACACCAAAACCATACGACCAAAAACAGCACCAAAAACCCCCCCCCTCGTCTCCCCGGAGTCGCGAGTTTCATGTTTCTGAACCCGGAAGTGCTTTTGCCACAATGCACGTACGGGTGCTTTTTAAGGGCCACTAACGTAAATAGAGATAAGAAAAAGGAAAGGCATTTCGAGATCCTAGGCCTAAACTACAAATGTAATCCATCAAAATGCAAGAGCAAGGTTAGGCCTCTTACCTCCAACTGACAGATCTCGATTCCAACGGTCGGTTTGTCCGCTACGTTCGCCGCAAGATTTAGGGCCTTCCCTCCTCTCCACATTCACCACAGCAACAATAGAAAATGAATGATTTTGGAGGGAAAACTGCCTTATTAAAAGAGAACCCCTGTTTCTTCTTTCGACTGCTGCGACCACACCGTAGCCCCGTTCGACGAACCGTCAGCACCGCTGGAAAGATCTCACCGAGCTCTCAAATGGGTTTCTATTAGTTTTTGGTGATTTGATACTTCACCAAGACACATTTTGTCCAAGAAGGGTCACTTCATCGCTCCTTAAAATCGAATTTCCTCACTTACGACACTTGTACTTGGGGCACCATATCGCTCCCTTACTTGTCCCTGTTCGTGTCGATTTTTGTCATGAGTGCCCACCTTGTACTCATGTTTCCATGGTTCCCCATTAGGGGCCTTTACTGTGTGGCAGCACTATCAAGTCGCCCTTGTTTAGAGCATCCAATTTGAGTCATCATCGCATTCATGGAGTCTATCCTGCGTCCCTTTGTACCCCACTATAGCCCTCCATTCTTCACTGCTTGGTCCCTCTCTTGTGTCGCATATCATGACCTTCAGCCTCACTGTCCCCTATCCCTTCTGATATTGTGTCAGTCGCTGCCATGTCATTCATGCCCTTTATGCTCTAACAAGGGAAGTCGTCCATTCGCCACTCCATCCTTTCCATTTCGCCATCATCATTAGTGTCCGTCTGTCCGTCGCTCTACTATTTTCTCTCGTGCCTTAGTTGAGGATCTCTCATTGCCTCACCTATGGCGGACCTCCTTCTGTCGACATCAGCTCATTCATTCCAGAAGCCAGGTCTAGAGGGCGGTGTACCTTGGTTCCAGCTTCCCCTCTTGTTCGGTGCCTCGGATCAGGCAAGGGGATCTCTCATTTCCCTTTGACTTGATTGTTTCTCCACCTCCTTTCAGCATGATCGAGATTCGTATACTGGACGGTCCAGTGACCCAGCAGCAGCTCTTGATGATTCCCGGGTATGTGTGAGATGTCTCAACCCTCATGAGGGGGTGGCCCTGCAGGTAGCCCCCCACATGCCCGGATGACCTCTTCTTTGCAGCCTTCGATGCCGCTCCAGATTTTGATGATGTTGGCCTTAGCCATTTGCAGCACCTCTTTGATTTGCATGTATCAGTCAGATTTTGTGAGCCCTTCCCCATTTACAGGGGGCATTTGGGTTGTATTTATCTCATGTACTCAGATATTATCGTACTAGTCCTGGCTGTTATCCCAGGCACAACATGTATGTGAGACTCTTCATTATGTTTTTATCTGGCTCTTGATTATGCCAGCTGTACTCTATGGTTCGGTCCCTTGTTTACTGGACACACTATTCTTTTGTACTTTTTCTCGGCGGGCATAGGTATGCCTCCCCCACCGCCTTCAGCACAGGTACCCTCTCATAAAAAGAGACTTGTTGCACCTGCGAGTCTCGTCTCCTCAGGGTCTAGTCCTTCAGCACACTATCTACCTCACCTTTCTCTCTTTGACACCCCTTTTGTTGTCTAGTGATTGTGTTCTTACAGCGTACTTCGGTCATACGATTTGCTCCTGACACTCGCACGCTGGGGGGCAATCTGTTACACCATTTTTTGGTCATCTAACTTATTACCATTAGATGGACCCAAGTACAACATGTAAGACCAGTTTTACCCTAAGTAAAACCACTTTCACTATGTTAAAACAGGAAACCCCAAAAGGAAATATTAAACAAACCCATGTTTGTTTGATTTTCCTCATGGAATAATTAATTAAACCATAATTTAATTATTATTCCGAGTCATGTTTAACCCAAAACAAAGAAATTAATTAGATAAACCTTTATTTATCTTATTATTTTCTAGGAATAATTATTTAAATCTTATTTAGATAATATTCCTTATTAAATATGACCAAATCACCCACAAATAATTAAATAAATCATTATTTATTTGATTATCTTCCAACCACTTCCTTAAAAAGATAAATAAATCATTTATTTATTTATTTTTGACTAATCAAGGGATTTGACCCAAGTCAAAGGCCCTTTCCCTCCAACAAATATAATAAAATATTCCATAAAAGGTGGATCTAGATTTGGTTAACATTATTTTAATCATGCACCAAGATCTAGAATGACCCAATATTTTGTTATAAATAGGAGGGTTTTCCCCATCATTCTTCACCTTTTGTTGCCTGCTAGATCACTCTGGATCTATACACTTGGTCTCATTTCTATCATTTTCTCCCATTGAGCTCTGTTCTTTGTTGGGTTCTACATCTCTGGCAAGGAAAGCTTAGATGCGGAAGTGCGGACTACAAAGAACCCATCCCATTGAGGAGATGCGGATACACCTTCTTGTTTTCCTCCCCGGTGCTGTGTGTAAAAATTCTTTCGAAAAAATCGTGTTCTTGTCTTGTCTGTTGGTCGTTCAGTCAAACCCTTTGCTTTCTTTGCTTAATGTCTTTCCATTTATAGATCTGTTTGTTGCAGCATTTTAATCACTAATCACAGATCTGAAGATGTTTGGCAGCCTCTATTGTTGTTAGGGCTATTAGTTATGCGTAGCTAAAGTGGTTCTTTTTCGTACACCTCGACGAAGAATTCATACTAACATGTTGGGTGGCCAATGATCGAGTCCTCTTTAGCTCCAGCTTCGGCTCACACACTGCTGGTGTTTCTTGGGCAACTTTGGCTAGCATAACAATGTGATCAGCCTTTCTTCATCTCTTGGTGGCTTTATATAGGGGATTTTCACGTCCTCCTTCCCTCCCTTGGTACATGATGGATGGTGACCCAAGGGAGAGGTATGATTCCATTGTGTGCTCAAATATTCCTTTGTGTGCTCACATAGTGTCTAAGGAGGTGCTGGTGGCTGTTCTTAGGAGGCTTCATATAAGGAGTAACTGTCCTTTGCTTGGTGTGGTCCCGGAAAGCGACATTTTTCCATTTCCAGGAATGCATGCTTATCAAGAGAAAAGGTGTGCAGAAGGCACTCTTCTCGAAGGATTAAGCGCACAATCCAACATTTATGACTAGTTCAAATCTGATTTTCTCAAAACCTTAGAGATTTTAAATACTTTCTTGATTCCATAATGTGTTCCTACCCTGTAAATCCTTAGGCTTGACATTAATTAATGGCATATTCTGTTGTACGATTTTCTAGTGTTAACAGTTGCCCCCTAATGTGTGAGGTCTCAGAAGAACTGTATAGCCGAAATACATTATAGTTTCTTTTTTGTATCGTGCGCAGAGAGAGAGAGAGGCCTGCGTGAATCTTGGAATTGACAACACCTTGCACCGTTTCCTAGATGACCATGGCCTAAGGGGCCCCTGCAAGCAAATAAAATATACAACATATATACAAAATTTCAACGAGGCGGGCATGTCCCAAGCTCGTGATGCTACGACTAGTTAAACAAAATTGACAGATACATGTGCTGTCAGTGCCACTACTATGGTATTGATGCTCGTGATTGTTGATGATGACTGCTGATGACATCAGGGGAATTTTTTCTTTGACGATAGGTGGAATGTGGTACCCATATGTGTATACTGCATATGTACTGGTTAGGACCTTCCCGTGTAAGCATTGTTGACAGAGACGCTTATGGAGGCACAGGTCTTTGATGGATCTGATCAAAGTGCAATGGTTGAATGGTACGATACCATCGTGACGTAAAGATTTTGCTGTATTTGAATGTTAGGAGGATCGATGACATTTGTGGACAATGATGTCTCCCACAGTGCCACCTGAGGATACCCCTTTGCATGGGGGGTGATCCAAAGTACCGCTTCCTTTTTGGAAAAGAGGTGTCGAGGTTGAAAAAAAGGAAGCCTTAACCAAACCATGGGTTTCCGACCTGAGGGGTCAGGGACCTAGATGTTATGGGTTTAACATAGGCATGTTGGTGAGAGGTGACTGAAAATGGATGATGGGGATTTAGTGGCCCGAGGTCGAAGTATACTTTAGCAGCTTGGTAGCAGTCATAGGTATTTTTGAAGGGGAAATCCTTGGAGTTGGTAGGACTACCAGAGCGAGTGTGAACCAGCTATGAATGTCGTGATGGTGCATGCGTGGGGTAAAATACTCTGACCAAGGGGAATGAGGGACTGCTTCCATGGGGGAAAAGATGAAATATGAGGGCGAAGAAGTGAAGGGTATCATTGGCGGTCTTTGTACACTTACCAAAAGAATAAAATAATGAGGTTTGGTTTATACAAAACACAGAGACGAGTACCCCAAAACATGAAAGGGTTCACTCACTGAGGGCGTGAGGATGGTGTTTTTCTATGGGTGGTGGCGGTGCCCATTGGGGGGCCATAGGAGCCACGTATGAGGAGGAGGGCTTCGGTGATGCCGTGGGGCAGTGGTGGGATGGTGGGGCGTTACTGGAATGCCATGAATGAGGCCTAGTTTGAGGCCAACCCATAGATGTTCTTGCCATACCCTTATGCAGGGATGGACTTCCGGGGTGACCCAGACATGGATCTCCCTTTTGGTTATGTTTGGGGACTTGCAGGTATGTGTTATATTTATTCTGCATTTTTGTGAGTATTCATGTTCTTACGTGTTTTTTTCTTGACACGGAAATTATTTTGGTTACTCGTGCAAATTTTGGCGAGGTAGGTTGCCCAATGGCTCGACTGGTGGGTCACGACCCTCTGCTATGACCTTGAGGTGGTCATGGCAGAGGTGATGCAGGTGGTGGTGCCGGTGGACCTAGTGGAGATGGTGTTGGCCCTTCTGGTGAGGGCAGTAACTCGGCTGCAGTAGAGGTTGCGGCCGAGCGAGCTCATGTAGATGCGGTTGAGGCGCGCATTGCAGTACTTACAGCTCAGGTGACTATTCTTGAGGACTTCTGGGGTTGAGTGGATCGCTTGACCCAAGGTATGCCTGCTCGAGGTTTTATGGATGACTTCGAGGAGGTTTGGTTAGAGATGGTGATGGCCCACGAGAGGGATTATTGGCCCACTCTACATCGGGTAGCGATTGCGGTGGTGACAACAGCTCCGGTTGATCTGAAAATGGAACTATTTGTAATGCTATGCAAAGTATCCATTTCCATATAATTTAGTGTGCAAAGTGTTCTCCATGAATTGCAGGTTAAACAAAGTGGTTTTGGTAATGTTTCTGAGTTTTATGTGTGAGTATTTGTTAATTAAATTTACTGTTTAACATATAACAATAGAAAACACAACAAGTAAAATTCACCATAACACAGCACAACAAATTGTTAAGGCAGTTCACCCCTCCTGGGCTACATCTGCCGGTCCAAGGCTCCCCAATGACATGTCCTTGATCTATTAATTTTCTCAAAATGGTTACACAGTAAAAAATATACCTAAACAGGAAAAGCCAACAGTAAATTTGACTTTAGAAGATAGAAAATAGCTGAAAATGGCTTTTGTTTCACCTTAAATAGTGAAAAACAACCCAAAACAGTGCCTCCTCCTTGATGGCCTTGGTGGCTCCTTCCTCTTCCCTGAAGTGAAGGTTACTATAAAACACCTTTTTCACTCTGAAACCTATTCCAAAATCTCCATAATGCTCAAGAAACCCAAAATTGACTAAAATTTCATCCAATTTCGTTCAATATTGAGGGAGTTATGGCAAAAGAAAATTTTTGCCCAGTGTCCCCCAAAATCCTCCTCCAAAACTGGAGAAACTCCAATTAGTGCAAAAAAATAGGTAGATTCTCTGAATTTGTCGAATGTGCTCTAGACTTGTGGACCCGTAAACTGTTATATTAAATTATGTGGGCGGGGTCACATGGACCTCTGCCCAAACCGCCTGGAAATCCGTTAAAAAAAACATTATATTAAATGTTCCATGGTGGAGTGGTCACATGGCTCTGGAACCATCGGTACTAACCGCCAACTATCCATTGACCAACTATCAATTTAACCTTGGTCGTGAGCACGATTATATGAAGCGGGGCTATTCCTAAGGGGCTAGCCCCTTTAACTTTTCCGCCCAATTCATATACAAAGTATAACATTATGTTGTAATTCTTATGGGTTAAGAACAAATTGTAGCCAGGTTTGTTGGAGCGCTCTGTTGGCCGGCGGGAGGTTTGCGCTTCAAATCCCGCGGACTCTGTTAGAAAATTATATATTATGGAGAAATGCAAAACATAAAATATGCGGAAAATACAAGCACACAAAAAACACATAAAACCAGAGAGACACATATATACGTGGTTCACCCATTTTGGGCTACGTCCACAATGAACAGCCAGTCCTTCCTTTCTATTATCCAGCAAAATGAAAAGACAAAACCTACAATAGATCCACTGTAATATCCTCTGTTCTTTCTCACAGTCTCTCTCTCTATTTCTCGCTCCGAGAATACACACATACAATACACAGCCGCAATACAATACCCTCATAAAAGCGAGGGGTTTCCTTCTAGGGCAAAAAACCCTAAACTAAACATAACTTCTACCGTCAGATCATTTTCCTAATGAACGGCCCAGATTGACTAGAAATTACTATACTTTTACAAGGCAATTTTACATCTGTTTTTAGCTTCGGGGGCGCCGCCCTCGAAACCTCTGCCACGACAGCGATTAATTACGGGCGAAATTGTCGCCCCTTTTAAGGTACAGGGGTCCAATGCTGTGATACAAATTAAAAAAGATAATCAGGCTCTACACCCAATAATCTCCCACTTGGAGATTGATTGCATCAACTCCACCCCTGCTTCATTTGCTGGAAAATGACTCCTCTTTGGACCTGGCTGTTTCTCATCTTCATCGTCATCCTTGAAGACCAATTGAAACTGAGCATGTTCTCAGTTTCTCCCTAGTTACAACTTTTGTTAGCGTATTTGCAGGATTCTGGCTAGTGTGTATCTTTTCTAGCTTCAACTCTCCATCTTCCAATACTCACTGTATAAAAGGGTACTTGAGATGTATGTGTTTAGTCCTAGAATGAAATGCTGAGTTCTTTGCAAGATGAATATCACTTTGGCTATCACTGTATAGTGTTCCCATATCATGCTTCTTACCCAATTATTCCGTAAACCTTTGTAACCAAATCATTTCTTTACTAGCCTTTGTAGCAGCAACATACTCGGCGTCTGTTGTTGAAAATGCAACAACACTTTGGATTTTTTAAACCCAACTGACAGCTGTTCCACCTATAGTAAATAAATATCCTGTAGTGTCCCTCCTGTTATCTCTGTCACTTGCCATATCTACATCAACATATCCCTGTAGAGAAATGTTTGAACCACCAAAGCATAATGCTTGATTTGTGGTACCTCTTAAATATATGAGAATCCATTTTACTGCCATCCAATGTTCTTTTCCTGGATTATTCATGTACCTGCTTACAAATCCCACTGCATGTGCAATATCAGGCCTTGTGCAGACCATTGCATACATTAAGCTTCCAAATACAGATGCATATGGAACTTTAGACATATATTCCATTTCTTCGTGGGTCTTGGGACACATCTCCTTACTAAGTTTGAAATGGCTAGCAAAAGGTGTACTAACTGGTTTTGCATTCTGCATATTAAATCTTTTCAACACCTTTTCTATGTACTCATTCTGAGACAGTGTTAATTTGCGATTTTTCCTGTCTCTAGTTATCCTCATACCAAGGATTTGTTTTGCAGCTCCCAAATCCTTCATTGAAAATGAATTTTCCAATTTTCTTTTGAGCACATTTATTTCCTGCATGTTAGATCCTGCAACAAGCATGTCATCTACATACAATAACAATATAATATAGCTGCCATCATTTTCCTTTTTAGATAAACACAATGATCAGAGTGACATCTAGTATAACCTTGTTCAGACATAAACTTGTCAAATTTTAGATACCACTACCTTGGAGCCTTTTTTAAGCCATACAAGCTCTTCTTTAACCTGCACACCAATTTTTCTTTCCCTTTTACCTCATATCCTTCTGGTTGTTGCATGTATATCTCTTCCTCCAAATCTCCATGGAGAAATGTTGTCTTTACATCTAACTGTTCAAGATGTAAATCTTCTGTTGCTACAAGACTTAAGATAGTTCTGATTGAATTCATCTTAACAACAGGAGAAAATATTTCATCAAAATCAATACCTTTCTTCTGTGCAAACCCCTTCACCACAAGTCTAGCTTTGTACCTCTGTTTTCCTCCATCTTCTTCCTTCAGCTTGTAAACCCATTTATTATGCAATGTAGTTTTACCTGCAGGCAACCTGACTAAGTCCCAAGTCTGGTTATGCATTAAGGAGTCCATCTCTTCTTCCATGGCTAGCTCCCACTTCTTCCTGCTTTCAACCTGCATTGCTTCTTCATAACATTCGAGTTCACCAGAATCAGTCAACAATAAATAATATAATGAAGGAGAGTATCGTTCAGGGGGTCTACTTATCTTGGTAGATCTTCTAACACCACTTTCAAGTGTTTGAGGTGCCTGTTGCTGTTGTGGTGGTTGCTGCTGCTGTGGTTGTTGATTATTATTATTTTCAGGCACCTTTACTTTTTCAGTTATCTCATCAAGAACTGTGTATTCCTTGCTTTCTTTTTCCTATTTCTTTTCCTGCAACTGATTCTTATACAAGACCTTTTCATTGAATATTACATCTTTTCTCCTAATGATTTTGTGATTTTCATAATCATACAAGCGATAACCAAAATCATTAACACCATATCCAATAAAGGTACATTTCTTTGATTTTGCCTCAAGCTTTGTTCTATTTTCTTTATTAATATGGACAAAAGCCTCACAACCAAAAGGCTTTAAAAAAGAGTAGTTTACATTTTTACCTGTCCATGCTTCCTCTGGAATACCACCATCCAAGGAACTTGAAGGCCCTCTGTTTATTAGATAAACAGTAGTATCTACAGCATCTGCCCAAAATTGTAAAGGAAATCCTGCATGCAATCTCATGCACCTTGCACGCTCCATGATTATTCTGTTCATCCTTTCTAACACACCATTTTCTTGTGGTGTTCTTGGAACTGTCTTCTCTCTACGAATTCCATGCTCTGAACAGTACCTATCAAACTCTTTGCTGCAATATTCACCTCCATTGTCTGATCTGAGACACTTCAACTTCTTTTCTGTCTCAATCTCAACCAAAGCTTTCCATTTCTTGAAAGTATCAAATACATCAGATTTATTCTGAATACAATAAATCCATGTTTTTCTAGTTGCATCATCAAAAAAAGTAACATAATAACGAGAGCCACCGAGAGATGATACCTGAGCAGGTCCCCATACATCTGTATGCACAAGCTCCAATTTTTCGCTCTTCTTTTCTTTCCCAACTCTGAGAAATATGACTCTCTTTTGTTTTCCATAAATGCAATTCTCACAGAAATCCAAATCAACATTCTTCAATCCTGGCAACAAATTTCTTGAGTGAAGAATCTTCATTCCCTTCTCACTCATGTGTCCGAGCCTATGATGCCATAATGCTGCATCTGCTCCTTTGGAAGTTAAAGCATTAACAGAGTTAGAAATAACATTGCATAAATACAATGTACCAACCTTTTCGCCTTTTTCTATTACCAGGGCTCCTTTGGTGACCTTCCAAGTTTTATCTGTGAAAGTTGTCACACAACCTTCACTGCCTAACTGCCCTGTTGAAATCAGATTTTTCTTCAGATATGGAACATGCCTTACCTCCTTTAGTAGCCATTGGTTTCCATTTTGTTGTTTTACAAGAACTTTACCCATTCCAACAATTTTACAGGGTTTATCATCACCCAAACGGACTTGTCCAAAATCTCCTTGAACATAGTCATGAAAATATTTCTTATCAGGTGTGGCATGGAATGAAGCCCCTGAATCTACAACCCAAGAATCAGTAACATTTTCGAAAGAAATAATCAAAGCATATTGTAACACATCACCTGTCACATTTGCTTCATGATTTTTTTCTTGCTGTGTGTCTCCTTCTTTTCCCTTCCTAGATCTACAGTCTTTCTTTGGGTGTCCTTTCTTTCCGCAATTCTAGCACACTATCCCCGATCTGGACTTGGATCTGCCTTTCCTTGATTTACTGCAATATCTTGAGCTCTTTCCTCTTTCCATTCTTCTTCCCCTAGACTCTGAACTCAAAGCATTACCTGATGTCTCACCAGAGCTTTTTCGTCGCAATTCCTCGCTAAGGATAGCACCAACAACATCATCAAACTTTAAAGTACTAGATCCAGAGATAGAGTTACTAATGACCATTACTAAACCATTCCAACTCTCTAGAAATGAGCACAAGAATAATAGAGCTCTAACTTCATCATCAAATTTTACCCCTATAGAACTTAACTGATTGGTAACTGTATTAAATTCATTTAAATGGTCTGCAACAGATCCACCTTCTGACATCTTCATATTAAATAGTCGTTTCATAAGAAATACCTTGTTTGAGGCTGAGGGTTTTTCATATAGTTGCGCCAACGTCTGAATCAAACCCTCTGTTGTTGTTTCCTTCAAAATATTGAAGGAAATTGACGCTGCAAGGCACAAACGTACTGTTCCGAGTGCCTTTCTATCAAGAATGTTCCATTCCGCGTCTGTCATGGCCACCGACTTCTTTGTTTTTCCACTCAATGGTAGGTATAGATATTTCTGATACATATAATCTTCCATCTGCATCTTCCACAACGGGAAGTTTTGGCCGTTAAATTTCTCGACCCTAAACTTACCATCGTCCGCCATTGCTCCCACTCGAACTAGGAACCCTTCTTTCCTGCGAGTTTATCAGCTAAATATACCTTTGGCTCTGATACCAATTATTAGAAAATTATATATTATGGGGCAATGCAAAACATAAAATATGTGGAAAATACAAGCATACAAAACACACATAAAACTAGAGAGACACAGATATACGTGGTTCACCCAGTTTAGGTTACGTCCACCCCGAACAACCAGTCCTTCCTTTCTATTATCCAACAAAATGAAAAGAAAAAACCTACAACAAATCCGCTATAATATCCTCTGTTCTTTCTCACAGTCTCTCTCTCTGTTTCTTGCTTCGAGAATACACACATACAATACATAGCCACAATACAATACCCTCATAAAAGCGAGGGGTTTCCTTCTAGGGAAAAAAACCCTAAACTAAACATAACTTCTACCATCAAATCATTTGCCTAGATTGACTAGAAATTACTATACTTTTACAATGAAATTTTACATCTATTTTTAGCTTCGGCGGCGCTGCCCCCGAAACCCCCGCCAGGGGGGGGCTCTGAAAAGCGCTGCCGCCCCCCCCTGGACCCCCCATGGCAGCAATAATTACGAGCGGCGTTGCTGCCCCTTTTAAGGTACAGGGGTCCAATGTTGTGATACAAAGTAAACAAGATAATCAGGCTCCACACCCAACAGACTCCAGAATTTTTAGCCATGACCCTTGGGCCACGTGGCAGCCTCTGGGCCTGCCACGTGGCAACCTGCTATTGGTCCAACTCCATAAAAGTCAAATCTTCAACCATTCGTAGAATGCCACTTGTCCATCATTCATTCAACTGATTGGAATATTCTGGGGAGTATTTCAAGGAATATTCCTAGAATGTTCCTTGGAATATTATTATTATTATTTTTTTCCAAATTCAAAAGTCAACTTTGCTCAACTAAAAAATGGAGTTTACTAGAGACTTCAAAACTTCATAACTTTCACATACGGCGTTAGTTTTGAGAACCGTTCACAGTGTCAAAATCGCAGCGATGAGACCTTTCCAGTCGTTTAGATTGCAAGAATTTCTGAGCACTTCCATTTTTGAGCAATTTCTTAACTTGGACATGATCACTTGATCACACCTCCCCATGGGAAGCTTTTGGACCCCAAAATCTCTCTGAATTACAGAAAATAAAGATGAGGAGACTGATTCTCCACTCTTCCAACCTTGAACCACTGAAATCTCCCAGATTTCATCAAATTTAGCTTCTCATAAAAAGACAAATTCTTCCTTGAATCTGTTGATCGACTGTTGCTAACCTTGATTGTGTCATGCTGCAATTTTTTGAAACTTGCAGAAAAAAAAACTGAAATTTGTAGAAATCCTACTGTTCCTACAATGGTCTACCTTCAAAGGAAACTGAAAATAAGATTCACCTTGCTAATTGTCCTCATGGCGAATTTTTTCCGAATGAGCCATGTACTTGTGTCGATTCCCGACCAAGTTTTCTTGCCATACCAACCTACCATTCTGAAACCAACATTGATCTATGCTGAATTTTGTTTCCTCTTTGTTTGCATTCTTTTCCCTTTCTTGCATTCTTGCACCACTTTGCACCGACACGTTTTTCTCTACACCGATCGACACCAAAGACACCTTGTGCAACATCTTGTCATCTTCTTCCAAAGATGACCTACTTTCAGATTGAAACATATCATCATTTACATCAGCAATAGCTTGAAAAGGATTATCTACAAAATATTTTTTCTTAATCATCAACAAATTCAAATTTTGATTTGCATTGACAAGCCTTTTCAATTGCCCTACATTCACTAAAGAAGATTCTAGCTTCTTCCGATGTGCTCTCACAATAAACTCCTTGCCGTCCTTGAATAGATGATACTTGTTCTCATGGTAATGGAATATCGCTTTCCTGTCATATAAGTAGGGACTACCGAACACCACACCTGTAATTTAAAGTGGTACCACATCTAATTCAACCATGTAAACATAATGAGTTGTTATGGAAAAGCGCAACATGCACTTCCTTGAAACTTGTAAATTAGCATCCTTGCAAATCCATCCAAGTGGATATGGCTTTGGATGTGGAATGGTCTCAAGATTCAGCTTCTCGAATAAGTCTTCTGAGATGAGATTTTCTTGAGACCCACTGCCAAATAGTATGTCTATATTTTTGTGTTTGGAAATTATCCTCACATGAAACAGCTCAATCCTCCTCTCTTCATTTGGAGCTTCTATGTGACAATTTAAAGTGCTAGAAATGGGATTTGTTTCTTTTACAATCTCTTTCCCCTTTATGTTCTTTAGTACCATGGATATGCTTTTAGTTTCATCTCCTGGTTCAGATCCTAAGTCTTGTTCAGCTATTGCAACCATTTTTCCTTTTTCTTTGGCCTTATCTTTGGTTTTAAATTTTTCTGGCTTCAACTCCAGATGAAGTTTCCAACAATGGTCTTCATCATGGCTTGGTTTGGAACAGTTTTTACAGAAGAATTTTCCTTTTTCTTTCCTAGAGTTTGCATTTTTTTTTCTTCCTTTGCCTTTAAATTCACTATCCTCATTCCCATTAAAATATTGTTTACCTCTAGCCTCTAAATGCGTGGCTTGGACACAAACCTCGTCTAGAATAGTAGGATTGAACATGAGGATAGTATGTATAAGATAGCTGTGTAAAACACCTATATATTTCAAAAAAGTGTCTTGGATATGAAAATCAATTCCAAGTAATAAAGCCCTTCATCTAAACTCTTGGGTGTAATCTCGAACATTTTGTCCCTTAAGTTATCTAAAACTTTGCCAATTCATGATAGCCTTTTGTAAATGAGCTAATGGATAAAATTGCTGTTTAATTACAGAAATAAATTTAGCCCATGATAAAGTGATCTTACCATGTTTTTTAATTTCATCCTTGGTCTTGGCTTCCCACCATACCAATGCTGCACCTTCCATTCTCAAAGAGGCTAACTGAAACTTGGTGTCGTCTTCATGAAGGTTTTGTATCCTCAAATAAACTTCCAACTGTCTTATCCAATTATCAAGTTTCTCTGCATTGACTTCACCATTAAACATAGGCAACTCAAATTTAACATCAAGCTTTAAAAATGGACTTTTACCAATGGTTTTAGAATTGTGAGATTGATTCACCGAAGTAGAGGATGACGATGTAGAGGAAGAGGATGAAGATGGGGATGGTTAATCACCATTTCCTCCGTGTCCTTTCTTTGATTTATCATCACTTCTATTTCCTCTTGAAGAACCCTCTCCTTCTTTTTGATGTTTAGACCCTTCTCCTTCAAGCTTGTCATTCCTTTCTTGGTAGAGTATCCTTACCATCTCCGTCATGTCTAGGAAAGCCTTTCAGAACACCCGTTCTTCTTCTTTGGGATCAATGTCTTCAGGAACTTCTCCTTCTCTTGAAGACATGCTTGAGGCTTCTTCTATGGCTCTTGGAGGTGAATTAAAATGTGGATTTAATGGCTCTCTGGCCCTCCTTTGTTGAGGATTACTTTGTGCTCTAACTAATTGTCCTTCCCCCCTCTTGAGCTTAAGCCTAGTAAGCATCAAAACTTGCAAACAATCAACTATATCTTTGCACAAGAAAAAATGAAGAGTAAAACTCTAGCTCTTATACCATCTGATCTGAAAATGGAACTATTTTTAATGCTATGAGAAGTATCCATTTCCATATAATTTAGTGTGTAAAGTGTTCTCCATGACTTGCAGGTTAAACAAAGTGGTTTTGGTAATGTTTCTGAGTTTTATGTGTGAGGATTTGTTAATTAAATTTACTGTTTAACATATAACAACATAAATACACAGCAAGTAAAATTCACCATAACATAACACAACAAATTGTTGAGGCAGTTCACCCCTCTTAGGCTACATCAGTCGGTCCAAGGCTCCCCAATGGCATGTCCTTGCTCAAAATGGTTACACAGTGAAAAATATGCCTAAAAAGGAGAAAAAAATTGTAAAATTGACTTCATAAGATATAAAATAGCTAAAAATGGCTTTTGTTTCACCTTAAACAGTGAAAAACAACCCAAAACAGTGCCTCCTCCATGATGGCCCTAGTGGCTCCTTCCTCTTCCCTGAAGAAAATGCTATTGTAAAACACCTCTGTTTGCTCTGAAACCTATTCCAAACTCTCCATAATGCTCAAGAAACCCAAAATTGACTAAAATCTCATCTAATTTTGTTTAATATTGAGGGAGTTATGGCTAAAACAAATTTTTTCCTAGTGTTCCCCAAAATCCTCCTCCAAAACTGGAGGAACTCCAGTTAGTGCTCCAAAATAGGCGGATTCTCTGAATTTGTCAGAGGCACTCCAAACTGGCAGACCCGTAAACTGTTATATTAAATGTTATGTGTGTAGGGTCACATGGACTACCGCCCAAACCGCCTGGAAATCTGTTAAAAAAAACGTTATATTAAATGTGCCATGGTGGAGTGGTCACATGGCTCTGGAACCATCGGTACTGACTACCAAATATCCATTGACCAATTTTCAATTGAACCCTGATTGCGAGCACGGTTATATGAAGCGGGGCTAGTCCTAAGTGGCTAGCCCCTTTAACTTTTCTACCCAATTCATATACAAAGTATAACATTATGTTGTAATGCTTATGGGTTAAGAAACAAATTGTAGCCGAGTTGGTTGGAGTGCTCTGTTGGCCGACGGGAGGTTTGCGATTCAAATCCCGCGGACTCCAGAATTTTTAGCCATGATCCCTGGGCCATGCGGCGGTTTCCGGGCCTACCACGTGGTAGCCTGCTATTGGTCCAACTCCATAAAAGTCAAATCTTCAACCATTCATAGAATGCCACTTGTCCATCATTCATTCGCCTTCTTGGAATATTCCAGGGAATATTATAGGGAATATTCTTTGGAATATTATTTTTTAATTTTTTTTTCCAAATTCAAAAGTTAACTTTGGCCAACTAAAAAATGGATTTTAGTGGAGACTTCAAACCTTCATAACTTTCACATACGACATCGGTTTTGAGAACTTTTCATAGCACCAGAATCGCAGTGACGAGACCTTTTCGGTCGTTTAGATTGCAACCATTTCTGAGGACTTCCATTTTTGAGCAATTTCTTAACTTGGACATGATCACCTGATCATCGGTGGTGGCACTAGCAGCGGTGGTGGGTCCAGGTGCTCCTCTTGAGGGGGCACCCCCCTAAAGTGGTTTTGTACACAGGGAAAGTACCCATTATGAGGATGCTTCCCTTATTTTTGACAACTTATGTATCTTTGGGCTGGTCAGCGGGCCAACGATACTATTTTTTGTACTCAGATACACATATTTTTTGATATATATATATGAGACATATTTTTGCGGCTCTACATGGTGTGCTTATTTATTTCGGTTTATATATTTTGGTTATGCTGATGGATATATATGTTTTTTGTTTTTTTATGGATGATGGTTTATTCGAGATACATTCCAGTCTAAGATATTGTTAGTTATGTGATTAGCTGTTTGGTTTTGATTCCTTGATACATGTGAAAATGTGATGTAATCAAATTTTATGCTTAATCTTTTGGCATGCAAATATTTTCTAAACAAGTGTCTGTCTCTGGTCTCAAATGTTCAGTTTAGCTGTGATACTACTAACTAGGAATCGAGGTAGATATGCATACGACGAATTCCCCAATGGAGGACATCGCACATAAGTCCAATGACAACGTCATATTCTACCTGATTGTTTATTGCTGAGCCAATGCACACGCCATTTAAACACAATGGTGATTGATTGGGGTGGTAGATGACCTAGGTGGCTGCAGATAAGGTTTAAGACCATTGTGATGCTCCATCAGCAAATCCGAAGTATGGTTCATTTTGGTGATCCATGTTGGCACTTTGAGCACATTTTCGGGTCAAAAATATTTTGGTGATTGGGTTTTGTGTACTTTCACTCTATGGGAAGGGCCTTTGGGGCCCTTATGGGTAGGAATTCTTGAGGTAAAGGCCATTGATGGGGTTAGTGAGGCCAGTCCCGTCCAGTTCCGTCAAGATGTATGCCCCCTGTTGGAAGCAGTGTTTGATGATGTAGGGTCCTTTCCACAGGGTTTAAAACTTTCTTGGCCCTAAGGTCTCTTTTGTGACATCATAGCGAAGGAATAATTCTCCCTCGGTAAATGAGCGAGGGTTGATGTGGTAGTCAAATGATGCTTTCACCCTTTTCTTATGAGCTTCATTGTGTTGCAGCGATTATCGCCGACTTTCATCAACTAGCTCTGGTTGTACTAGGCATTGTTCTAGAGCCTGGGTGTCATCAAGGAGTTCGATGGAGGCATGAAAATTTGGTATCTTGCGGAAATCGACGCAAAAGTGCAAGGTGCCTTGGTTTTTTGTGACAGGATTATGATGGAAATCCTAGGGCAGGGTTGAGGCAGTAATCCTTTCACCAATTTGAGCAGATACAAATCGTATATGGTGGATTGTATCATCGGCGTTCGGTGGGGGAAGAATCTCTGTAATGTGATTCTGTATGGGCTCAAAGTTAGGTTCCCCACTAGGATAGTCAATTTATGGTAGGTGGAAATTGTGCCTGCCACAGAGGTGCCTAAATGTTTCCATTAACAGGCACATCTCTTGTACGTGATTCAGTTCAGTGCAGATGGTGCATGGCGTTACTGAGCCAATGGAGTAGATAGTGTGTGATTCTATGCTACTCATTGTTCCTGATGTGGATACTTGGAAAGGGTCAGATGTAGATGAGGTTGTATTCTGTCTCCATTTCCATGTCATTGGCTTAGACTTGTCTTCCTCTTTAGTGGAGTGTAGACTCAACGCAGCTCGTGCCTCTCTTAGCTTGGGGATATGTATACACTTAAACATATGGTGAAAGTGTGAGAAAATTAGGCAATAAGTGCGTGTGACCTTCTCTTGATTGGAGAGAAGTTTCTGGGGGAGAGAAGAGACTACGCAGAGACTGTTTGCTAGGTGCTTGAGTTCTCTGCATTGGTTGACTCGGTGGTCATTTTGATCACATAGGATGCATGTTATCCTAGGCTTGGCCGAGGTTACTCTTTGGTGATGTGCTGTCTTTTCAGGCTTGACACACCATTGCAGGGGTGAGGACATTGATCCGACGATATAATTTTTATGCCATTCTCTGAGATCTTCTTGTCTCTTCTCTATGGCATTAATCATGTCAATAGTGGGATGAATCTGCAAGGCATAAGTATAATGTCACTCGTAATGATTACCCTGACATATCAGGTAGAATATCCTTGATATGAAAGTTCTGTTGACTTCAGTTCGAGGTATGATGGGGAACCAGCGCCGGAAGGCTGCTAAATCGGGGCAATGGACGACTACATGGTTCGTCTTTTTACATAATGCACACACTAGACATTGTTGCGAGGTGCCATTGGGGGTAACGAGGGGTTCCTTGCTAGGCCATTCTTCGGCTGTCAAGAACATAATAGATCCGCTCATCTCATGTACTTGGGTCATGGAGCTGCCAGTGGACTCTGCGTCCATATTGTCTTCTTGGGAAAGGCGGACTATGGCTGAGCGAAGGCTAGAAAGGGCTAGCTGGAAGCAAGGTATGTAGTGACAATTATCCAAAAGGTGATTTTCAGCGCATAACAGGCATGTGAATTGCGCTGCCTGTAGCCCTACGTAGTAAACCCTTTCGATTGGATACCATTTGTGAATGATTTCCAAGGCTCCGCACTCTTTGAGGTAGTGGCCATGTTCATCGCAGAGCATACAACATATAATGGGCATTATTGGGGGTCATTCTACAATCCTATGTTCCTCTTGTAAGTATAGGATGGTGCGAGGTTTGTCGTTAACCGACTAGGTCGAGGGATCCTCTTGATAGGATCGCTCGACCGCATGTAAGGCATTCCTGTACCATGGTATCTCTAGAAAATGGTGGGTATAGTGCCCATAGGTGCCACAGAGAGATCATGCGTGATTGGTATGCAGTGGTTTGCCTTTACCTTTTGAGGTAGGTTCCTTTTTACGGGAACGTGGCGTCGAGATGTCTGCTTCGAAGCCAAGGAGTGGTTTTAACTCATCCATCTCTGGAGATATGTGCGTAGGATGGCCTATAACATCGCATATGGTGTAGACTGGTGATTCCCTTTGAATGGATGGGGTCACCATCTTCTTCCCTCTGTTTGCGGTTTTATTGGCCGTGATAACCATTTTCGTAATGGGAACTTCCTTTGCGGGGGCGGTCTCTACTGTTTCTTGGGTTGGTTGGGGCTCCTTGAGGCTAAGGGGCTTTAACCCTGTGGTAGTAATGTTGGTGGCTCCTGTTCTAGAAGGGGGAACCAGGTACCAAACTGGGAACGCCAACGATATGTTGGGTAATACCAGTTTTGCCAAAACCTGCAAGGAGACGATGCCAGTTGGAGGGTAGAGGAAAGGAGTTTGGGAGGTGGTGTAGGCTAGAGAGGCTGTCGTGGTCGATGCCTCCATGTCATTACTTCTTGAGTCTATATCCTGACTTACCTCAGTGCTTGACGTGGACATCATGCACACCAGAGCCCTTGTGGCATCGGGTGATACCTCGGGGATAATGGGAAGATCTCCTAGGAATGACCCTAGGACGGACGATGGCTTGAATTGGCTGGGGCCATATTCTTGGTACCATGAAAGAACATCTGTGGTTGTATCTACATAGGGTAGAATTACATCCATGTTGGTTAGGGGATGCTTCTCGCCGTGCCTCAGCTAGTCAACAATAATGATGCGATCCTCGTGGGGGAACATCATAATGTGGAAGACGAAGGAGGCTATGGTGGACATGGCATACATATAACTCCGCCCAAGGAGTACATTGTAATCAAAGTGAGCATCCAAGACTTCTATGTCTATGTGGACCATCTTGCCAGCTAAATAGACCGGGACATTTTGGTAGAGACTGATGGGTATCGAGGGATGACCGTCGTAGGCTCAAAGCATTATGACCGAGGGTTTTAGTTTGGGAGAACCCAACTTCTACCAATTTTTTTTTGACATGATGCATGTTGATGCACCCTTTTCAATGACACATCGGTGAATAGTGATATTCTGAACCAATACTGGAATCTGGAATGTGACCATAGAAGGAAACCTAGGGGTGGCTTTTTTTAAATCAAAATCCATCATGCACGTATCGGCAGGGTCGATAGCACCTAATGCGAAAATTAGGGCTTTCCATTGCTTTGGGCACAACTGTAGTACTTCCATCGCAAACATAACAATGGTTGATTGAGCTAAATCGTCCACGACGTTATAATTATGGGCCACTTTGGAGTAGTTACCTGCTTGCCTATTAGGTCCCTTTTCCATCATTGGAAATGGATATATAGGCATATTTGAAATGGTCAAAGGTGCAATCGGTGCACTAGTACTAGCCCCTGACGTAGTGGAGTTTGGTGGGGTGTCATAACTATGATTCCGTGTTTGGAAAAACATTTCTTCTCCAGTCATGTAAATTTCATGGCTGTTTTTCTCGGAATATTCTGGGTTTTGCTGCTGAGTGCTGACCGTCTCTTGGTGGGGGAAAGGTTCTTGCATAACAATGGGTTGCTGGGAAGATCCTCCTTGTCCTCGGTTACTCTGAAGCTTTTTTAGCTCAGGGAGATCGGGATAGTGGTGAGTATAGTGCCCATACTCACCACATATTGAACAAGAATGGTTTTCTTGCAGAGGTGGCCTTTTGCCTTACCGTTGGGCATTGCTTGGCTCCTATTTTAGATTCCTGCTAGAGTTACCTCTAGCATGGGATCGCGGTGGGCATTTTTGGTTGCTGCCCCCTTGGTCCAGGGTTCCCTTTGGGCTTTTCTTTTGATTTTTTCTTAACCATATTGGAGGGTAGTTCTCCTAGTTATACTAGTGTGGTTGATTCTAGGACGACTGCACAAAGTTCACCTGTGCATTGGTTTGCGTAGGTGTGTCGTGTGCTTGGGACTGAGCATAACGCTGTCCCTTGTTTGCACCTGGCTGTTGGGGGGGAGCTATTCCGTCAGTGTTTCTTCCTGCATACTAGATCCCCTTAGACAGAGGATAGGGTCCTCCCTGGTGATAAGCTTACGCCCTACTAGTCAGATCTTACTGAGGCATGTGATGACTTTGAAATCTGGGTTGATACATGTTCTATGCGTAACCGAGATCAGAACTACTGCTTCCTAGGTGCCCTTGGGTCATTGACCCAATTAGTCTGTCTGCAGAGTTCGACGCGCCTTGAAATTCTTGATAAGTTAGTAGGCGTGGGGCATTAGGTAGGATGTTGCAAATGTATCCTGACCACGTATAAATTAGTTCAAGCTTCTGGGATTTATTGATTTCATCCTCTTCAGATGTGGGGTATTGCTGCGCTACATCCTTTGAAATATCTGCCTTCAAAGTTTTTAAGAATAAATCTAAGAGGACCTGATCGTCAAGTTTAGCTTTGCATAAACTGCGACGTTGCATCCAGTAATGAATATGGTCAAAGATATGGATGGCGGGGGTTTGTCTAAAATGACTCAGTAACTCCATTCCCAAATCATAGTGAATGGGTATCTGAAAAATAAGTGAGGAACGCGGTAGCGAGGGCGCTAAAGGTTCCATGTGAAGTAGGAGGTTTCTCCACATACCATTTCGCAGCCACTCTTGTAAGAGTGCGTTGAAATACCCTCAATCAAATAGTGTTGTCAATGATACTATTGGATGAGCACCACAGGTGAAAGGTCATTATATGATTACCTGGGTAATCCGATTGCTTGCCTTCGAACTTTGGTATATCCGAAGGGATCTTCGTGGGCATGGGAGGCCATGAAGGATCATGTGTGATGGGGTCATTTTTGAGCTTGCTTAAATCGGGTAGATTCAACGCAGCTAAGAAGGGTGATTGGGATGTTGAAGCCATGGCAATGTGTGAAGACACAAAGTTCTGGTTAGAAGGAGGGTTAGTCTGTGACGTACCCTGATGTGTGTTTAGCTGGCTTCCCGAATGGGACACGCTCCTCTGCCCCCTAGGGGTTGAGGGGGGAGTGGTGTGCATTCATCATCCTAAAGTATATCAGTTCACTAAAACCTTTAGCTATGCCTTCTAAAATATCGCCCCTCTGTTTCAAAAAGAAGCCTATTTCAGCCTATTTACCCCATTTTTTACCTCCATTTTGTTGGGAAAAATACTGAGAGGGGGGGGGGGGGAATCAGTATTTAGTGCAGACTGAAATTTTTTTACTTTATCTTTCTATAAAACCCATACGCTAATTTAATGAACCCAAGTTTTGTATACACGCAGATATCCTCAATGAAACTCGCGTATTACCGGAGATCTCATTATGCAGATAATTATTTAGTTAGATCATTGCATTATTCATTCATTAGATGTTTAGTAAGCAGTAAACATGTGCAGTAAGAACAGAATAAATCATCACACATAAGAAACACACATGAACACCAGGATTTAAGGTGGAAACCGAATTCGGGAGAAAACCACCGTTGCCATCGTCTCAGTCTTCAATATTTATTATAAAGAAAACATCTTGCAACCATGTACTGGCGCAGACTCATACCAGCACGTAGGCACCCACCTGCAGAAGGCTACAACCTTCTCTCATTTACCAGCCTCTCCTGGAAGGGAGATACAACCCCCTCCTCTCGTTTACTAGACTCTCCTGGAAGGGAGCTACTACCCCCTGCTCTCGTTTACCAACTACCACTGGAAGGGAGCTACAACCCCCTCACTGAAGGCTTCGACCCTCAGCACCACCATTGCGGACCACGTTTCATCAATTTTCATACTGGATCCAACAGATTCCATACAACACATCTTGTAGGCCACTTTTCATCAGATTTTCAGACTGGATCCACTCCACACATTTAAGCTCATCACACATCAAACTGAAACTCATAACCTCATCAATTCATTCATTGTACCATCAACCAATCAACCAACAACTTGATCTTTAATCAACATAATCAACAGCATAATCAACATTCAAACAACCCAGATCTGTATGAATACATCATTGACAGATAGTAGTAAAACAATAGAGCAGATCAGACATTCCATTCCACATACTTCAGCAAAACCCTGCACTTTCACAGAAACAAACCCGCGTATACATCTACATATATTTCAGGACTGATTTTACATACCATACACACTTTTGCTGAAGGTAACCTGCGTATATACGCGCTTTCTCTACCACGAACCTGCGTATAGGTATTCAGACATTTCAGGACTGTGCAGCTCTTCAGATCAGATAAGCAATTCAGATCTCATCCTCTTCTTCAGCAGAGATTCGCCAGATCACAGATCTAAACATTCCATAAGAAGATTTAGAAAATACAAAGTCATTTCAGATCTAGAGATTCTTCTTCATCATTTTCTTCATCCATCATTGTATTCATAGTTGCATCATAGATTCAGATCTATCAATTAAGAATAGAGTTCATCCATGCAGATATTCCTTAGAGAGATTTATTCATTAACAACCCTTACTATTGCACGCCCTTGCACAATGATCTTCTTCTCCTTATATAGATTTAGCCTTTGTCAATACCATGAGCCAAAACTACACCACTTCCGATGGTATTCCTGGACGAGATCAAATAGATAATCCAACGCTCAATACTGTGGGCCAATACAATGGTAATGTCCCCTGGTTTTATAAAGTTAGAGTGCAAATTGGCATACACGACTTGGCACGTACTTTTCGCGTGCATACGCTACTCATCCTTAACAAACCCGCATATGCTTTGTGACATGTCTTATTTATCATTTCTCTGGCACTTACTGGAATTCCTTTCTTCTGTTACTTCTGAGCTGATCTGTAGATACATCATCCTTCCTTATTTAACACAAGATACATCATCCTTACAAATTTAACACATAGGTTGCTTATCATAGGCAACTCATCAAGTAGGTTGCCATCCAAAGACAACTCATCAAGTTAGTTTCCATCAAGAACAACTTCATCTAGTAGGTTTCCATATCGAGGACAACACATTGCATCATATTGCCAACAATATTGCTTCATCAAGTAGGTTTCCATCAAGGACAACACATCAAATCAGTTTCCTTCAAGGACAACTTCATCAAGAAGGTTTCCATCAAGGACAACACATGCCAACAATCTCCCCCTTTAGACTTGATGGAAACCATGATGGTGTTTGATCACCACAACAGACACAACAGATAGATAAATTGATTATAACCATTATGAAAACACCATATACTCTCCCCCTATTCAAACACCATGTTACTCTCCCCCTTTGACATCAAGGGAAAAGGGCGGATCAAAGCCAAGACAATGTTTTTCTCCACATGTAGAAAGAAGAGCTCTGCAGATCTGATGTTCACTGAAGTTATCATGTTCCCCCCGAGTTCATGTTGAATCTTCAAACATATTTTTCAATGAAGTACATGACTCTATGATCTTTCCTATCACCAAGGACTCATACTTACATCAAGGATCCAATGAAGTGGATTTACATATTTGACTCAAGTACCCAACCAAGTGGGTTTAAACATTTGATCAAGTCCTTACATGACTGAATATTACAAATTTACATCATAGGTCTCAACATGACCTTTTCATCAAATTAAAACTATGAACTTTTGTAACAAATACCAAAAGGACTTCAAGAGAGGGATCATATTTGAGAATCATCATAATGCCAACAATGCATCCTCTCCACATGACCAATGCTCCCCCTTAGCTTATGCATCCTAGAAAAATTCTATTAGCAACCACCCATATGCAGTTTTATCTGTATAAACTCGCGTATATACGCGACTGTATTTCAGGAAACCCGCGTATCCAATTTAATCTTCTGAATTTAAGCAGATCTGATCTTATGAGAGGTAGAGACATCTCCTATCTTCTGTCTGAGAAAATTGAATGCTTCTCTGGAATATATGAGAAAGGATAGATAGGACAATGCAACTAGTTTTCAAGTGTCATCCAACAGTTGTAGCATAAGCACATCAGTAACCAAGCCTTCAGACTTTTTGTAGCATCAACATATTCTTCCCAAGAGGAATTATCATATTAGAACAACTTCTTCAATAGACAATATGTATCAAGAAATTATCCATGTGATCAGTTATCACCAATATCTTCATGATTCATAAACATATGTAGGAGTTATGTATAAAAAGGGCTCATCCGTGATAAAATTCATCAGCAACAATCTCTGCATGATCTATCCTTATCTCTGAATCATAAGGCTTCCATCTCATCCATGTGTAAAAACAAAAGATAATCTTCAGCAAAAAGCAATCGGGGCTCATCCATAATCTCATCATAAGAAACCATGTATCATATCATCATCATTTGAGTGAGAAATAATGAATAACTAGATACAATGCCAATAATGCAATCATTAGTAGTTAGACTGATGCTCCACCTGAACCTGTGCTCCTATTCTTGAGCCATCTCACTATTTTTCATAACAGAAAAACATACGCTTCTGTCTCCAAAGGAACTCACATGTATATGCGGCTTTTGTTCGCGAAACCCACGTATGGAAAGTGAAATACTAAAAATTTCACTCCTTCATCTCCCCTTGAACTTATGTCACCTATACCTGTCTTCTTCACATTAGATGCACTGTTAGAAATAAACATAACCAGAATTACCAAACCAACCATGAGAATCACCATACATTGCTCCCCTTGTGATGATACATTACTGATCCCTATAATGTATCTCACATCATTCATGCAGTCATTATGAGAAATAAGCTTTAGAAGCGGATGACTGCAGTAGGATTATTATCCCCTACGTTTTTGACCGGTCCTCCTTCCTTTTCCAACTTTGCTTGAAATTTCTTATTGTGTGCTGGAAATTATCCAATTTCTCAGATCCATTCATCCTACATTCTTTTTCTACATGTCCATACTTGTTACAGGCATAACATCTTGCATGAACAGAAAAGTAAGCATAAGGATCATAATGTGTTTTTCTATTCTTTCTTCTATTGCATTCAGCAGCTTTATGACCATACTTGCTACATGAAAAAAAATATCCCTTAAAGAAACCAGAGTACCTTTCTGTATAGAATCTGTTTGTTTGTGACTGAAACAATCTTCTTCTGCAATTGGCTACAACATGCCCATAATTATGACATTTAAAGCATTCAACATTATTGATCAAAGGAGGGAATGATTTCTTTTGAGAGTTCAAAAATGTCGGTTGATCTTTTGTTTCTTTCAATACCTCAGGCTTTGCATTAATATCCTTTGAATTTTTAGCACTTCCTTGTGAACTAGATTCTCCTTTAACAGTTTCATGAAAACCAAGACCAAATTTAACAGAAGGAGACCTTTGACTACTAAGAATATTGTCTAGAATCTTAGTACTATCTTGAAACCTCAAGAGTTTATCTTTTTCTTCTAATTTACCTTCTAAAATATTTACCTCAACCTCCAATCTTTGGCATTGCTTCTTCATACTTTCTTCAACCCTTCTTCCTTCTTCTACTTGGTCATTCAATTTTAAAATTTCTTCTTTCAACCCATTTTCTTGTTCTTCAAAATTTTGTAAAAATTATTCATTCTTCTTATTTGATTTTTCCAGATCTTCTTTGAGGGAGATGATTTCTGCTTCAATACCTTTTTCTTCAAATGATTGTAGAAGTTTCTCATTCTTCTTATTTGATTTTTCCAGATTTATTTTGAGAGTGATGATTTCTGCTTCAAGTCTTTTAGTTCGACTGGTGTCATTATCCTACAGTCTTTGATACATTTCTATCTGTCCAATCATTCTAGAGATCATCTCTTTGTAGATAGATTCCCTCCTTTTAACTTGATCTTCATCATTGATATTGAGATTTGCTTCTAGACCCATACTGTTACTTTCACTATGTTCACCATTGCATGCACAAGAAAGTGAATCACAAGAACAACAATCAATACCTGTTTCATCTTCTTCATTTTCTGCTGCACATGTTTTCTGAGGTATCTCCTTTCTTTGAGTAGCCTTCTTCTTTTGCTTCCTTGGCATGAGCACTTGCACTTCTTGGTCAGAATCTTCTTCATCCTCATTTGACATTTCATCATTATCTTCATTTGTATAATAAATCTTTCTCTTTTCAAATCGTTTTCCTTTATCATGATTTTCTTCATAAGGACATTTAGCAGCATAATGACCAACTCTTCCACAAGTAAAACACTTTAAGGGAAGCTTACCTCTGAATCTTCCAGTACCTGGTTGGAGTCTTCTCACAAAATTTGCTTCTTCTTCTTCTGATATATAATTTGATTCCTTGACGACTTCCTTTTCTTTTCCTTTTGCATATGCCTTAAAGGCAACTTCTCTGATTTGAGAGGGACCTTCTTTTCTCATTTCAAAAGCAGTTAGAATACCATGCAGTTGAACAATAGTAAGAGTTTGTAGATCTTGCATTTCTTCAATAGCTGATACTTTTGATTCAAATTTTGAAGTCAAAGATCTTAATACTTTTTCCACCAGAGTAGTGTCGGTTATGGTTTCACCCAAACTTATCATACGATTTACAATATCATCTAGACGTAAAAAGAAACTGGCAATACTCTCATCACTATTCATTCTTAAATTTTCATATTCAATTCTAAGAGTTTGGAGTTTTTCACTTTTTACCTTTGTATCTCCTTCATAGATTAGAATGATTTTTTCCCATATTTATTTTGCTGAATGTAGTTGCATCACTTTAGCAAATTCTGGTTCAGACATGCTTCCTAATAAAACATTGACTGCTTTGGCATTGATTTCATATTTCTTCCTTTCTGCTGCATCAGAAGGAAGAGTTTTTGGATACTGATAACCTTCGTCCATGATTGCCCATACTTCTGCACCAAGACTTTGCAAATAAGATTTTGTTCGTATCTTCCAAAATAACAGATTACTTCCATTGAATAGAGGTGGTCTTAGAGAAAGTACTCCTTCATGACTTCCCATTGCGACGAATCTCCTTCAAGCGATCAAGCTCCTTCAGAAGGACCTGCTCAGAAACCAATTGTTGGGAAAAATACGGGGGGGGGGGTGAATCGATGTTGGTACGATGGAAATTTTTTTACTTTATCTTTCTCTAAAACCCATAGACTACTTTAATGAACCCAAGTCGCGTAATACATGCGGATATCCTCAATGAAACTCGCGTATTACCAGAGATCTCATTATGCAGATAATTCTTTACTTAGATCATTGCATTATTCATTCATTAGATGTTTAGTAAGCAGTAAAAATGTGTAGTAAGAACATAATAAATCATCACACATAAGCAACATACATGAACACCAGGATTTAAGGTGGAAACCGAATTCGGGAGAAAACCACCGCTGTCGTCGTCTCAGTCTTCAATATTTATTATAAAGAAAACATCTTACAACCATGTATTGGCGCAGACTCATACCAGCACGCAGGCACCCACCTACAGAAGGCTACAACCTTCTCTTTTTTACCAGCCTCTCCTGGAAGGGAGCTACAACCCCCTGCTCTCGTTTACCAGCCTCTCCTGGAAGGGAGCTACAACCCCCTCCTCTCGTTTACCAACTTCTCCTAGAAGGGTGCTACTACCCCCTGCTCTCATTTACCAACTACCACTGGAAGGGAGCTACAACCCCCTCACTGAAGGCTTCGAACCTCAGCACCACCATTGCGGACCACATTTCATCAATTTTAATACTGGATCCAACAACTTCCATACAACACATCTTGTAGGCCTCTTTTCATCAGATTTTCAGACTGGATCTACTCCACACATTTAAGCTCATCACACATCAAACTGAAACTCATAACCTCATCAATTCATTCATTGTACCATCAACCAATCAATCAACAACTTGATCTTTAATCAACATAATCAGCAGCATAATCAACATTCAAACAACCCAGATCTGTATGAATACATCATTGACAGATAGTAGTAAAACAATAGAGCAAATCAGACATTCCATTCCACATAATTCAGCAAAACCCTGCGCTTTCACAGAAACAAACCTGCGTATACATCTGCATATATTTCAGAACTTATTTTACATACCATACGCGCTTTTTCTGAAGGTAACCCGCGTATATACGCGCTTTCTCTACCACGAACCTGTGTATAGGTCTTCAGACATTTTAGGACTGTGCAGCTCTTCAGATTAGATAAGAAATTCAGATCTCATCCTCTTCTTCAATAGAGATTCACCAAATCACAGATCTAAACATTCCATAAGCAGATCTAGAAAATACAAAGTCATTTCAGATCTAGAGATTCTTCTTCATCATTTTCTTCATCCATCATTGTATTCATAGGTGCATCATAGATTCAGATCTATCAATTAAGAATAGAGTTCATCCATGCAGATATTCCTTAGAGAGATTTATTCATTAACAACCCTTACTCATGCACACCCTTGCACAATGATCTTCTTCTCCTTATATAGATTTAGCCTTTGTCAATACCATGAGCCAAAACCACACCACTTCCAATGGTATTCCTGGACGGGATCAAATAGATAATCTAGCGCTCAATACTATGGGCCAATACCATGGTAATTTCCCCTGGTTTTATAAATTTAGAGCGCAAATTGGCATACGCAACTTGGCACGTACTTTTCCGCGTGCATACGCTACTTATCCTTAACAAACCCACGTATGCTTTGTGACATGTCTTATTTATCATTTCTCTGGAACTTACTGGAATTCCTTTCTTCTGTTACTTCTGAGCTGATCTGTAGATACATCATCCTTCCTTATTTAACACAAGATACATCATCATTACAAATTTAACACATAGGTTGCTTATCATAGGCAACTCATCAAGTAGGTTTCCATCCAAAGACAACTCATCAAGTCAGTTTCCATCAAGAACAACTTCATCTAGTAGGTTGCCATATCGAGGACAACACATTGCATCATATTGCCAACAATCTTGCTTCATCAAGTAGGTTTCCATCAAGGACAACACATCAAATCAGTTTCCATCAAGGACAACTTCATCAAGTAGGTTGGCATCAAGGACAACACATGCCAACACATTTGATTCCCCCCATTCTACCATTCCTATCTCTATTTTTATCAGTTTATTTCCCTTTGAAAATAGCCCTTTTTTCTATTCATTAAATCTTCATTTCTTCTAAAAAACCCCCTTAAACCATAAAAACACCTTTATTTGGTTTAAGAAGGCCTTTCCTAGCCTTATCGGAACATTTGAAAAAGGCCCAAAAAACCCTCCTCTGGCCTGCTTTCCGCCTATTTTTAAAAATAAGGCCTTAAGCCCCTGCAGGCTTATGTCCCCAGCCCCTTTTTCTCATATGAACTGGTGCCTGCGACCATGGGATAAACACCTTACCTCCAACCCTCGTTACTTCTTATTTCGTTTTCCCCCGACTATATTATCTTCTCGACAAACCTCAACCATTGATCCTTGTCATCCAATGATCATCACTCAAATTCACCCTCTAACCTTTCTCATAAGCACTGTCGTCCCACGACAAAATTGTTGACGTTACCTTCAGGTCCCACCGCCATTCCTCTTGCGCATCTCTTTGACCATCGCGCTAATTTACAACTGTCGATATGCAGCCCGTACATTTGAAAATCCTCATTAAATTTTGCACCCGGTCTTCCAAACCCCTCCCAACACGCAACTTCCATGTGAAAATGGTGGTTTTATTATGGACACGCATCATCCTCTGAAACATATCGCATTCGTCTGCGGAAAAACCGTTTACCACCAAAATTCTGTGCGAAAACCGCTTGTGGTTTTCGCAAAACCGCCTTCTGTTTCCCGCACCATTATTTAAAATTTAAACCTGTTCCAAGGGTTTCATCTTGTAACCTCCTTCCTGCAAATAGACCCTTCCTATGCAACTGCTCCCGAACCCTCCGTAAGCCTCTGAAGCAGTTAAACCCAATATTCACAGGTTTTCATAACATTTGTTTGGTTTGTGTAGGTTTTATGGTGGTTAAATGAAAAAGGCATCCTACAGTCAGGGAAGTGATTAAAGGTCGAGGGTGACAATCCTCTAAGGCCTGATATCATAGAAAAAGGACATAAAGGGTTGAATCTCCACATTTAATTGATGCATCATGAACATTGATCACTCTAGCAAAACCCTCCAGCAAGGCCACCTGTACACCAACAAAAAAAAAGTAGTAAAGTTTGAAGATCAAAGAAGAAGAAGACAAAAGATTAAAGGTTTAATTAAAATATTAAAGGATAAAACACAGTTAAGGATAGATGAACAGAGGTTTAAAGAAAAAATTAAAGTGATAAAGACAACATGATGAAATTATGAAGGCCTAAGGTAGAATCATACCTTCAACACAGTTTAAATAATGAAGTGAAGGAAAATTTAGGCTAAAGGAAAACCTAGAATACATCAAACAGGAGAAGTTATTCAATCAAAATATCTAACTGACATCTTTGACCTACTTTCTACCTAGAAATTTAAAGAAACAGTTATTACAATAAAGAAAATATCTTAAACTGTCAGGACAATTATTGTAAAGATAAGGTTAAGCCTTGAAAGTCAATCTTTTCTCCTATATTTCTATAAGAGTTAAGACAGAGTTATTGAAACAGAGAAGTAGTTGAACATCTTCCTACCTCATGCCTTGCATGGTTTTCAAGGTCAGGAATGCATTTACTTTGTAATTAATAACACTTGAACCCTAGATCAGTTCCACCTCTTCATTTGCAGCATAAATACTGCATTCAAACTCATTGTATTGTTGGCATTTGGTGACTCTTTGAAGTAATACATAGTTCTACTGAAGTTGAAAGAAAATTGATGTTCTGGAACTTGTGGATGTTTTGACCTGTTTGTTGATGGAGAAAGCTCTGTCATTGGATCCCTGAGCTTGGCTATTGGTGAAGTATTCTTAATCTGTCATTGTTTTTTTTTGTTCCATTATGTTTCACCATTCTCTATTGCAGTAGAGTAAAAATTTTAGGCTAAGAAATGTCTTTTGAAAGCACCTTAGTTATGTTTACTCTTCACTGTCTTTATGTTTTCTTCTGCTAAGATATTCTAGAGAATTCTTAATTTCTCTCTATAACCCTTATGCTTGTTTATTTCTTAAATAGTTCAATATAGTTGGTCTCAATAATGACTTATGGTTCTCCTTGCTTACTTGTTGCCACTTAAAAAATGTTTCTGAAGTCTCCCTTTAAAGTACCATTGTTTAAAGCTTTCCAAAGAGGTTTTGTTCCGATCATACCCTTTGTTCCTGCTTAGATAATTGTTTTGAAGGTATTTATAGTTGTAATCAAAGATGTCTAGGAGTTCCCTCTTCTATGGATGCAATTATTTGTGAATCTTGAATGTTTTCTTATCCTTGAAAATGAAATCACTAGAAGTTAAATGAGTTTCTTGCCTTCTATATTTCATTGGAGAAGTTTTTCTTGGAATTATTATTTGCTGAAGTGTGGTTTCTAGAATTTATGGTTAGCCTTGTCTATGGAATGCCTCTACATGTTCAGATAATGTTTTAAGTCCCTTTGTTGAGAAGTACATATAATTAAGGATTCTTAATTTCCCTTGGTTCTACTTTTCATTCTAAACCTTTGTCCATTTCATTTCACCTGAAACAATTTGTAGATCCACTTGCCAAGTTAGATTTTCCCTTTGATACCCCTGATCCCTTCACAAACTTGTTACAACTTCCACTTGAATCCATTGCCCAATGACTTAGATATTTCCCTTTTCTATCTATGCTGCCTAGATCATCATGTCCAACCAAACAATCAAACAAACTCATGCTTGATAACTAGCCTAAAATCAACCCTTAAAAGCAAACAAGCTCACATCTTTGCAAACAATTGAGAGATCCCTCTCTGAGACTAGGAAGGCTAGGTCCTAGAGCTCTAAAGACTAGTTTTAATGTTTCCTTGTCACTTGGTATGCCAATCTGCCAAATCATAGGACCACAACATAGTGGCGATCATGGTGGGACCTCTGAGTTCATAATTTTTTAGCAAGCCCTTATAGACTCATTAGTCCTTCAATTACCTCAAAAAATCAACTAATAAGTGATAAAGTGGACTTTGTTTGTTTCACCACCTTAGCTAAGTGATGAAATCAGGTATAACACACTCTTACAAACCATAGAACCATATAAAAACTAAGAAAAACCCAAAACATTTCAGATTGGTGTTCAAATAAATCATTCGTGGTGGACCATAAAACATTTTACCTTCAAAAAAGCTAAAAATTCCACCTGGAGACTCCACTAGCCACAATAGGCCTATTACTCCTCTAGATCTCTAGTTTTTCTTAGGATTGTGTTAACCAACCTTGAGGAAGTTTAGAAACTTATTCCCCTATTATAGAAATCACTGTGAGAGGAAAATTTTTGAAAAACAGTTTTAAAAACCTCAACCTCTCTAAATTTTGGAAATTGAAATTTGGCTTCATATAGGGTCAATACTAGATCCCATCCAGATCCTAACCCTCCTACCATAGTTGACAGTCCAGAGAGGATTTTGTGGCAAACTTCTAGATCTGGAAAACCAACTACTGATAGGACCATGCCAAGAACAAGATCTGTCCCTGAAAATATCGCAGTCTTGAAAGATCCTCACTTTGACTTACCTCACACAAAGAAACTATTTATAAATAAGTCTCAAAGTGATTTAAACCAAGCTGACTTTGAAAGCACAGATTTGCAACAGAGTTTTAGCAGAGAAGCCTCACCTTCTACTCCACCTGATTCTCAGCTTCTCCATCACTTCAGCTCATTCCATAACAAATCTGTTCATCATCAATTTGCTGGCCCAAGTCTTTCTTCCACCCCTGTACACACATCCACTATTCAAAACACTCCAGCTCAGCCCACTTTCCCTCTTGTAAATCCACCTCTTGTAAATCCCCCATTATTTCCTATCATGGCAGCATGGTATGCCCCACTAGTGTTACCACAACCTCTGGTTACCCTACCCAATGATTACCAATCCAAAATTCCCCATTTCACTGGAAATGAACCTACTACTGCTCAACAACATGTAGACAAGATGGATGATGCTTTTGATTATATGGAAATAGAAGAAGAGACCATTAAGATGAGAATTTTTGCTCAAAATTTAGGAGGAGAAGCCAAAAAATGGTTCAAAGGGTTAACTCCTCACAGCATAAAAGAACCCTCTCCAAATACTGTCAGACTATAATAACCTCAAGAGAAATACTGGGGAAAGTGTCCAATATTATTTCACTAGATTCAATAGTGTGTATAATGCACTTCCCCCAAACATGAAACCTCCACTAGGCCTAGCCTTAGCTAAATTTCTAGAAGGCTTTGATCCAGAAATTTCCTACCAGCTAAGAGAAAGAGACCCCTTGACCTTAGAAGATATGCAGAGGGGAGCCTTAAGTGTGGAAGAAAATTTGATTGAGAAAAGAGCTAGGTTAAAAGCAGAGAAAATAATTACATTAGGGATGAAACAATGGCATCAACCTCATCATGAGATACTAAAATTGATAACTTAGTGAAGGTAATGGAGAGAATGCTTGAAAATATAAATCTAAATGATAGAGTGCCTCCTAGAGAGAATCAAACCAATCCCCAAAACATAAATAGTAATCCGAATCCCAGAAGAGATCCTAATCAAGGTAGGAAAAGAGATAATGACAAAAAAATTAGGCCCCCCTTCTAACAAAATTATGTAAATCAAGAAGAAGAAAGGGAAACTGAAAGGTTGGAAGAAAATCATGTAAATCTGATAGGATCTGACAGTGAAACAAATGTTTTTCTCACTGAAGAAGAACAAGGATTCTTCTCCTCAAAACAAACTGAAAACAACCATGAGGATTCTGAAGATTACAGATTGGGGTTTGAAAATGCAATCATGCAGGTACACAAACAATATAATCTTAGAAGAAAAGGGAGCCTAGAGATCTCTAAAGACAAAAACACTAGTACTGTTGTTAGGAAAATTTCAGAAATAAGCCTAGGAAGATAGCCAGTAACACTAACACTATGGCCAAGAAAACTGATCTAAATAAAGACAAAAATAGCCAACAAAGTGTTGAACAAAGCTGCCCTAGTGCTTTTGCTAGTGGCCCTAACAAATCTGTCTCAAATAACAGTCCAAATAAAGTTCAGCAAATCAGACTTGCTGAAAGAATTGCAAATGACAAAACAGATGTAAATATGTCAATAACAATAGTTCCTTTCAGCCTTGAAGGGGAAATTTCCAAGATCAAAATCACCATACCCTTAGCTGAAATAGTAACTCAGGATGTATATAAAAATCAAGTTTTGAAAGCTTTGAATATAGGCAGTGACACTGATACTTTAAACTTGATAGATGATAAACCAAAATTATTCTTTGGTCCCGAAGTTGAAGGAAAATACCAAGAAGGGGTTGTCCCTCCCTTCTATGTCAGCTTGAATATACATAACAAAATCCTGCACAACACTATGCTAGACTCATGTGATTCACACAATCTTATGCCCAAAGTAGTAATGGAAATCCTAGGCTTGGAAATTACTAAACCATATAAAGACCTGTATTCCTTTGATTTAAGCAGGGTCAAATACTTGGGCATAATCAAAGTTTTATGTGTAAATTTGGCACAGATTCCTACTAAAAGTTTAGTTATGGACATAGTAGTAGCTGAAATTCCCCCAAAGTATGACATTCTTCTATCTAGCTCATGGGGAGCCAAACTGCAGGGGAGCCTTCAAATGGACATGTCCTATGCCACCATCCCAGTGTTTAACCAAACCAGAAGACTATACAGGGAGTCTCATATGAAATAAATGGTGAGCAACATAGATAGGCCAGAAAATAATCCTGTTTATTCTATTCATTTAGATTTAGATTCCTTTATCTTGTATAATGAAGAGGAAATCAACCAACAAGAAAAGGAAAACAAGAAAGAATTCAGTCCACCAGAATAGTCAAATCTATCCTCAACTCAAGTATAGAACAATTCAAACTTTAGCAGCCTTGAACAGAAGAAAGGAAATGAAAATGAGCTTGAAATACCTTGGAAAATAAGCTTTGATGGCTCTTGTAGCAAATTAGGTTCAGGGGTTGGTGTATGGATACAGAACACAAACTAAGGATTTTCCTATAAACTAGATTTTCCATGCACAAATAACATTGCTGAATATGAAGCCCTCTTCCTTGGCCTACATTTGCTCAAAGATTTAGGAGCTAAGAAAATATCAGTCCAAGGAGATTCTGAGCTAATCATTAGACAAATTAAAGGGGAGTATTCAGCCAAAAACCCAAAAGTCAGAGAATATAGGAATGCTGCCTTTGATCTCCTAAAAACTTTTGAAAAATATGAACTCATTTTAATACCAAGAGCTCAAAATAATCTAGCAAATGAACTTGCCTTTGCTTCTATTAATTTCCAAATACCACAGATAAATGAACAATTCAATGTAAAGGTAAAAAACAGGCCTGCAATACCTGACAATGAAGATTATTGGCAAGTGTTTGAAGGAGACAAACACATAGATGATTTTCTGCAATGAAAAAATGACTTTGCCATACCAACATCAAACACTAGTCATGAAGAAAACTGTTTTAATGAAGAACAAATTCCTGAAACAGAGCTATCCTCTTCTGCTGATATAAACCATTTTGAACATCCTTTTAGAGAAGAAATAGTTGATAATATAGACCAAAAAGACCTGGAATTTTTACAATGTAAAAATGATACAATTCCAAGAGGTCTTACACCATTGGAGTAGCTCTTTGATTTTAATGATGTAGCCAAAGAACCGAGAATGGAGCCTATGGAAACAAATATAGAAGAAAATAACATAGGCAACCTAGCAGAACCCAGAATGATTAAGCTATCCAACACTCTTCTAGCTCATATCAAACAACAATAGATAAAACTTTTCAGAAAATTTAGAGATGTGTTTGCATGGGGTTACAAGGATCTGAAATCATATTATACCAACATCATTCAACAAAAAAGTCCTCTTAAGGAAAATCAGAAACCTTCAAACATAAACTTAGAAGGATAAACCCTATTTTATTGCCTTTACTTGAGAAAGAAATCAGGAAAATGTATGATGCTGGGATCATAGGTCCCCTCAGATATTCAGAATGGGTTTCCAACTTAGTATCTGTCAGAAAAAATACTAGGGAAATCAGGCTATGCATTGACTTTAGAAGTCTAAATAGAGCCTCCCTTAAGGAAAACTACCCCTTTCCTAAAATGGATCACATACTCCAAAGGGTGGTTGGGTCTAAAAGAATTTCACTGTTGGATGGGTTCTCAGGTTACAATAAGATATTAGTACTCCAAAGTGATCAACATAAAACTACTTTTACTACACCTTGGGGTACATTCATGTATGCCAAAATTCCATTTGGTTTGATGAATGCAGGGGCCACCTTCCAAAGGGCCATGGATATAGCCTTCTCAGAATACATAGGCTATTTTATAATCATTTACCTTGATGACATTACTATTTTCTCTAAAATTGATGAAGAACACTTGATTCATTTAAGAAATTTTTTTGAGAAATGTAGGAAATACGACTTATATTTGAATCCTAAAAAGACACTCTTTAGTATCCAAGAAGGAAATATTCCTGGTCACATAATCTTTGAAGAGGGAATCAAAGTAGACCCTAAAAGGATTGATGGCATATTTAAAATCAGCCATCCTAGAAACCTCAAAGAATTACAATCTTTCATTGGGAAGATACATTTTTTAAGGAGATTCATCCCCAACCTTGCTGAGCTATTAAGGAATATCACAAACATGCTTAAGAAAGAAAAAGGTGTAAAATGGACAATACAGGCTAAACAGTCATTTGAACTAGTATAACAAGCTCTCACTCAAACACCGGTTCTTATCAGTCCTGATTTCGCCAAAGATTTCTACATTTTTTTTTTTGCATCTGAACATACAATAGCTGCAGTATTACTACAAAAGAATATCATGGTTCAAGAACAACCAATATATTTTTTTAGTAGGGCCTTAAGAGATGCTCCACTCAAGCATAACATTATGGAGAAACAAGCCTTAGCCTTGGTAAAAGCATTGAAAGACTTTAGAGTCTACATTTTACATTCTCACATCATTGCTTTTGTCCCACATACTGTTGTCAAGGACATTCTAATTCAAGACCTTGATGGTGAAAGGGGAAAATGGATTGCTATTATTCTAGAATATGACTTAGAAATCAAGCCAACCAAACTAATCAAGGGGCATGGATTAGCAAAACTCATTGCTGAGTCAAACTTCCAAGCTTTAGATATGAATATGGTTGATATTTTGGAAGAAACAGAAGAATTCACAGCTCCATTTATTGAAGAAACTTTTGTGAATTCACCTTGGTATGCTGATATCATATATGTGATGCTTTATCTAAATACCCCTCCTTATCTGTCTAAAACTAAAGATATATTTTTAAAACAGAAGGCTTTAAATTATTGCATATTAGATGGAGTTTTATATTGGAAGAATGTTGTTGGAATATTGCTTAAATGTTTGCTTGAGATTGATGTAGGAAGAATCATGCATGAGCTGCATGAGGGAGAATGTGGAGGACATCTTTAATGGAAGACTACAACAAATAAAATCCTCATATCTGGTTACTATTGGCCCACCCTTTTCCCATATACTCATAAGCTTGTCATGTCTTGCCATAAGTGTCAAATTTTTTATGGCAAGAGAAAAATCTTACCTTTTCCCTTACATCCCATCAGTGTTGAGGCTCCCTTTCAACAATGGGGCTTGGAATTCATTGGGGAAATTCACCTATCTTCTTCAGCCCAACATAAGTGGATCCTCACTACCACAGATTATTTTACCAAGTGGATAGAAGCCATACCTTCTAGGAATGCTACTCACTCTGTCATTATCAAGCTCCTTGAAACAAACATACTATCCAGATTTGGTTTTCCTAGAAAAATTATCATAGACAATGCTGCTGCCTTCAATTCTAAAATAATGGTTGACTTCTGCTATAAATATCATATCACATTGGGTCATTCTACTGCCTACTATCCCCAAGGGAATGGATTAACTCAATCCTCCAACAAAATCCTTATCAATATTATCAAAAAATTGTTGGAACAAAATCAGAAATCATGGGATAGTAAGCTAACTCATGCTTTATGGGCTGATAGATTAACCACCAAAAAATCAATAAATATGTCCCCCTATCAGCTGGTTTATGGCATGAATGCAATCTTCCCAACATCTTTAGGAGTTCTAGTCATGAAACTCCTTCAAGAAGTACAAACTGAAGAAAACGATATGCAGAGGAGGATAAATCAAACCATTCATTTACAACAGTCCAGAGAGGAAGTGTATAAGAGAACACAAATAGTCCAAGAAGGCATCAAGAAATTATTTGATAGAAGGAATAAAGCAAATGATTTCCAAGTTGGAAATATAGTTCTAAAATGGGATTCTAGAAGGGGAGAAAAGGGAAAACATGGAAAATTTGAGAATCTATGGAAAGGGCCCTACATCATTTAGTCTATAAGGGGCCATAATGCATTATTTCTACAAGAGCTGAATGGAGAAGACATATTTGGAGGTCTTGTCAATGGCAGGATGCCCAAGCACTACTACTGTCAAGAGTCCTGAATTCAAATTTTTTATTCATTGTACATAACCCAATTGAAAAGAAATCATAAAAAATACAAAAACAATAAAAAGAAAATAAAAGGAAAAGAGGGCAGATTCAAAAGAGGTACAACCCCATACCCAAAAAAGAAAATTTTCTGAAAGTGAGAAAATATAAGTGCCACTGCTGATTAAAAAATGGTATATTGTTCAGTCATCTAGCTTAATCATGGATGAACATACTTTAAATTTATGTTGATAAGTTAGTAGAAGTACTGATTGATAAGATTATTTCATACTTGACTTATCAATAGAATAGATTAGGATAGAAGAATAAATGGTTCAAACAAACTCAAAATCTGAACCAAGAAAGGAAAAGGAAAAATAGCTCTCAAAAAGATCAAAATCAGAGCTAAAAAAGGGAAGAAGGATATTTACAATTTTCAGATCTTAAGCCTTCATAATTTTGTTCTAATTTTCTGCAAATAAAGTCTATGTGTAGCTTGTACAAAAAGCCATAGGCACCATGGAAAATTAGACTATTTAATCCTGATTTTACTATGTTTTTAAATTTTTGTTTTAGAATTTAGAGAATGAAATTTGTCAAAAAAGCATAATCTTGACAGATAATAGATCAGGTAGAGAATTTTTGAGTTCAACTGTTTAATCTAACTCATGGAAGAAATAAGAGTAGCAATAGAGTAGTTTTTTCTTTCAAGAAAGAATAAAATGTTGATGTCAAAGATTTTTCCAGTTCAAGTGCACTAAAAAAGAAGAAAAAATGCTAGGATAAGTAGGATTGGATAGGTAGAGATGCTGTTTGAAGAAATTACAGATTGCAGATTGTCAAAAAGTTATCTTTTTCAGAAAAAGTCAACAAGTAAAAAGAAGAAATTTTCCCAATGGATAAGGCAATGATTTTCTGAAACTCAGAAGATTTCATAAACTGAGGTTCTGGACACCTTGAAAGGATAGCTGCCCTCCCCAAGTGGAGCCACTGTTAGTCATCCATAATTTTGTTTTTTCCAAAGATGACTAAGTTGGAAAAATTAGATTTCTAGAAATAATATTTGCAGAAACATTGTGAGTTCTAGAAATCTCACTGCCTTCATCATCTTAAAGTCTATCAGTTCACTAAAACCTTTATCTATGCCTTCTAAAATATCACCCCTGTGTTTCAAAAAGAAGCCTGTTTTAGCCTATTTACCCCATTTTTTTACCTCCATTTCATTCCCCCATTCTACCATTCCTATCTCTGTTTTTATCAGTCTATTTCCCTTTGAAAATATCCATTTTTTCCCTTCATTAACTCTGCATTTATTATAAAAAACCCCCTTAAACCATAAAACACCTTTCTTTGGTTTAATAAGGCCTTTCCTAGCCTTATTGGAACATTTGAAAAAGGCCCAAAAAACCCTCCTCTGGCCTGCTTTCCGCCTATTTTTGAAAATAAGGCCTTAAGCCCCTACGGGCTTAAGTCCCCCGCCCCTTTTTCTCATATGACCTGGTGCCCGTGACCATGGGATAAACACCTTACCTCCAACCCCCGTTACTTCTTATTTCGTTTTCCCCCGACTATATTATCTTCTTGAAAAACCTCAATCGTTGATCCTTGTCATCCAACGATCATCACTCAACTTCACCCTCTAACCCCGCCCATTAGCACTGTCACTCCACGACAAAATTGTTGACGTTACCATCAGGTCCCACTGCCATTCCTCCCGTCCATCTCTTTGACCATCGCGCTAATTCACAACCATCGATTTGCAACCCGCAGATCTGATGGTCGTCATTAAATTTCGCACCTGATCTTCCAAACCCCTCCCAACGCGCAACTTGCATGCGAAAACGGTGGTTTCCATAGGGACACATGTCATCCTCTAAAATTTATCGTGTTCATTTGCAAAAAAAATATTTACCACCAAAATTCTGGGCAAAAACTGCTTGTGGTTTTCGCAAAACTGCCTTCTATTTACCGCACCATTATTTAAAATTCAAACCTGTTCCTGCAAATAGCCCCTTCCTCTGCAACTGCTCCCGAACCCTCTGTAAGCCTCTGAAGCAGTTAAACCCAATATTCACAGGTTTTCATAAAATTTGTTTGGTTTGTGCAGGTTTCATGGTGGTTAAACGAAAAATCCATCCTACAGTCAGGGAAAGTGATTAAAGGCCAAGGGTGACAATCCTCTGAGGTCTGATATCACAGAAAAAGGACATAAAGGTTTGAATCTCCACATTTAATCGATGCGTCATGAACATCGATTTATCTAGAAAAGCACTCCAGCGCAGCAAAAGGCCACCTGTACACCAACAACAGAAAAGAAGTAAAGTTTGAAGACCGAAGAAAAAGAAGACATAAGATTAAAGGTTTAATTAAAATATTAAAGGATAAAACACTGTTAAGGATAGATGAAAAGAGGTTTAAGGAAAACATTAAAGTAATAAAGACAACATGATGAAATTATGAAGGCCTAAGGAAGAATCATACCTTCAACACAGTTTAAATGATGAAGTGAAGGAAAAGTTAGGCTAAAGGACAACCTCAAATACATCAAATAGGATCAGTTATTCACTCAGAATATCTAACTGACATATTTGACCTAGTTTCTATCTAAAAATATAAACAAACAGTTATTACAATAAAGAAAATATCTGAAACTGTTAGGACAGTTATAGTAAAGATAAGGTTAAGCCTTGAAAGTCAATCTTTTCTCCTATCTTTCTATCAGAGTTAAGACAAAGTTATTGAAACAGAGAAGTAGTTGAACATCTTCCTACCTCATGCCTTGCATGGTTTTCGAGGTCAGGAATGAATTTACTTTGTAATTAATAACACTTGAACCCTAGATCAGTTCCACCTCCTCATTTGCAGCATAAATACTGCATTCGAACTCATTGTATTGTTGGCATTTGGTGACTCTTTGAAGTAATTCATAGTTCTGCTGAAGTTGAAAAAAAATTGATGTTCTAGAACTTGTGGATGTTTTGACCTATTTGTTGATGGAGAAATCTCTTTCATTGGATCCCTGAGATTGGCTGTTGGTGACGTATTCTTAATCTGTCATTGTTATTTCCTGTTCCATTATGTTTCACCATTCTCTGTTGCAGTAGAGTAAAAAGTTTAGGCTAAGAAATGTCTTTTGAAAGCACCTTAGTTCTTTTTACTCTTCACTGTCTTTATGTTTTCTTATGCTAAGATATTCTAGATAATTCTTAATTACTCTTTATAACTCCTATGCTTGTTTATTTCTCAAATAGTTCAAGACAGTTGGTCTCAAGAATGATTTATGGTTCTCCCTGCTTACTTGTTGCCACTTAAAAACTGTTTCTGAAGTCTCCCTTTAAAGTACCATTGTTTAATGCCTTCCAAAGAGGTTTGTTCCGATCATACCCTTTTTTCCTACTTAGATAATTGTTTTGAAGGTCTTTATAGCTATAATCAAAGATTTCTAGGAGTTCCCTCTTCTATGGATGCAGTTATTTGTGAATCTTGAATGTTTTATTATCCTTGAAGGTGAAATCACTAGAAGTTAAATGAGTTTCTCGCCTTCTATATTTCATTGGAGAATTTTTTCTTGGAATTATTATTTATTGAAGTGTGGTTTCTAGAATTTATGGTTAGCCTTGTCTATGGAATGCCTCTTCATGTTCAGATAATGTTTTAAGTCCCTTTGTTGAGAAGTACATATAATTAAGGATTCTTAATTGCCCTTAGTTCTACTTTTCATTCTAATCCTTTGATGTCCATTTCATTTCACCTGAAAGACTTTGTAGATCCACTTGCCAAGTTAGATTTTCCCTTTGATACCCCTGATCCCTTTACAAACTTTTTACAACTTTCACTTGACTCCATTTCCTAATGACTTAGATATTTCCCTTTTCTATCTATGCTTCCTAGATCATCATGTCCAACCAAACAATCAAACAAACTCATGCTTGATAACTAGCCTAAATTCAACCCTTAAAGCAAACAAGCTCACATCTTTGCAAACAATCGAGAGATCCCTCTCTGAGACTTGGAAGGCTAGGTCCTAGAGCTCTAAAGATTGGTTTTGATGTTGTCTTGTCACTTGGTATGCCAATCTGCCAAATCACAGGACCAAAACATGGTGTTGGGAGACCGACTAGGGTTCCCAAATATGGTTGCTCCAATGAAGGATGAACCAATGATGGTGGTAGCATTCCATATTTTACGCCTAAATGGCGAAAGACCTGGAACCCCTCCCTGTAATGGGGGAGGTCGAAAAGAAGCCTGGATCGATGAGGTTCCATTAGGACCATTTGGGTATAGACCAGGTTAGGTTTTGGAAAAATTTTAAGGGGATAGAGTCTAGGTCAAAGAAAAATTATGGCCACATACATAAAACAAAGAGAAAATAAAATTATTTTCCCTTTAACTTTAATCTATGTGATCAATCAAGAAAAAATATGGTTTTTCTTTGTTTTGCATATGAGACTCAAAATCATAGAATAATTATGTATCCTCACACACTCAAAAGTAACTGGGCCTTGAGAAGATTTCTTGTGAGTGTTGGCACAACGTCCCGTAAGAGCTGGCGATGCCCCCAGTCAGCCGAAGAGAATACACCAAGGTAAGGGTAGAGGGTCTGGTGCCTGCCTGCACCATCACCTATAGGGTAAAGGATGTCCTAGCTTTCGCCACTAAGAACCACCATCCCACGTGACAGTTTGAGTCTTGGGCTTCTTTGTAGTCAGCTAACAGTACTGAGTATCAGCTGGGTCAGGTAGCCCCAACTGATACCGCACACACTGCGCTTACGACTAACCCCCTTTGAATTGGGTCTCTTCCGTGATCGGGTTTTCTTTTCCGTGGGTTGATAGGTGGATTTTGAAGCTCCCTAAATACACAAATTCTATGTTTCAGTATGAAGTGTGATCAAGGCGGCTTATTGGATGTCTACCCCCTTGATCCTAACTTAATCTATAAATTCTCTTGTGGCCCATGTGGGGAGAATTTAGTAAGTTGGTTTAAGTTAGTTTTAGGTGGATTTATTTGCTTAGTGGGTGAGTTTGTGTGAGCATAACTAGGTGAAAAAGCTCATAGTTTAAAAATTTGGATATCGGTGATCCTTTACAAAAAAACCTTAGTTAAACTACGTTATCTTGTTCTTTGCTCAAAAATGGAAAATGTGTGTGGATAATGGGCTGCTTTCAAATCTTCCTAGTTAATTTATGTTAATAACTAAAGGGAGATGTAGAATCAAAAAAATAGAGCGTTCATATGCTTGCCTAGGATCACCGAAGGGTGCAAAGGCAACAGAGTTTACTTGCTCTAATCGGCAATTCAAAACTAGTCCCGAAATTTCCTAAATGCAAAAATTGAATTAAGCTAAACAATTTCTACACTAGAAAATAAAACTAGCTTACTTGGACTAGTTAATCTAAATGTGCATACCAGAATTTACAAAACATAAATTGTTCGGAAAGAAAAGGTTAATTCTCCCCCTACTTAAACTATGTGAATATTTTTTGCAAAAAACCAACTTAAATGAAAACTAACTCTATGCCTACAGAAAGTAGAAAAAAGTGAGTTCTCAGAAGCTGTGGGGTATCAACACAGCTGCTGGAAGATACATTAGGGGCTGCCCAACATAGCTTCAAGCAGAAAAATGTAGAATATAGAGAAAAAATCTCATTATGTAATTTGTGTGGAAAAGGCTTTGATAGGTGCACTTTCCTGTGCGCGGGTCAGTCCTGAACGCGTGCATTGCGCATCTGTGAGAAGAAATTGCGCACAAAAATACTGCAAGTAAAAAAAATTAGGAGCTGCCTTCTTTAATATGTCACTCTAGTGAATCTAGGGACTGTAAGATGGGTCAGAGGACTATTAGCTCCACTCCAGCATAGACAAAGGGTCTCCTGCGAAAGATGGCACAACCACATAAACTTGGAACACGTCAGTGGAGTCACCAATCCTGTAGTGGTGGATTTGTTGCATGGGTGTACAAAATCACACCAGTTTAAAGAGTGTGGTATACTCTTTAAACTATTGGTAACATGAAGAAAGTGGTGGAGCTCAAAAGCATATATTTAGTGGAAACAATATGCTAAAGTATGCTCTGGTTAAACTAAAACTAAAACACAAATATACATAAGCTATCAAAGATCATCAAAATGATAATAATACCAACGACGGCTCAAAGGCCTCTTCTTATTAAATGTTTGAAATGGAGAAGAAATTTTAGCCACTTTCCAAAGGTAACCTAGGCAATGGCTCTAGGTCTCGATGCAAGGATGTTGCTTGCCAAGCTCTGTCTCTGATGCAGTCTCCCTCTCTCTCTGGCATGGTGGAATAGGATTGTTGGGTGGCCAACGATCAAGTCCTATTCAGCTCCAGCTTCGGGTCACACACTATTGGTGTTTCTTGGGCAACTTTTGCCAGCATAACAATGTGATCACCCTTTCTTCATCTCTTGGTGGCTTTATATAGGGGAGTTTCAAATGCTTCTTCCCTCCCTTGGTACATGATGGATGGTGACCCAAGGGAGAGGTATGATTCCATTGTGTGCTCAAATATTCCTTTTTGTGCTCACATAGTGTCTAAGGAGGCACTGGTGGCTGTCCTTAGGCGGATTCATATAAGGAGTAATTGTCCTTTTCTTGGTGTAGTCCTGGAAAGCGAAATTTTTCCATTTCCAGGAATGCGCGCTTATCAGGAAAAGCAACGCCCAGAAGGTGCTCTTCTCGAAGGATTAAGCCCAAAATCCAGCATTTATGACTAGTTCAAATATGATTTTCTCAAAACCTGAGATATTTTAAATACTTTCTTGATTCCATAATGTGTTCCTACCCTGTAAATCCTTAGGCTTGGCATTAATTAATTCCATTTTCTACTGTACGATTTTCCAGTGTTAACAGGCGCATATCACATATATAATTGCGTCGAGGTTAACATTTTCCGACCCATGCAAAATAGGCGGTTTTTCCCCACCATGTGTTGCGTCCGTGGCTATATTGTGTGCCTCCCACCAGAAACCGCTTACAGCCTTTTTTCCGCGTGATAAACCGCTTCTGGTTTTCCAAGACCACTTTCCCTCGATGCCAAAAATCAAACCCTCCGGCCTTCATTTGAACTCTTGCTTGGTTCCGCCTTCAGAACCTTGTCTCCTGCGCCATATCCTCCTTTACAAATACCCTCCAACAGCCCAAAACCACATAAAATGCAGTCATATGCCATCCCCACAGGTTTTAAATTAATAAATTGTGTTTTTGTGCAGGTTCAATGGAAGAATGCCTGAGAGGCATTCCGATGGTTAGAAAACGACCAAATTAGCCTCTTGATGACGATCTAAGAGCCTGATTTAAATTATAGAGGTGCCAAGGCCTTATATCAAGACCGACCATCATGAAACATGATCATCGACAGTCAAAGAAACCCTCCTACCACGAAGAAAAGCCTTCCCTGCACATAGAAGATAAACACAGTAAAAGGAAACAGTGAAGAGAAGAAGATGAAATATTAAAGGGTTCATCACCAATGAGAGCAAAAACAGAAGATTATCCAGTCAAAACAGAGATTAAAGGATAAAGGTAAACAATGAAAAGATTAAATGATAAAGACAGAAGATTAGGAAAGTTAATCATGAAGGATTAATAAACATGTAGAGATCAAACAGATTAAAGAAAAACATAAATATAAATAGATAGTTAGAGTATAAAGGTAGAGTTTAAAGGCCTAATACAGAGTTTAAAGATAAAGAAAAATAAAATTAAGCCCATAAATGCATTCGAATGACTAAGCTTATAAAAGTTAATTCTTTCAAAGATATTTTTGCCACCTAGTGCTTTGTTTCCTTCAATAAATCATTAAACAGTTACTGAACACAGTCAGAGATATTTTCTATCTGCCAGGCAGTTATTGTAAATTTATGAATAGGCCTTAAAGTCAAACATTTCACCTATAAACCCCCATAAGTTAAGATAAGAGTTATTAATTAAGCGAAATATCTACAGACATTCCTGCCTTGAGCCTTGCATGGTCTTCAAGACAGAGAATTCATTTACTCTGTAATAAATGACACCCAAAACCTAAGACTTAAATTCACCTCCTCATTTGCAGGTAAATACTACATTTGAGCTCATTATCTTGTTGGCATTTGATGACTCTTTAAAGGAGTACAATGTCTTTTGGAGGTTGAAAAGAAATTGATGTTTTGGAGTTTGTGAAAGCCTTGATTTGTTTTGTTGATGGAGGAGGCCTACTTGCAGGATCCCTGAGCTTGGTTTATGGTGAAGTGCTTCTAATCTGTTATTATTTTTTCATGTTTCATTATGTTTCCATCTTTCAATATCGCAGTAGAGCAAAGGATTTAGACTAAGAAATGTTTCTAATTTCACCTTAGTTCTGTTTGTTTTTCACTGCCTTAACGTTTTCCTCTACTAGGACATTTTAGAGAATTCTTAATTTCTCTCTAGACCCCCTAATCTTGTTTATTTCATAAATGGTTTAATATAGTTGGTGTCAAGGATGATTTAGGGCTAGCCCTGCTTATTTTATGTCACTAAAACACTGTTTCTGAAGTCTCTCTCTAAAGTACCATTAATTAGGTCTACCAAAGAGGTTTTGTTTCGATCATACCCTTTGTACTTTCTTAAATAATTGTTTTAGAGATCTTCATAGCTATAATCAAGGATGTTTAGGTGTTCCCTATTCTATGATTACATTTATATGTGTGTCTTGAATGTTTTATTTTCTTGAAGGTGAAATCACTAGAAGTTAAATGAGTTTCTCCCCTTCTATATTTGATTGGAATGTTTTCCTTGAATAATTATCTGTTTAAGTTGAATCAAAGAATTTATGGTTTTCCATGTGTATTGATTTCCTCTTTATACTTATGATATTTAAGTCCTTTTTTTTAGAGGTACATGATAAAGGATTCTTAATTTCCCTTTGTCCTACTTCTATTCTCACAATTGATGTCCATCTCATTGCCCTTAAAACCTTGAAGATCCATTGACCAAGTTAGATTTTCCCTGTGATGCTCCCCGCTCTATTGATGAACCTATCATGACTTTTATAGACTCCATTGCCCAATGAATATGAAGATTTCCACATTATATCTATTCTGCTAGATCATCTAACCCAAAAAAAACAAAAAACAAACCTTGTACTTAATAACGAGCCTAAAATCAAGCATCTAAAAGGCAAACAAGCTCATATCCTTTGAAAACAAATAGAGAGAGCCCTCTCTGAGTCTAGGAAGGCTAGGTCCTAGGACTCCAAAGACTGGTCTGATGTTGCCCTATCCATTTGGTCTACCAATTTGCTAAATCATGGGACACCAACATAATGGCGATCACGGTGGGAGTTCTGAGTACATAGTTGCTTGAATAGCTCTTAGCACTCATTAGATCCTCAGTTAGGCTTAGAAAATCTAGTGAATCTGCTACCTCGTCACTACCATCAACACAATGGTGATCATGATGGGACCTTTGAGTCAGTGACAATCTTATTATCCCTAAAAGAACTCAGAAAACCCAAAAAAAAAATTCCTAGATTGGTTTTGTGTTATTTATTGGTGGTGTACCATACACATATATCCTCAAAAAAACAAAAAAAACATCCACCTGGCGACTCCACTATCCTCTAGTAGGCCTATTAATTCACTAGTCCTCATTAGAATTCCTTAGGATTGTGTCAAAACTGCCCTGAGAAGTTTACAAGCCTAGTCCCATACTGTGTAAGCTTACTAAGCACTAAGAGAGGTCAGTCATTCTGAAAAATAGTCCTAAATTTTTAGCCTCTCCAAATTTTGAGTTTGAAATATGGCTTCACAAAGGATCAATACCAGATCTCATCCAGACCCAAATCCTCCTACCATAGTTGATAACCCAGAAAAGATTTTGTGGCAAACTTCTAAATCTAGAAACTGAGCTACTGATAGGACTATTCATAGAGAAAGCTCTGTTCCTGAACATCTTACAGCTTTGCAAGATCCTCAGTTTGAATTGCACCATACAAAGAATCTATTTAGAACCAAGTCACATAGTGAGATTTCCTAGACTAACCTTGAGCCCATAGATTTGCAGTAGAGGTCTAGTAGAGAGGCCTCTCCTTCCACTCCTCCTGATTTTCAGCTTCTTCATCACTTTGGCTCTTTCCATACCAAATCTGCTCATAATCAGTTTGCTAGTCCAAGTACTTCCACCACACCCATCCACATATCCACTGTTCAAAATAATGAATTTCATCCCAAATTCCCTCACACAAACCCACCTCTTGTAAATCTTCCATTTGGTCCTATCATGGCAGCATGGTATGCTCAATGGTGTTACCCCAACCTCTGGTTCCTTTACCAAATGATTACCAATCCAAAATTCCTCACTTCACTGGAACTGAATCTACCACTTCCCAAAAACATGTAGATAAAATGAATGATGCCTTTAACTACATGGAAATAGAAGAAGAGACCATTAATATGAGGATATTTGCCCAAAGCTTAGGAGGAGAAGCCAAAAAATGGTTTAAAAGCTTAAATCCTACTAGCATAAATGATCTCCCTTATCTATATCAAACATTCATAAAAAAATGGGAAATTAAAAATAACCCTCTCCAAATCCTTTCAGAATATAGAAAACTTAAAAGAAATGCTGGGGAAAGTGTCTAAGATTAATGCACTAGATTCAATAGTGTTTACAATGCACTTCCACCAAACATGAAACCTCCACTAGGCTTAGCCTTAGCGAAATTTCTAGAAGGTTTTGACCCAGACATGGCGTATCAGTTAATAGAAATAGATCCCTTAACTTTAGAAGATATGCAGAGGGGAGATGTAAGTGTAGAAGCAAATATGATTGAAAAAAGAGCTAGGTTAAAATCAGAAAAAAGAGTTACATACAAAGATGAAACTATGGCTTCAACCTCATTTGATGCCAAAATTGATAACTTAGTGAGGGTAATGGAAAGAATGATGAAAAGGATAAACTTAACTGAAAGAGTACCTCCTAGGGAGAACCAAGCAAATCCCCAAAATATAAATAGGAATCCAAATTTTAGAAGAGACCCTATTCAAAATAGACAAAGAGATAATGACCAACAAATTAGGCCTCCTTTCCAAGATAACTATGTAGATGAAGAAGAAAGGGAGACAGAAAGGTTGGAAGAAAATCATTTAAATATGATCGGATCTGACAGTGAGGGTGATGTTTTTCTCACTGAAGAAGAACAAGGATTCTTTATCTCAGACCAAACTGAAAACAACCATGAGGATTCTGAAGATTATCAATTGTTATTTGAAAACGCTATAATGGAGGTCCACAGACAATATGATCTTAGGAGCAAAAAGAACCAAGAGGCCTCCAAGAATAATAAAACAGAAACTGTTGTTAGGAAAACCTTAGAAAATCTTCCTAAAAATACAGCAAATAGTACCAACACTATGGCTAAGAAAGCTGATCTAAATAAAGATAAAACTAGCCAACAAAGTGTTGACCCAAGCTGCCCTAGTACTTCTACTAGTGGCCCTATAAAATCTGTTCAAAATTACAGTCCTAATAAAACACAACAAATCAAAATGGCTGAAAAGACTGTGTGACAAAAAAGATGTAAATATGTCAAAAACAATAGCAACTTTCAGCCTTGAGGGAGAATTTTCCAAGATTAAAATTAGCATACCCCTTGCTGAACTAGTAACTCAGGATGTATATAAAACCCAGGTCTTGAAATCTTTGAATATAGGAAATGATACTGATACTTTAAACTTGACTGATGATAAACCAGAACTATTTTTTGGTGCTGAAGTAGAAGGAAAATATCAAGAAGGGGCTATCCCCCCCTTCTATGTCAGCTTAAATATACATGATAAAGTTTTGCATATTGCCATGCTAGACTTTGGTGCCTCTCACAACCTCATGCCAAAAGTGGTGATGGAGAGATTAGGCCTAGAAATTACTAAAACTTACAAAGACCTTTATTTTTTTGATTCAAGCAGAGTCAAATGTTTAGGTCTAACCAAAGAGTTATTTGTCAGTCTGGCACAAATTGTTGCTAAGGGTCTAGTCATGGACATAGTAGTTGCTGACATTCCCCCAAAGTATGGCATACTTTTATCCAGATCATGGGGAGCCAAACTTCAAGGGAGCCTTCAAATGGACATGCCTTATGCTACCATCCTAGTTTTTAACCAAACAAGGAGATTGTAACAGAAATCTCATATGAAATATATGGTAAGAAACCTACATAGGCCAAACAACACTCTTGTTTATTCCATTCATTCAGATCTTGATTCATTTATCTTGTTCAATGAAGATGAAATAAAAAAATAGGAAAATGAAGGTGAGAGAGAGTTGAGCCCACCAGAACATTCAAATCTATCCTCAAATGAAGAACATAATAGCTCAAATTTTAGCAGCATTGAACAACAACATAATAGTGAATATGAGACATAAACACTTTGGAACATTAGCTTTGACGGCTCTTGTGGAATTTTTTTTTTTGGAGCTGGTGTATGGATACATAATAAAAACAAAGGACATTCCTACATACTTGATTTCCAATGCACTAATAACATTGCAGAATATGAATCTCTCCTCCTTGGTTTACATTTTCTTAAAAACATAGGAGCCAAGAAAATATCAGTCCAAGGAGATTTAGAGTTGATAATTAGGAAAAAGGGGGATTATTCATCAAAAAACCCAAGGTTAAGAGAATATAATAATGCTGCCCTAGAGCTCCTGAAAACCTTTAAGGAATATGAACTCACTTTCATCCCTAGAGCTCAGAATAACCTTGCAAATGAGCTTGCCTTTGCTACCAACAATTGCCTCATAACGACCTTGGAGGAAAAATACATGGAAGTTTGGATTGGTGAATACTTAGCTTATGCAGAAAGCTTAACTCATGATGGTGTCACCAATGGGGGAGGAGACAGGTTTCAGCACTCACCCTATCAGTTGCTTGAGTACAAGCAACATTTTGGAAGGGAGGACTGTAATATTCCCAATTAGCCCAAGCTAATGGGAATATACAATTTTGTTTCATTTTCCTGTTGCATGAATAAATGTGTAAAGGAGGAAAATGAAAACTCCTAAAACGGTGAATAAATCAATGCCCCATGTGAACAAATATAAATATGGGCCATCTTAATAAAACACCCTTATGTGTGAAAGGGATTGAGACACTTGACTGGGTCAACCATGACCAGATCAACAACGATGTATAGAGGGGATGAACCTTATTGGTGGACAGTGCAGTCTTAGTTGGAGGTGGCACATGTGAAAGAACCTAAATCATTGAGATGGTTTAGGGTTTGGCAAGATTCCTATATTATAAAAGGAAGAGGAGGACAACATGGGAAGGTTGTTGATTGGTATTATATTTCTGAATATATTGTCTGTTTAGACATATATCATTCTCTTGCTGTTTAGCTGAGAATAGTGCTATTTAGCACTAGGTGTTCCTGATCGGGAATCCCACCTCCTTCTTTGAGAGGCCTCTTGCAGGAGTCTTGTTGATCTTGTCCACTATCAGGCATTTGGCCAAGCTTCACCTTCCAACTACAACGCAGATCCTGTTGAGGGTTTGGTTGTCCTTGTATGCTGCAACAAGTGGAGGCTAGATCTACTAAGATCTAGGCCAATATAGTGCCTCTTCTTAGTGGTAAAGTCTTCTATCTCATTAGAAAGATTGTATTGGATCATTGGAGCTTCAGATCCACATCTTGGAATTATGCCAAACTGATCTTAAACCCTACAGTGCAGTCCATCATCCAGATCTGCTTTTTTCTATAGGTGCTATTGTAAGGGTGCTTTGGCATAACTTTGAGGAGTGATCTCTAGTGTCAGGAATTTTCCCTTCACTGTCGTGATCTATGTATTTCAGATCTAATCCATGTTATATTCAGATCCGATATGGATTCTCCTGTATTTAATACACATTTTCTGAAGATTTCTGCAGATCTATAGGTTTATATCTCAGATCTACTCCTTGTGCTTCATGTATTTCTGAAAACCACAAGGGGTATGTAAAGTAGAGACTATATAGTGTATGGATCTATCACAGATCTGACTTTTCATGAATTATTTTTCTCTATATCTAAGTTTTAATCAACAATTTTTGTAGCATAATAAAAATAACACTGTCAAGGAAATTTTTTCTCATTTGTATGGTTGTTGCACCTCTTTTTGAGGATATTTCTTGATTTACGACTCCTATTTCCTGTTATAAATTGTATGGGCCTCATTGTAAATATTATTTGCTTATATAAATGTAATTTTTGAGCCTCCATATTGGCCTCCTACTCTTACTTTGCTGAACTACGTTATTTTCTGAGTAGTATTGTTTAATATTGTTGTTGTTCCCATTTTGGGATATTACAGTGGTATCAGAGCAATCATCTTGGAAAAACCTGTGCTTTGCTTTCTTAAAGAGCCAATATGTCTTTAGAAGAAGATAAGCCTCTTATTGGTAGAGAGAAGAGGTATCTAAGAAGAATACAGAAGAAATTTGATTACACAAATGATGATAAAGACAAGGGTAAAGCCCCTGAATCTAGAAGTGATGAATATGGGAAGGTGTTTTCAAAAACCCTTCCGAAAGCTATGCAAGATCTTGCTAGAGAGATTAAAGAGATGAGAATGGAGAGAATCAAGGAATCTCCTAAGAGATTTCATCTTGGAGAAAGCTCTATAATGTCTCACCATTCGAATGATCAACCAGTGAACTAACCACAAGCTCCACAATGCTCTAACATGCCTACTTTTTTTACTGTGGAAAATGAAGGGCCTTAAGAGAAAGCATCCCTTGAAGATTAATTTCAAGAATATTAGTCTCAGAATTAGAGATTCAAGGATCACTTGAGTTTTCAATAGTGTTTTCACCTCAAGGAAAAAATAAGACCAAGGCATCAACGTAGAGATGGCGGATTCACTCAGAATCATGATCGACATCACTCTATGGGCAGATTATTTTTACCCAAGTTTGATGGGTCATCCACTTGTTCTACCAAAACATGGGTAGAAAAACTTGACATATACTTTTAGTTGAACAAGGTCCCTGAGATGGAGGCTATCAATATTGCAGTGCTTCACTTTGAAGGTGAAGAACACAATTGGTGGTTCCATGGCTTGCCTACATTGGATCATGCCAATGTGACTACTTATTCTGAGTTCAATAGAAGGCTGGTGGAAAGGTTTGACATAAAAGATCCAGAGGCACCTTTCACGACCCTTGCAAAATTGAAGCAATCAGGTAATACAGTCTTATATTTCTGAATTTATGTGATTATCTATTATGGTTCCTAATTTGTCTGCAGCAAGGAGGGTGTACATGTTCATCGATGGTCTAGATGAACCTCTTCATGGGTTGGTAAAGTCTACCAAGCCCACTACCTTGCATGATTCCATTGAGAGGGCTAGAGATCTTCAAGATGCCTTGCCAAAAGCAAAGGAAAAATTTCAGAACAGGCCCTCTTTTCCTTCTAAGGGAAAGGAAGAGAAAGCTTCTCCTTCAAAGGAGAGCTCATACAAGAATCCTCTTGATGATGAAGTCCAGAGAGATCTAAGAAATAAGAAGCTATGCTTCACTTGCCAAGAACCATGGGTACCTAGACATAGATGTCCTGTTGGTAAAGCACACTACATAGAGGTCTTCTTAGATTTTGAATAAGATGAAGATTATGAACCAAGAAGGGGTCATAGTGCTGACAATGTTGAAGGAGATCCAACACCATCAGGAGATGAAAATGGAGAATTTTCTCCTATTGGAGGAACTCTTGCATCTTTGAGAGGAGTACCTAAGTACTTGACCTTAAGAGTTCAAGGTTCAATAATGAATCAGAGGGTTTTTGTATTGATTGACAGCGGGGCTACCCACAATTTCATTGATTCCCATCTTGTGCATGGGAGGGCAATACCCACTGATGCTTTTGAGGGATTCTCTATTTTGGTCCCAGGAGATAGAACAATGTAATGCATACATTATGTCCCATCAATTTCAATCACCAAGGGATCCTACACCTTGGTGGATCACTTCTTTTTAGTTGACATAATAGACACCAATGTTATCATGGGTGTTCAATGGTTGATTACATTGGGGAAAGTTAGCACTTATAGGGAGGCTTTGCAAATGGAATGGGTGGACAAGAAGAGTGGTGAACCTCAAATGATCAAAGTCATGCATACTTACCCCTCACATAACACTTCCACACATAAAATAGAGATGTATTTGCGTAGTGGAAGCAAGAACCTCACAATCCCATCTATTATGTTCATGATATTTCTGCATGGGACACTCTTTTCTAGTGGCAAACCACCTGGGAGGTCACCTGATTCAGTTTTGGTGGGAGATCTATCACTACATGATGTTCCAAGATCATATCCAGGAGGGATGGGAGCATTATAAGACAAAGCTATAGTGCTGGGAGGCTTGGGCAAGCATAAGAAGGAGGGATATTTTCTTCTCTCATCATCATCACCCACTTTCATTTATGATTTTGCGCTATTGGAGGAGAAGAAGGGAAGGTATGTCCTTCCAACATATACCTTTTCCATAGGTAATGTCAAAGAGGAGATCAAAAACATGACAGACATTCCTGTTGATGCATCATCAACACTGTCAATGTTGGGAAGTGTAGATCTATACTGAAAATCCCAACTATTGGTGGATTATTCCAAAGATCTTCACACTTGTATGATGCTTGATGACCAGCTGCATGAAGAGGGATATTTAGTCCATGAAGGAGTCATCTATCATCATGGTAGGTTCTTCTTACCTAAAGCTTCCAATCTCAAGGAGAGGATGCTACAAAGGGCCTATAAATAGTTCTGTTTCAGCCCTACCTATTCTATGGAGATTCACAACACTATCATGAGATACTTTGAATGGGAAGGCTTTGGAGGAAAGATACATCAAAATTTTCAAGAATGCATGAACTATGTGGAGTTGGGGCAGCAATATGACTCTATGCAAGAGTTATTTCAGCCATATCTTCCTTCTTTGGAAAGAGGAGAAAGATCCATGCACAACTCCATGTGTATGAGAGACATTGTTGGTGAGGGATCTGATCATGTAAAGAAAGTTTCATTTTCTGATTTTTCATATTCTTTCACCATGTTTATGCAGGCAATGACTCCAAGGAGGAGTGATGTATCATGTAAATCTCATGGCAAACATTGGGCCACTAAAATTTCTGAATTTGGCCACTCCCTTGTTGTGCAAAGGGAGATTTTATTTCATGATGGGTGTTTCCCAAAGTCACCAAACATATCTCACACTTTTAGCCTTGGTGAGATGACATGTGTAGAAATTAAGTGGTGGGGAAACCACTTACCATACCTTGATCTAATGCAGGTAGGAGATGCACTGTGCTGGTAGCATATGTGGGGCTATGACCCACCTCCTCATGCTCAAATTTGTGTTTGTATATATGTAGTTTTTCTTCCATACCTTGATGATATGGTTGTAATTTTCTTGGGATTGTATGGAGGGAGGATGGGAAGCTTGTATGTACCACATGTGATGGAGAATCTCTATTTACCTTATGCTACATCTTTCAGGGAGAGTATTGGATCAGCCATGTTTGTTTCATTTGAGTTCTTGACTCCTTGTGGGATGGACTATGCACATCTCATAATGACCTTGGAGGAACAATAAATGGAAGGTTGAATTGGTGAATTCTTAGCTTATGCAGAAAGCTTAACTCTTGATGGTATCACCAATGGGGGAGGAGAGAGGTTGTAACACTCACCTTATCAGTTGCTTGAGGACAAGCAACATTTTGGAGGGGAGGAATGTAATATTCCCAGTTAGCCCAAGCTAATGGGAATATACAATTTTGTTTCATTTTCCTGTTGCATGAGTAAATGTGTAAAGGAGGACAATAAAAACTCCTAAAACAATGACTAAATCAATGCCCCATGTGAACAAAGATAAATATGGGCCATCCTAATAAAACACCCTTATGTGTGAAAGGGATTAAGACATTTGACTAGGTCAACCATTACCAGATCAACAACGCTGTCTAGAGGGGATGAACCTCATTGATGCACACCACAGTCTTAGTTGGAGGTGGCACATGTGAAAGAACCTAAATCATTGAGATGGTTTAGGGTTTGGCAATATTCCTATATTATAAAAGGAAGAGGAGGACAACATGAGAAGGTTGTTGATTGGTATTATATTTATGAATATATTGTCTGTTTAGACATATATCACTCTCTTGCTGTTTAGCTGAGAATAGTGTTGTTTAGCACTGGGTGTTCCTGATCGGGAATTCCACCTCCTTCCTTGAGAGACCTGTTGGAGGAGTCTTGTTGATCTTGTCCACTATCAGGAATTTGGCCAAGCTTCACCTTCCAACTACAACACAGATCCTGTTGAGGGTTTGGTTGTCCTTGTAAGTTGCAACAAGTGGAGGCTAGATCTACTCAGTTCTAGGCCAATCTAGTGCCTCTTCTCAGTGGGAAAGTATTCTATCTCATTGGCAAGAGTGTATTGGATCATTGGAGCTTGATATCCACATATTGGCATCATGCCAAAGTGATCTTAAACCCTACAGTGTAGTCCATCATCCAGATCTACGTTTTTCTGTAGGTGTTGTTTTAAGGGTTATTTGGCATAACTTTGATGAGTGATATCTAGTGTCGGGAATATTCCCTTCATTGTGGTGATCCATGGATTTCATATCTATCCATGTTATATTCAGATCTAATTTGGATTCTCTTGTATTTACTGCATATTTTTTGAAGATTTCTACAGATCTGCAGGTTTAGATCTGCCCAAGGGGTATGTAAAGTAGAGATTCTATAATGTATGGATATGTCACAGATCTAACTGTTCATGCATTATTTTTCTATAGATCTAAGTTGTAATCAACAATTGTTGCTGCATAATAAAAATAATGCTGTCAAGTCAGTTTCTGCTCATTTGTATGGTTGTTGCACCTCTTTTTGAGGATATTTCTTCATTGGAGACTCCCATTTCATGTTATACATTGTATGGGCCTCATTGTAAATCTGATTTTCTGATACAAATGTAATTTTTGAGCCTCCATATTGGCCTCCTGCTCTTACTTTGCTGAACTGCGTTATTTTCTGAGCAGTATTGTTTAATATTGCTGTTGTTCCCATTTTAGGATATTACAGCTCAAGCCATGAAGAAGATTATTTTGCTGAAAAACAACCCCACAAAACAGAGCTATCCTCTACTGTTGATATAAACCAGTTTGAACATCTTTATAAAGAAGAAAAACTTGACAATCTAGACCAAAAGGACCTTGAGGTTTTACGATGTAAAGATGATACAATACCAAGGGGCTTGACACCATTAGAGGAGATTTTTGATTTCAATGATGTAGCTAAAAAACCAAATATGGAGCCTACATAAACTAATGTAGAAGAATATAACATAGGCAGCATGAAGGAACCCAAAATGATCAAGCTATCGAAATCCCTTCCTCCTCACATAAAATAGGAATATATTGAGATTTTCAAAGAGTTTTGAGATGTGTTTGCATGGGGGTACAAAGATCTGAAATCATATGATACCAGCATTATTCAACACAAAATTCCTCTTAAGGAAAATAAAAAACCTTTCAAACAAAAACTAAGAAGGAGAAACCTTGTTTTATTACCTTTAGTTTAGAAAGAGATCAAAAATATGTATGATGCTGGGGTTACCCTTAGATACTTAGAGTGGGTTTCCAACCTTGTGTCAGTTAGGAAGAAGAATGAGGAGATTAGGCTTTGCATTGACTTTAGAAATCTGAACAAGGCCTCCCTGAAAGATAATTATCCCTTGCCTAAAATGGATCACATACTTCAAAAGGTGGTTGGATCTAAAAGAATATCACTTTTGGATGGTTTTTCAGGCTACAACCAAGTGCTAGTACTCCCAAGTGATCAGCACAAATCTGCCTTCACCACACCTTGGGGTACATTCATGTATGTTAAAATGCCATTTGGTTTGATGAATGCAGGGGCCAGATTCCAAAGGGCCATGGAAATAGATTTTTCAGAAGACATAGGTTACTTTATAATCATTTACCTTGATGACATCACTGTTTAATCCAAAACTGATAAAGAGCACTTAGTCCATTTGAGAAAAGTTTTTGAAAAATGTAGGAAATATGGCCTGTCTTTGAATCCCAAGAAAACACTTTTGGTTTCCAAGAAGGAAATATCCTAGGCCACATAATTTCTGAAGAAGGAATTAAAGTAGACCCTAAAAGGATTGAAGGCATATTGAAAATCAACGATCCTAGGAATCTCAAAGAGTTGCAATCTTTCATTGGAAAGATCAAATTTTTGAGAAGATTCAACCCCAATCTTGTTGAACTTCTGAGAAATATCACAAACATGCTAAAAAGGAGATTGGAGTGAAATGGACTTTAAAAGCCAAACAATCATTTGAACTAGTGAAACAAGCTCTCACTCAAACACCAGTTCTTATCAGTCCTAATTTCACCAAGGATTTCTACATTTTTTCATTTCCATCTAAACACACCCTTGCTGCAGTATTGTTGCAAAAGAATAACATGGGCCAAGAACAACCAATAGAATTTTTCAATAAAGCCATAAGAGATTCTCCACTCAAGTATAACATCATGGAGAAACAAGCCTTAGCCTTGATAAAAGCATTGAAATATTTCTGAGTCTACATTTTGCACTCTCATATCATTGCTTTTGTCCCACATACAGTTGTCAAGGATATTCTAAATCAAGACCCTGATGGTAAAAGGGGAAAATGGATTGCTATTATCTTAGAGTATGATTTAGAAATCAGACCCACCAGGCTGGTTAAAGGACAAGGATTAGAAAAACTCATGGCTGAATCAAATTTCCAAGCATTAGATATGAATATCGTTGATGTTTTAGAAGAACAGGAAGAATTCACTGCTCCATACATTAAAGAAATATTTCTGAATTCATCTTGGTATGCTGGTATCACATATGTGCTGCTTTATCTCAATACCCCTCCTTCTTTATCAAAGACAAAAGCTAGACTTTTGAAACAAAAAGATTTAAATTCTGCATTTTAGATGGAGTGTTATATTGGAAATTTTTTTTGGGCATATTGCTTAAATGTTTTCTTGAGAATGATGCAGGAAAAATCATGCATGAGCTACATGAGGGAGAATGTGGAGGTTAGATTTATTGGAAAACCACAGCAAAAAAGATTCTTAGCGTTGGCCATTATTGGCCCACCCTTTTCCCCGATACTCAAAAACTAGTCATGACTTGCCATAAGTGCCAAATTTTTGATGGCAAGAGAAAAATCCTACCTTTACCCTTGCATCCCATCAGTGTTGAGGCTCCCTTTCAACAAAGGGGTTTGGATTTTATTGGAGAATTTTACCCCACCTCATCTACCCAGCATAAGTGGATCCTTACTGTCACTGATTATTTCACCAAGTGGATAGAGGCCATTCCTTCTAGGAATACAACTGACTCAGTCATTATCAAGTTCCTTGAGACCGACATATTATCCCGATTTGGTTGTCCTAGAAAGATAATTACAGATAATGCTGCTGACTTTAAATCCAAAATGATGGTTGAATTCTACTATAAATATCATATCACATTGGGGCATTCCACAACTTACTACCCCCAAGGTAATGGGCTAGCTGAATCCTCCAACAAAATTCTGATCAACATTATCAAGAGACTATTGGAATACAACCAAAAATCATGGCATAGTAAGCTAGTTCATGACTTATGGGCTGATAGACTAACCGCCAAAAAATCAATCAATATATCTCGCTATCAGTTGGTATATGGCATGGACGTAGTCTTCCCAACATCCTTAGGAGTTCTAGTCATGAAACTCCTCCAAGAAGTGAAATTAGAAGAAAATGACATGCAGAGAAGGCTGAACTAGACCATCCATTTACAGCATTCAAGAGAGGAAATTTACAAAGGAACACAAGAAGTACAAGAAAACATCAAGAAGATCTTTGGCAGAAGGACTAAAGAAGATAAAGTTGGAGACACAGTCTTAAAATGGGATTCTAGGAGGGAAGACAAAGGTAAACATGGTAAATTTGAGAATTTTTGGAAAGGGCCTTATATCATTCATTCAATTAGGGGTCATAATGCTTTATTTTTATGAGGGCTAAATGGAGAGGAGTTATTTGGAGGTCCTGTCAATGGCAGGATGCTCAAACACTAATATTGTCAAGAGTCCTAGCTTCAAAGTTTTCATTCATTATATATAACATTGCATGATAAGAGATTATAAAAACAAAAAATTCAGAAAATAGAAAAAGGAAAAGAAGGCAGATTTTAAAAGAGGTACAACCCCATACCCAAAAAATAGTATTGCTGAAAGTGTGCAAGCCTAAATGCCACTACTTGTTCAAAAATAAAATCTTGTTCAGTCATCTAGCCTAATCATGGATGAACATGTTTTAAATTTATGTTGATAAGTTAGTGCACAAATGATTGTCAAGATTTCTCAAACTTGAATTATCAGAAAGGATAGATTAAGAAGTAAAAGATACTGGTTCCACATGCTCAAAACAGAACCAAAGAGAAAGATGGGGATATATAACAAATGATAGATCACAGCCCTTATTTTTCTAGTTACTATTTCTGCAAAATAATGTTTGTGTGCAGCTTGTTCCAATACCACAAACCATGGTAAGTCAGATTGCCTAATCCTGATTTGAACCATGGTTTCAATTTTATGTCAACAGTTTAGAGAATCAAGACTATCAAACAACTTAATCTTGGCAGTCAAATAGTTTAGGTAGAGAATAAAAGAGTTCAATTGCTTAATCTAAACTCTTGGAAGCAATAAGGATAGAAGTAGATAGTTTATTTTTGTTTTCAAAATAAAAATGTCAAGAGTTTTCTAGTTCAAATGCACTCAAGGAAGAAAAAAATGTTAGGCCAAGTAGGTTGGGTAGGCAGAAATGAAGTTGAAAAAATCATGTGTTGCAGATTATTGAGATCACCACTTCAAAGAAATATCAACAAATGAAAAGAAGGAAAAATCTGCCCAATGGAAGAGGCACTGGTATTTATGAACTCAGAGATTTGATGTCTGAAAGTTTTAGACATCTCCCAAAAAGGAGCTGCCCTCCCCAAGTGGAGCCACTGTTAGTCATCATTAATTTTTTCTGATTCTGAAGATGACCAAGTAATGGTCCTAGATTTCTAAAAACAAAATTTATGAAATATTGTGAGTTTTAGAAATCTCACTGCCTTCATTATCCTAAGCTGACCTATCTCACTATCTTTTCCCCTATCTTCCCTCTAAGTTTCACCTCACTGATCCAAAAAGGACTTCACTGTTGGGCCTATTAAACTCATTTTCATGACCCTACCCACACTCTCATCCACTCCCTTTTTTCCCTCTAAAAAAAAAAAGACACATTTTTCCCTTTCCTAAACCCTCATGGAACACACCCCTATTCCTCATTTCCATTTTACATGTATTAAACAATGTAAAAGTCCACTTTTACATTGTTTAAAACCAAAAATTAAGCCTTTCGGGTGTTATATTTTTTATAAATATAAAACTCTGTTTTATATCATAAACTGTAATATCCCAAAATGGGACTGCTCAACAATACATGCTAAAATAACGCATTTTTCAGAAATGTATGCAATGAAAGTTAAATGCAGCTCATGGATCCCTTAGATATGATATTATAATGACTAGATATGAAAGGAAATCAGAAAAAAATCACTATTGCATAGTTAAACAGGCCTCCCATGCCACAAATAGCTCAAAATCATGCAAAAATAGGGACTGCAACCATGTGTGAAAGCTAGAATACCATGACAACTTTATTTTATTACCTCTGAAACAGAAGTAGGTTGTATAACATATCTGTTAGTATGAATCTTTTTTCGAAGTGTACGAGAAAAGACCACTTTAGCTATGCATAACAAATAGCCCTAACATCAAATATGGCTGTTAATATCTTCAGATCTGCAGTTAGTTGATCAAGACAAATACTGCAAAAAATCCAGCTCTATGCATAAAAAGACATTAAGCAGTAAAAATAAGGTTTTGCTCCATGCATCAAATAGACAAGACAAGAACAATATTTTTGAAAGAATTTTTATATTAAGGGCACCTGAGAGGAAAACAAGAAAGGTGTTTCCAATTCTCCTCAATGGGATGGGTTCTTGAAAGTCCTCAACACTTCAGATCTAGCATTTCTCTCTCTTGTTGGTGTAGAAAACCCAGACAAACATAGAACTCAAAGGGAGCTCACAAAGAAAATAATGGAGAATGTGACAATGATAATGGCTCAAAGTCAGACCAAGAGTATAGATCCAGAGTGATCTAATAGGCAACAAAAGGTGATGAATGGTAGGAAAAACCCTTCTTTTTATAACAAAATATTAGGGTAGTCTAGAACTTGGTGCATGAATAAAATATTATTAACCAAATTCTAGAACCACCTTTTAGGAATATTTTATTATATTTGTTGGAGGGAAAAGGATTTTGACTTAGGTCAAATCCCTTTATTTGTAAATAATAAATAAATAAATGATTTATTTATTATTTTAACTAAGTGGTTGAATGATAATTAAATAAATAATGATTTATTTAATTATTTATAAATGATTTAGTCATATTTAACAAGGAATATTATTCAAATAAGATTTAAATAATTATTCCTAGAAAATAATAAGATAAATAAGGATTTATCTAATTAATTTCCTTTTTTTGGGTTAAATATAACCAGGGATAATAATTAAATTATTGTTTAATTAATTATTCCATGAGGAAAATCAAACAAATATATATTTGGTTAATATTTCCTTTTGGGGTTTCCTGTTTAGACCATAAACAACCTAACAAATGTGTTTTATTAAGTTATTTTACATAGTGAAAGCAATTTTACTTAGGGTAAAATTGGTCTACATGGTGTACTTGGGTCCATCTAATGATAATAGGTTAGATGACCAAAAAATTTTGTAACAATATCTAGAGTAAGTATGTGGAAAAAACGTTAGATCTATAGCAGATCCATGCACTATACAAGCTCTTTTATCAATCCCCCTTGGGGTTTTCAGCAATACACCAAGTACAAGATGTAGATCTGAGTTTTAAGACTGCGGATCTATGGAAATATTCAAATCTACAAAGTGGATCTGATATGATATAAACAATAAAATGATCTCCTCCAACAGATCTCCAAAGTGAAGGGCAGATCCCCAACACTCAGAAAATCAACTCTCCAAATGGTGCACTGAATCACCCTGCAGTAGCTCCTTTAGAAATAATGCAGATATGGACTCCTTCTGTGCTGTAGGGGACAAAATAATTTTGGCATGTAGCCAATATATGAAAATGTAGCTCATAACCTTCAATAATGTCCTCCTAATGGATTAGAACCCTTCTCCACTAAAAATAAGTATTGGGATGGCCTAGATCTGAAGATCTAGCCTCCACTTGCTGCAACTTAGCAAAACATGCAAACCCTCAACATGATCTGCACTGTCAAAGGAATATGAAGCTTGGCCTCAAGCCAGATACTGGAAAATATGGTACAAGGCTCCTCCAAGAGCTACTCAATGGAAGAGAAGGAATTCCTAAACAGGAAGACCTTGTTCTAAACAACACTCTGTCTCAGCTAAACAACCAGAGAAAGAAAATATGTCTAAACAAACCATATAATCATAAAATCATAATCCTAACTTAACCCCATATGGCTGCCATCCTCATCCTTATAAAAAATGTGAGCCTTCTCACCTTGGGTCCCACTCATTAGGGTTTACGCTATCTCCATTAGTCTTACTCATCTTTTTACAACGCTATCTGATTCTTCAATATTGACTGGATCAACCTTGACTAGATCTCCATGCAAAGTCTTCTTCCACAATCGATGTGGCTTTATTCTATCTCTCTAAATAGATATATATTCCCACTGAGTTCTCCTCATTAATTTTCCACATCCTCCATCTTAGCTTAGTTGACTTGGTCAAACTTGACTTTGTCTACATGCATTAAGCCTTGTTCACACATGAAGGTGTTTTTATCCAGTTGTGAATATGATCCTTTCCCCATTAAGAGGTTTTTTCTTGTTTCTAGAAAGATTTATGGGTCTCCCTACCCATTTATTCATGTAACTATGTGTTTGGAGCAAAATTAATATTCCTAATAGCTGCATGCTAATGTAGGAATATTACAGTCCTCCCCTCCCAAATGTTGCTTGTCCTCAAGCAACTGCAAGGATAGAACTGAAGAGACTCCCCTCTTCCCCTTGTAGCATCCTCAAGTGATAAGTTCCTCCAAATAACAAGATGCTTTCTCAACAATATGTCCTCAAATTGTTCCTCCCATGTGTAAAAGTAGGCCTTTAGTGAGGATTCCAAATGGCTCTCAACATGAAAACGTGGGACATACATGGAAACAACGATATGTGGTCTAGAGGCCTTCTTGATGCATGGAATCAGAAATATATTGGGAATCATCATCCCCATGTGAAGCCTCCATCCCCAAGCTATCATCCACAAAAAGTGAGTCACCCTCCAACATGTTAACTCATGAAACATCTCCTCCACCTTAAGCTCCTGCAAAGAAGGTGGGCTGCATGGCCGAATTTGTGGAACTAGAATGTCCATCCCACGTTGCTTCTCTCTCCACTTATGATATGTATGGGGCTATTGCTGATCTTTGGCTGAAATGATAGCAGTATCACCCTGCTAATACCCACAATACACTCTTAGATGCATATAAAAATGCATACACCCAACTATGTTCTCAATCTGGGAAATTTCTAATTAAATTGAGGAAGCTTCATTATACAAACTTGATGGTTATAAAACCATCCAACCCAGATTACAATTATTCTATGTGGAAGCTTATATTTTAAATCTGTGATTTGATATTATATTAAATTCCTTATGGTTTAAAAAAAACCAATCCATTTAATGCTGACGTAGTGCTTGTTTTATACTCTATGGGCCAAACCCATTTCATGAATTTGAAATCAATATTTCAATTTTTTGTTAACAACCATTTCCAATTATATGTATATATGATGTTCTTCCACTATGTAATCAATTTATACTAAGGTTTGACTTTGAAAATTAAAACCAAATTATAATTTCATGTATGACTTCAAACTCTGATTAAAATTCCAAAATAAATTTTCGACCAAGATATACATTAATATCTATGCCCAACACTTTACCTATCATCATATATGCTCATCAATTCGAGTGTTATTTGGCCCATTTAACGTTTAAACTATACCTCATTAACGTTAAAACCCAAATAATCAACACAATAATTATGGCCCATAGCATACCTTCCATTTATTGCCTTGAAAATTCATTTATGATCCAACAGTGGATCATTCATCGCTCTCCATAACCAAATTAGATGCACATCCAATGGATATTGCATCACGAAGATGCGCGAGCCTTTTTCATCAAAAACTATGCGATAAAAATGGTTTTTAACTCACCACTTTTTCCACGCATCCATCAAGGAGTGATATCGCGTTCCAAATTCAAAATGAACTTACCACTTCTTTTGCAACATGAAACGACGGGCTTTCAACAACTCAAATTTTTTTTTTTTGTTTCAACTCCCCTTGACTTCACATTTCTGCACCATTCCTTTTCGTCTTCAATCGAGGTTCCTTTCCTTGACTTCGAACTCGACTATGTTACCAGAGTTCTGCTCCTCATATTTGCTCAATCAGACCATCGCTTTTCATTGAAGATTCGCTTCACTATTTGCACTGGTAGCAACCAGTCTTCATTTCGACCAAATTCTGCATCGATTTGTTCAACGCTGCAATTTAACTCTCCATTCCTTGTTGGCCAAGATTCCTCTTCAATTCTTTAACATTTCTCAGGTTTACTTTATCATCGGCTCATGCATATTGTATCTTTGCTGTTCAAACGCACCATCATTTTGATTGCTGTTTGTTCACAGCTCTTATTTCCTTTTCTGCACCTTTATCATTCTCACCAAAATGTGTGAAAACCCTCATGGTTCTTACTCATTCTACGATGGCATTGATTCATTCTTATTCATGAATCCACCTTTGCTTGATGCGATTTCCATCTTTGCTGGTAATTTATTTGTATATATGTCGAGGCCAATCATTGATTTTCGGCTTTACCAAAGATACCAACATACAATCCTTTAGTCTTCAGGCCCCAAAGCTTCATATTCGATTTAATTCTATGCACACAATCACTTTATTTATGGTTCTGCCTTTCTTCAAATTGAAACCCTTTCCACGATCTCATTGATCTTTGATTTTGTATCCAATCCCTTTCACCATTAATTTCAGTTTCAAACTAAATCATGATTGATTTAATACACTCCTGATACACGAATCCAAATAATTTTAAATGCTGAATTTAAAAAAAGCTTTTTCATTCCTGTATCATTGATCCTTCCAGTGATCGATGATAGAATTAACACAGATCAGTTCATGTAATTCTCACACAGAATTAAATCAACCAATACACATAATTCAAAATCAATTCTTCATATATAGAAAGATAATAAAATTATAGAAAACTCTGTCTCTGGCCTGATCTTCAATCAATGGCCCTTTTACAAAAGTCCGTAGGCTTACAAACTCTGTTGTCCAAAACCTCTCTAATTTATGTCTCCTCCTATCTATGCCTGTAGGCTTACATTTATACAAATTAGGATGAACCAATTTAGTTCAATCCCTTCAATAACTCAACAAAATCCTCAAAATCTACAAACCCCTAAATTCTAGATTCTATCCCAAAAATTTTGAAACTGAATCTAACTTAGGATTTACAATCAATTCCTGAATATCTCAAATCTAAACTATCTGATTTCCCTCATGTTCTCCAATCATTCGGGAACATTTATAAAATCCTCACAACACTTAATATCTCTCATTAATTAATTAAAACACTCAAAACTCATTAATAATTACATAAGAATCAATATTCTTAAAAACTCAAGACCCCCTATGTCTACTAAAATAAAAAGTATTTTTTTTCAGAGCCTAATGCCCCTGCATCATGAAATATCATGGTCTCCAAGAATGACCCAAGTTACCCCACCAATAAAAACATCCATGAAGTGCCTCTCCCAACAACTCAATTTCTCCAAATGGCTCCTCCCACACGAAGACAAGAAGTGTAGTGTGGCAATAATGGTTTTCCCATTGTTTCCCCTAAAACATGTAACATATGAAGTATGGAGAATCATACTCCCAATGGGCTCCTCCAACTCTTGTGCCACTCTCCCAACAAGGCTTCTCCTAAACATAAGAACATCATCAATATATGGAAGCATAAACACATGAAAGTAAGTTGCCGTATGAAAACTAGGAGGTGGATCATAGTTCCATATGTGGAACCAGCGCAGTGGATCCCTTGCCTGCCTCAACACAAAGTATAAAAAGTGTCTTTTCAGCCACTTTTTTGCTGCCACAATCATCCTACAAGATGGGATCATGAAAGTAAAACTTTTTGCCAATGGTGCACACCAAGAATCATGTGTCATCCCCCACAAACCACAAGTAAAATGGCCAACATAAATGCTGTAAATGGCCTCAAGTGCATCACAATACAAAATAAAATAAGGAAAGACCCTCCTTGGTACAATATGATGCTCATAAAAAATAAAGGAGTACAAATCATGAATCATAAATATACATCCTCTATCATTTACTTTGGTCACTGAGCTGAAATGGCTCAATTGAAAGTTCTCCCTCACTCCAAATGAGTAGGGAAGTGGTTTTGCCAACCTCTCCATCATCATCTGGGCTATGCATCTCTCCATATGCTGAAATACATCATGCTGGATTTCCTCCCAAGTGAACTCCTCCTGTAAGGAATGATAAGCCTCAAGGTTCATGGAAAGAAAGCCCACAAGTGCTGCATGTAGACCTATCTTCTTATGCTTGAAAATCCAAGTCAAGAAGATCATATCAAGGTAATAGATGTATCCATACACTACTCCATCACTCTCATATTTTACATGCCCATCAAGTGCATCATATTTGAAGTGATCCTAGGAACACTCCATTGAAAGACCCAAGCTCCCAAGTGAAAACGCTGTTGGCCTTTGTAATAAGGCTCATGTCATCTCATAGATCCATCATTTGACATTCCATATGTCAAAGTCATCATCAAACATAATGATGCTATATGTGAGAGATCCCTCCCAAAGTGGAAGCACCTCCTCATCTTCCAAGGTTAAAGAGTAGCCCCTTTGCACCATGATAGTGCCATCTCCTACTCCTGCAACATCATGCAAAGTATGGGAGAAGATCAACACTCTCTTAGTAACAACCAAAGAAACAAAAACTCTAGTTGCCTCCCCACACCATCATCATATAGTTCATGAAGCAACAACATAATAGTTGATATGAAAGATATCACATCACCCCAATACATCAAAACTCCTTGCTAACTTATGATGTAAGTGTTATGCCAAATTCCATCCACCCACATACCCCTTGAAGAAGGATATGTCTCATGATGGAAAAAAAATTTCAAGAGTAGCCAACGCAGTCTTGCATCCTGCTATCCAGTGTCATAAATCTACAAGTGGTTTCTCAACCTCTTGCTCATCAACATCACCCATCCAACCCATGGTGAGTGTCTATCATCATGTCCATAAGTGGCATTCCTCCAATGGAGAATACCATCCTCCCAAATTAGATTTCTGTATTTTCATCTCATGGGATATTGAAATGAAATCTCCTCAATGACCAAGTTGATCCCACAAGGATCCAAATAGGTGGTAGGAAAAAACCTCCCATCATGATGTGTAGGGCTCATCAAGAAGTATCCAACACAAACATGAGAGATGTTATCCATCCTAAGATGTCCTCCATCATCTATCTGTTCCCCCTTTGCTATACATGTGGGAAGGTCATTGGAATGTTCCAACAATGGTTGGGCCCACAACTCTTCACTGCTGCTAAATGACAGCGCTGTTGATCTCCATGATGGTGCAGATGCTACCTTAAGATCAGATCCAATGTTGAACACATAGTTTTTCAATGTATTTTTCAAGACAATACTCACCCCATCCGCCAAGAAACTACATTCCAACCTCAAGGGTTGCGTGCAGCTCATCAATGATACATTAGGATGACTATTTGTCTCTTCCTTAAATGAATCAAGGCTGCTCAGCATAGTGAAAGTTTGATGCTCCAAATCAGAAATATATTTTGACCCTTGGTCATGCAATGGTACATTCCCATCATCCTCCACATGTTGCATTGAAATAATAGCAAATGAAAACATGTACATACCTTGGTACCACTTGGGAACCTCTTGTACTGCTACAAGGGTTACTCCTTCCGGTGTGATGGCTTCCCCAACTACCAATGATGATGGCTCTTCTTCTATGGCTTCATTAGCGCTGGTACAAGTCTCTTCTTCTTCATGCATATCCAAAATGGTGCATGGGACTCTAGATATCAAAGAGATCAAGATCATCTTGCAAAGGTGCAAGTGGCCTTTCTCCTGAAACAAATGCTCCTGTAGTAAGTGGTGGTGAAGACTTCTTCCCTTCTGATTTATTCTTGTCAAACTTCTTGATCAACCTTTGAGTAAAATTTGCATATTCATTCACTCTTGCATGACTCAAATGGCTAAACCACCAATTGTGTGCTTCACCCTAAAGGTGTAGCGATGCAATCTCAACAACTTTTTTCTCTATTACTGGATGTAGCAAAAAAAATGCATCCAACTTCTTTCCCCAAGCCTTTTTTGTACATGAGGATGACCCATCAAAGGTAGAAAATATAAATATATTTCCCTTCATTCTTCTATTGCTGCAAGGTCTTCTTTCTTCTTTGAGCTCAATGAACTGTGGGAGAGTTAGATTCTCCTTGATAGCTCTAGGTTGAGACTTATATTCTGTAAGATATTCACTTAGAATCTCATGATCTAAGTATTCTTCATTTCTATGCCTCTTATATTTCAAAGAAAAGGCCATAGTATGTTTCTTTGGAGCTTTATGCAATACTGGATCTTGTTTTTGTTGATAGGAAGTACATGGACCTTCCTTTCCTTGAAACCCTCTAGAGGTTTCAATGCTTCTCTTCTCTTCTTTCTGTTTAGCCTCCTTGGAGAGGTTCTTCATAGATCTAAAAAATGATTTGAAAAAGCTCATTCTCTCCATCATTCTGACCTTTCCTTCTTCTTATAGCATTTTGGCTTGAAGTTCACAGGCTGAGCCAAAGATCATGCTCTGATACCACTGTAATATCGCAAAATGGGACTGCTCAGCAATACATGCTAAAATAACACATTTTTTCAGAAATGTATGCAATGAAGTTAAATGCAGCTCATGGATCCCTTAGATATGATATTATAATGACTAGATCTAAAAGGAAATCAGAAAAAAATCACTATTGCATAGTTAAACATGCCTCCCATGCCATAAATAGCTCAAAATCATGCAAAAATAGGGACTGCAACCATGTGTGAAAGCTGGAATACCATGAAAACATTATTTTATTACCTATGCAACAATAGTAGGCTGTAAAAAATATCTAGAGCAAGTATGTGGACAAAAATTTAGATCTATAGTAGATCCATGCACTATACAAGATCTTTTATCAATCCCTCTTGGGGTTTTTAGCAATACACCATGTAAAAGATGTAGATTTAAGTTTTAAGACTAAAGATCTATGGAAATATTTAGATCTGGAAAGCGGATCTGATATGATGTAAAAAATAAACTGATCTCCTCCAACAGATCTCCAAAGTGAAGGGCAGATCCCCAACACTTAGAAAATTAGCTCTCCAAATGGTGCACTGAATCACCCTGCAACAGCTCCTTCAAAAATAACATAGATCTAGACTCCTTCTACACTATAGGGGACAAAATAATGTTGGCCTGCAGCCAAGATCTGAAAATTTAGATCAAAAACTTCAACACTTTCCTCCCAATGGATTAGAACCCTTCTCCACTGAAAATAAATATTGAGATGGCCTAGATTTGAAGATCTAGCCTCCACTTACTGCAACTTACTAAAACAGGCAAACCCTCAATAGGATCTGCACTGTCAAAGGAAGATGAAGCTTGGCCTCAAGCCATATAGTGGACGATATGGTGCAAGGCTCCTCCAAGAGCTACTCAAATGAAGAGAAGGAATTACTAAACCAGAAGACCTTGTGCTAAACAACACTCTATCTCAGCTAAACAACTAGAGAAAGAAAATATGTCTAAATAGACCATATAATCATATAATCATAATCCTAAGCTAGCCCCATATGTCTTCCATCCTCCTCGTTATAAACAATGTGAGCCTTCTCACCTTGGGTCCCACTCATTAAGGTTTCCATCTTCATGCAATGGATCTCCCTCCACAATTACGCTGTCTCCATTAGTCTTACTCATATTTTTACAAAGCTTTTTGATTTAGTCAATCTTGACTGGATCTCCATGAAAATTATTCTTCCACACTCGATGTGGCTTTATTCTATCTCTAAAAACAACTCTATATTCCCAGTGAGTTCTCTTCATTAATGTTCCACATCCTCCATCTTAGCTTAGTTGACTTGGTCAAACTTGACTTTGTCTACTTGCATTAAGCCTTGTTCACACATGAAGGTGTTTTTATCCAGTTGTGAATATGATCCTTTCCCCTTTAAGAGGGTTTTTATTGCTGTTAGAAATATTTATGAGTCTCCCTACCCATTTATTCATCTAATTACGTGTTTGGAGAAAAATTAATATTCCTAATAGCTACATGCTAATGTAGGAATATTACATAAACCTGCTTTTTGGTCAATTTAGTGTGTCCTAAATTGCTGCATTTAATTTGTCAATCCGGGAATCGTAAGCTGATGAAGTGCGGCGCACTATATGTGCAAGATAACCTATTTCTTAACTTTTTGTCGTTTTTGGTTTTTCTAAGGTGAAATGGAAATTCTAAATGAAAACAAGTTTGGTTATGTTTGTTCAAGGAAGTGATATCCCCTATAATGATTTACCAACTTGAAACTTTAAAAAGAAAATTGAAATTTACAATGACAAGACTTGAAAGAAAATGAAAATGTACCGCTGAAATGGAAAGGTGCTGCTAATCTAATAAATCAAAACAGTAAACTAGTGAGCATGAAAACCAAACTATTCTTGCTGCCAACTAAACACAAAAGAACTATGCTTAAGGAAATTCAAAATTGCAACAAAATAAATCTAAATCAGATTACATCAATTTATCTTCTGACCCTTCATCATTAGTCCAGCTATGATTTTCGTAAGTAATCATAAACAACTTGTGTAACTGATATTTAATTTGCAGAAAATAAACTAATACTAAACCATACACTCATGATTCAATCCCTCACCATCAGTCCAGCTGTGGCTTTCGGAGGCAACTGAATATGTCATACATGATTTAATATATCTAAATTTGCAGAAAAGAAACTAATACTAAACTACACATTTCATAATGCAGTCCCTCACCATCAGTCCAGCTGTGGCTTTCGGAGGTAACTGAAGATGCTATGAGCAGCTTAATATATCTAAATTTGCAAAAAAGAAACTAATACTAAACTACACATTTCATAATGCAATCCCTCACCATCAGTCCAGTTGTGGCTTTCGGAGGCAACTGAAGATGCTATGAGCAGCTTAGTATATCTAAATTTAACTACTGAAGCAGATAAGCAAAACTGAAATGAACAAAGCAAGACTGAAATTAAACAAAAGCTATGAAAAGCAAACTAGCAGCAGAACAATGTTAGATCCATGTCATTAGTCAAAAAGCTATAAAAATGCTCGGGCTGCCTATCTATAACCTGAAACAAGAACACTGATCAGTGATTAACAATCATAAAACATGAAAGACAGAAATGAAATGGAAATTATGGAAATGTATAAACAGAAATGAAACAAATGCAATATATGAACATATGAATGGATTATGATACAATGATTTTTAAAGAAATGAAATGAGAGATCTACACTAATACACAAAACCTTAGCTGAGCAGGGGCCCTCTACACAGCCTTGGTAACGGTCCTCAAACACGAATTAAGTTGAAAAACAGAGTCTTCTCATATTAAAAAGCAGTTCATTACAGAATGGTAGTGTTACGGCTCAAGGGCAGTGTAATCACTACAAAGCAGACTAAAAGATAACAGAGTACATTCACTAACATCAACTATCAACTAACTTTATGTGCGTATGCAAACGCTCTATATATAACAACAAACTGTAACTGTCTCCTAAAGTTCATGATGGCAGAGAGCACGTAGACCACTATGTCCACGGATATAGGAGTATGGCCGTGTTGGAAAGTGAATCTACGGAAGGTGGATGCTTGAATTCGACTCCAGAGCTCTGCACAGATGTCGATTTAACCTCCGCAGGCTTAGAAACGGCCGTATGGATCTTTATGTGCCACGAAACAAAGTCCGGCCGACATGAAACTCCATGGTTGACTTCCATGTGGACGCCTTTGACCGCGGCTTCTTTGGACGAGTTTGCTTGAACCAATAGGACACGAACCATGTCCACGTCATTCCTAGCCTGCCCATGTGGCTCGTTTCCCTTATAGACACCTGTAGCATATAGTTTCACAAAATAGCTGCGGAAAGTTGCAGCAGCTGCGGAAAGTGGCAAGATTCCGCAGCTGAATGAACAAAATCTAGATCAAATAGCAAACACAAAAATATAATTAAAAACCATGTTAAATGCTCTTTTGCACATGATATCGACAATTTGGGAGGTTTAGGAGAGTGAAAAAGGTATGGAAAAGTGTATGGAAAAGATGCAAATTTGGGACTCAACATACCCCCACTGTGAAGGTGTTGCATGTCCTCATGCAACCAAAATTTTGATACTCTTTGTTCAGTTCATGTGCCTTGATACTTCAGCTAGCACATCCAACCCCCTTCTCTTCTTCTTTGGTACTGCCATCATTCTGGGTTTCTTCATTAAGCACCTAAATTTGATATTCACAAGTGCTCTGCTCAATTTCTGGCATTTCCTTTTCAATTTCTTATTCTTCTTTTGCCATATTCCCAAATGTAACATAGTATTATCATGGATGATCTTGTCCAGCTTGCCTTGTTCTTTCAATGTCTCATTTTCATTTTTGATGTGCCTATTTAAAAGCTCCAGCTCAAAAATTTCCTGTTTTAATGATTGAACTAAATCATCCCGCAATGTATGAGGCTGAATGGAAGAAGTACTTGGACCTGTGGCTGCCTTTTCCAAGGATTCTATATAGTCATATACCTCCTGCTGCTTGGGGTCTATTTCAGGTGTCATTTTCATTGGGCTGTCCCCAAAATGCTGTAAGGGAGAATTATGTTCAAAATCTGGCCGAGGAGGGCTTACATCAATATTTTGCCGAGAATAAGATGGAGTATGCTCATTGTCTGATTGGGAATGAAAGGAATCAGGTTCACTAACTGACTGAGATGGACTATGGTCAGTTGGGGACTGTTCAGATGTCTCCTCACCCAAATCAATGAAATGAGGACCCTTAATTTGTGTTTTCCTCAATTTTCCCTTAAGCCTGCTGCTTCTCCTCACACGCTGTGGTACATTATCTTTTTGTTTTTGTTTCCTTTTCTCTGCCTTCTTGGATATAGATGACTGTTTTTGAAGATAAACTAATCTTTCAGAGAGTATTTGATGATCTTCTTCTTCAGAAGAAGGAGTTTTATGTACAGCCTCAATAGTTTCTTTCCCTTTTGGTATTATTGGCTTCTTGGCCTTGATTTCCTTCTTCTTCCTTTTTACCAATCTCTCTTCTCTATCAGTTCTTTCCATAGTAGTAGTAGAAGTGTTTTGGATTTCCTCAATTGTTCTTTTCCTCCTACTTCTTCTTGCTGTGCTGGCTGCGGGAATTTCCTGAGTAGGAGTAATTTGGGTTTCAACATTCATTCTTTTTCTTCTACTCCTTCTAATTGAACTACCTTCAGGAATTTCCTGAGGTTCCTCAAAGAAATTTCTAACTAGAAATTGTTCCCATGTGTCTTTTCTTTCCTTTAGCTCCTTTTCAATTAGAATTTTTATAAGGCCGTGGTGATATAGATGAGGCTCTACATCTCCCAAGTGTTTTTGAACAGTCACAGCCATTTTCTTCAAGCTATTGAATAGAAAATATGGGAGATTGAGAGTTTGGTTTTCTAGAAAATTCATCAATAGCCTGGTATGGTACATGTACATAGACCCAAAACGGCCTTCACATGTAATGAATTTCTGAACAATTAGTAGTAAAGTGGCCCATTCTTCTTTAATTGCATGCACAGGGATTCCTCTTTTGAAAACAGTGATATCCATACCTTGATTTCGTAGGATTGTTCTCCATGCCTCATCACTGATACTTTTATTTTTGAACCAACGTTCTCCCTCCTGAAGAAGTTCTGTGGCTGTTGCTATTGATGCTTCATTGACCGAAAACTTGAGGTCTCCAATTTCTGCTTTCGAGCCATCAAATGACCTTGCAAACGCTTTCGTAACTTCTTTGTGGTAACCTCTGAATTTCTGAATAAAACGCAGCCATTTAGCTTTCTTCAATATCTCTTTTGCTTGCGGATATCCCTCTCTAAACTTTGGTCCTTCCGGCTCTGCCCTTAGTAATTTACCCATTTCACTTTTCTGTGCTTCACAAATTTGCCTCCGTGAGGGTTTAAGTGGAAATGGAACGACTGAATACACAGGATCGAGCACAATGACTGTGGGAATGTATCATAAAATGGGAATGAGTACCATAAACGGAATGGAGTAAGACTGTGGGTAGATATACGGGAGTGAGAATGAGCAAAAGGAACGAAATGGAGTGAAACAGGGAGTGAGAATGAGTAGAGTGGGATTTTGTAAACACGGCAGAGACACGACAAAGAGGTTAACAAAGTATAATACATTCGGCAGCATTTTGAATTTTGGTGGCTGTGTAATAAATATGAACAGGTTTCAATCAACGGTTATGAAGTTATGCGGCTTGTAAGAGTCCTTTGTCAACTCAAATACGTCTCATTATCTCCGGTGGGATATTGGAACATGAGTGAGAATCGGAATTTCAATGATGAAACCGTTTATGAATGAATGCGAAAGGATAACATGGAGATCATGAAAGGTTACAGAACTGTCAATATAATCATTGTGCGTAATGGGTAAAGCTCATGGTTTAAAACTATATAAAAATGTGTTTTTTCAATACTATTTGAAATAAACTTTATTCATACCTTTGGAATCCTTGCTTTTGCCCTTGGTCTTCAACTGATTGATCTCCATTGGTGTCTTGAATGCTCCATTGATCCTCTCACCTGCATTTTATTTCATAATTATGGAAATAACAACTGACTATACATTCTCTTTGAAAACAGAGTAGTAGCTGCGGAATCTGCTTCTGGCTGCGGAAAATGGAGTCAGCTGCGGAAACAGATGTCAGCTGCGGAAACTGACACAACTATTACTTGGTTGAATATAAATGAACAAATGACAAATGACCAGATGGAAATGGTCATGAAAAATATTTTTATTGATGGAATGGATGAAATGAAGTGGAATGAAGTGAAGTGAAATGAAATGAAATGGAATAAAGTGGAATGAAATGGAGTGGGTGGTGAAATGAAATGAAATGAAAGAGAGAGATTTTTTTTTTTTTTTTGGAAAATATAGAGTGTCAGGTGTCCCTGATTTTCACCCTATATTTTCTGCATAAGACTGCCAATCAATGATTGGTTTTCAGGCTTATACCATTTTTTTTTTTTTTAAGTGAAAAACAAAAGCTAGGCTGGTGGAGAAGAAGAATTCTTCTGTACCAGCCTGATTGCAGAACTTTCTTGAAACATCTTGACAAAATCCTCTTTTGAGAGTGGCTTATGATAAACTTTCAATCGATGGCCATTCACAATAAGAGGAGTTTGAAACTCATCAATGGTCTTGATTCTTACAGCTCAATTGCTTAAGATTTTGTCAATCTCATATGGCCCAAGCCAATGAGTCTGAAATTTCCCTTGAAAATCTTTAAACTTGGAGTCAAATAACAATGCCCAATCTCCTTCTTGAAACTTATTCTCTTTGATATATTTGTCATGCCATTTAGTTCTTTGATATTGAACTACATCAGTTCTTAGAATTGCTTCTTGTCTGATCTCATCTAGCTCATTCAACTGCTCCATTCTATGCTTTTGGGCTTCTGATAAGTCCATCCCCAACTGAACTGCTATCTTGAAGGTCTTGACTTGGAACTCAATGGGGAGCAAAACTTCTTTCCCATAAACAAGTTCATAGGGAGAATGTCCTGTTGTATTCCTCCATGTAGTTCTGTAGGCCCACAAGGCTTCTGGAAGCCTTTCTGCCCAATCTCTTCTATGTAGATGAACAGTTTTGGTGATGATACTTTCAAGAAATTTGTTTGTGGACTCCACTCGACCATTTGCTTGTGGATGGTAAGGAGTAGATTTTTTGTGCTTGATTTTGTATTCTTCCATCAACTTCTCCACCAAATTTGATGTGAATTGGCTCCCCTGATCTGTTACAATTTCTCTTGGAACACCAAAGCGAGTAAAAATATCCTCATAAAGAAAATGAACAACTGAATTTTCAGTAGCAGACACTAATGCTTTAGCTTCTACCCATTTAGTAACATAATCAATGCAAACCAATATATACTTCTTTTGCTTAGATGGTGGATTAATCGGTCCAATGAAATCTAAAGCCCATTTTTCAAAGGGTTCAATGAGTACCTGTGTTTGCAATGGCATTTCATTTGAAAGGGTAGGTTTCCCTACTCTTTGGCAGCTGTCACACCTTTTGACATATTGTTTTGTATCTTTGAAGAGGGAAGGCCAATAATATCCTAAAGAGAGGATTTTATAGGTCGTCCTTTTGTGTGCAAAGTGTCCGCCGCATGGTTCATCATGACATGCCTTAAGAATATCAGGCATTTCATCTTCCCTGACACATCTTCTGATCACAAGATCTGGCCCCGTTTTAAACAATTCGTTAGAAATCCATGAATATTTTGAACTCTCCTGAATAATCTTTCGTTTTTCTCTTGGAAATAAATGTGAAGGTAGTTTCCCTGTAACCAAATAGTTAGCAATATCCGCATACCAAGGGGTCTTAATAGTTACTGCAAACAAGTATTCATCAGGAAATTTATCTTCTACAGGAGAATCTTCTTTAGTATTCTGAATCCTAGACAAGAAATCAGCTACTGTATTCTGTTTTCCTGGTCTATCCAACACAGGAATATTGAATTCTTGCAAAAGTAAAAGCCATCTTGTCACTCTGCCATTAGTAACAGGTTTGTTCATTAAATATCTAATTGCAGAATGGTCAGTATGAATAAAAGTTTCATAGCCTGTTATGTAATGTCTAAACTTATTAATTGCATGAACAACAGCTAAGAACTCTTTTTCAGTCACAGTATAGTTCAACTCTGTGGGAGTCAAATTTTTACTGGTGTAATAAATGGCATAAGGAATTAAATCCTTTTGACCCAACACAACTCCAAGAGCTGTATCTGAAGCATCTGTAGAAATATGGAAAGGAAGTTTCCAATTTGGTCCTCTCAAGATAGGTGCTTCAGATATTCTTGTTTTCAAAGTTTCAAAAGCCGATTGACAATCAGGATCCCATTTAAATTCACAGTCTTTTGTAAGAAACTTGAAGAGTGGAGATGCTATTTTAGTGAAGTTTTCTATAAATCTTCTATAGTAACCAGTAAATCCTAGAAAACTTCTAACATCTCTTTGATAATTTGGAATAGGCAACTTGGAGATGACTTCAACTTTTGATCTATCAACCTTAATCCCATCTCCTGAAATATGATGTCCTAAAACAATCCCTTCAGTAAACATCATAAAGCATTTTTCATGGCTTAATGAAAGGTTTGTTTTTTTACATCTTATAAGAACTTTTTCCAAATTTTCTAATGATTCTTCAAATGAATTACCATAAACTGTAAAATCATCCATATAAACCTCTACACAATCATGGATTAGATCAGAAAAAATTCCTAGTACTGCTCTTTGGAATGTTGTCGGTGCATTACATAACCCAAAAGGAAGCACTCGGTAGGCAAAAGTTCCCCATGGACAAGTAAATGTGGTCTTATCTTGATCTTCAGGTGCTACCTGAATTTGATTATAGCCACTAAAACCATCCAAAAATGAAAAGTACTTTTTACCTCCTAATGTATCTAATACCTGATCAATAAAAGGCAAAGGAAAGTGATCCTTCAAAGTTGCTTTGTTCAATTCCCTGTAATCAATGCATACCCTCCATTTACCATTCTTTTTAGGCACTATAACCAAAGGAGAAACCCATCGGCTATCTGAAATTGGATAAATGAAGTTTACATTGAGAAGTTTTTTGAGCTCTTCTTTCACTATCTCCCTAAGATTTGGATTCATCCTTCTTTGAGGTTGTCTGATTGGTCTACTGTTTTCCTCAATATAGATATGATGGATGCAAGTCTTAGTATCAATACCCTTCATGTCAGTATACTCCCATGCAAATGCAGTAGAATGTTTTTGCAAGATTCTGGTTAGTTCTTCTTGTTGTGACTTCTCCAAATGTTTGTTGATATTCAATGTTTTTTCTCGAAAAATCTCAATAGCAGAATTACCAAATTCTTCCATAGAGTAAAGAGACATTTGTCTTGATGATAAATATTCTATGTCAGATTCCAACTGAAATTGTGTGGGGTCATATTCTGAAGTTATCTCAAAATTTTCTAATGTGTTCAGAATTTGACTATCCTCACTAATTTAAGAAATGGTAAAGACAGGTTGTATAGTGTTCTCATCATCGACCCATTCATTGTCTCCTATTTCTGTGATTGCTCTTGCTGGAGGATACAAATTGAATTTCTTTGTCGAATTACCATTTGAAATGTACATGTCTCCATATCTACAACTAATAAAAGCATCAGCTGTGGCCAGCCAAGGTCTTCCTAAGATAATTGGATGTCCTCCTAGATTACTTTTGGGAGTCAAAATCATAAAGTCTACCGGATATTCCCAAGAATCTAAGGAGACTGAAATATCTTCTAATACACCATCTGGTTTAATAACCGATCGATCTGCAAGTTGCAATAAAGTAGGTGTAAAGAGAAGGTTAGGAAGTTTTAACTGTTCCATAGTCTGTCTACTCATAATGTTGATAGCAGCCCCTAAGTCAATCAATGTGTTTGGAATTTCTATCCCATTTATATGTGTCTTGACAATTGGACTTCCCGGATCTACATACTTCTGCATGGTAATTTTTCCCATCATAATGTCTGCAATCTTTCCTACCAGGTGGATTCTTCTTGTGTCCTTTAGCTTCCTTCCGGGTCTTTTGAAACTCAACTCCTTTATGGTTTTTGCTAGAATAGGAATTTCTCGAATGGCTTGTAGCAATGGAATCTTGATACAAACATTCTTCAATTCATCTAGAAAGTCATAGTTAGGCAAAAAAATTTGTTTTTCCACCCCCTTATCAATTTGTAGTCTTTCCGGAAAAGGAGGTGTAGATGAAGATACAGGTTGCTCAACTATAGGAGTTGTGGATGTTAGCTTTTCTTTTTGTTTTTGAATTTTTGAATTTTGAAGAGATTCTTCCTCAGAACCTTTATTGACTTGAAGAGAGTCCTCTTCAGAGGTATCTTGCTCTTGAATGTCTATAGAAGGTTTTTCTAAAACTCTACCAGATCTGAGTTGTACATCGTTGAGAGGAACAATCATATAGGTAGGAAATTTTTGTCCTTCTACCATGTAAGTATTTTGAGGATTTTTATTATTAGGATTTGGCAATGGCTGAGCTGGAAGTTGATTTGTCTTTTGTTGGTATGGGAGCATGAGTTGAGGATTTGGATTTTGTTGAGAAGGTTGTCGTTGTGGAAATGGCAATGAAAGTTGTGGATTTGGGTTTGGAAGTTGTGGAGCTTGTTGATTTTGAAAAGATGGAGGATATTGATAAAATTGAGCAAATCTTCCATAAGGATTTTGCATCCCTACTCCATCTAGGGAAGGAATGCGATGTTGTGGCCAAGGCTGCCAAGGATTCACTGGTGGGGTATGAAGGATTCAGGGTTATTAAACCTTGAGATTGCTATCCCTGCCATGTCTCCTGCGACAAATGAGAGATTCTACCGACTGGGATTTCGAGTCACTGAGCCCGTGATTGAAGGACACCCTGATTCATGATTTTCTCGAGCAAGGTACATGTTTCCAATAACTTTTGCTTCCAAGGGACATTCTCAAAGCATGTTTCCTTCACATTTCGCACAAAAGCATGCCGAAGCATCCGTTTCCGTTCGGCTGTCGGAATTTTAAGGGTGTCTAGTTGTTCACGAAGGCTCCCTAAAATATCAGTTTTAAACTCATCAAGCATGTTACCAATCTCTGCCCTACTTACTGATCCAGTTGCAGATTTGTTAGCCTTAATAAGAGAAGAATCCCTAAGCCCTTTTCCAGTTTTAGATTTTCCTCTTGAGAGATGGATACATAGTTCTGTTATATCACGAAATGGAAGTTAAGAAATGTCTCCTTTCCCCATCATGTTTAAAATGTCTATCCATTCATCTCTAATGGCTTTTAATAGAAGGGCTTTCAAGGTTTCATTATCTAAGTTGCTCATCTTTGCTCTTTTTAAGTTGTATTGAAATCTTTCAATTAAGTCTTCCAAATTTTCATCTTCTTTTTGCATCATTTTGAATACCTCATCCTTGTGATTGGTGGGCATACAATAGTCCAAGTATCTATCCAAAATGTTTGTTTCATATCATTCCAAGTCCTGATAGATTGAGTGGCTAATCCCATGAACCATTTCAAAGCAGATCCCTTCAATGTTGAAGGAAACAGTTTGAGTTTTTGAGAATCTTCCATATAGTCATAAGTTCGGCACACTACTTCAAACTCAAACAGAAATGTTTCAGGATCCTCACTTCACAATCCATAAAAGTTAGGGAGAACAGATGGTGAGATATTTTTCATTGTTGCATGAGTTTCCTCATCAACTATAGGGAATCCCAACAAATCCCTATTTCTATCATTATTTCCTTCACCATTGTTGTCTCCATTGTCTCCTCCTCTTCTACCTCCACCTCTATTTATTACTTCCTCTGCCATGATAGTTTCTTTAGAGTCCTTATAGTCCTCTAGTTCTTCTACCAAGGAAGGACGAGAGAAAGTCTCTTTGTTTTCTAAGTGGGTTTTAGTAGGTGGTATAGGAGAATCCTCTAATTCAGCTGTTCCTTGACTTCCAAAAATCTTAAGGCTAGGGGCAGATGGTGGTGAATCTGGTCTATGCCTTGAAGAAGATGGAGTTGTGAAAATCGAACTCTTGGCTTTAGCTATAAACCTTCCCCTAGAATCTCTTGCTCTATGCATGTCATTTTTTTTTTTTTTTTTTTTTAAATTTGGGCTAATAATTCTCTTTCTGATCTTCCAGATCACACTAGGTGCAAGAAGAGAGCATACTTAAGAAATTACTAAACCAATAACTCTCTTTTCTGATCCTCCAGATCACACTAGGTGCAAGAGGAGAGCATACTTCAAGAAGTTATCAAGTTTTCCCTTCTTTTATGATTTTATGTTTTTTTTTTTTTAAGAAATTGGCTACCTAGTTATACTTCCCCGGCAACGGCGCCAAAATGTTTGGTCAATTTAGTGTGTCCTAAATTGCTGCATTTAATTTGTCAATCCGGGAATCGTAAGCTGATGAAGTGCGGCGCACTATATGTGCAAGATAACCTATTTCTTAACTTTTTGTCGTTTTTGGTTTTTCTAAGGTGAAATGGAAATTCTAAAATGAAAACAAGTTTGGTTGTATTTGTTCAAGGAAGTGATATCCCCTATAATAATTTACCAACTTGAAACTTTAAAAGCAAACTGAAAATTACAATGACAAGACTTGAAAGAAAATGAAAATGTACTGTTGAAATGAAAAGGTGCTGCTAATCTAATAAATCAAAACAGTAAACTAGTGAGCATGAAAACTAAACTATTCTTGCTGCCAACTAAATACAAAAGAACTATGCTTAAGGAAATTCAAAATTGCAACAAAATAAATCTAAATCAGATTACATCAATTTATCTTTTGACCCTTCATCATTAGTCCAGCTATGATTTTCGGAAGTAATCATAAACAATTTGAGTAACTGATATTTAATTTGCAGAAAGTAAACTAATACTAAACCATACACTTATGATTCAATCCCTCACCATCAGTCCAGCTGTGGCTTTCGGAGGCAACTGAAGATGTCATGCATGATTTAATATATCTAAATTTGCAGAAAAGAAACTAATACTAAACTACACATTTCATAATGTAATCCCTCACCATCAGTCCAGCTGTGGCTTTCGGAGGCAACTGAAGATGCTATGAGCAGCTTAATATATCTAAATTTGCAGAAAAGAAACTAATACTAAACTACACATTTCATAATGCAATCCCTCACCATCAGTCCAGCTGTGGCTTTCGAAGGCAACTGAAGATGCTATGAGCAGATTAGTATATCTAAATTTTAACTACTGAAGCGAAAAAACAAAACTGAAATGTACAGAGCAATACTGAAATTAAACAAAAACTATGAAAAGCAAACTAGCAGCAGAACAATGTTAGATCCATGTCATTAGTCAAAAAGCTATAAAAATGCCCGGGCTGCCTATCTATAACCTGCAATAAGAACACTGATCAGTGATTAACAATCATAAAACATGAAAGATAGAAATGAAATGGAAATTATGGAAATATATGAACAGAAATGAAACAAATGCAATATATGAACATATGAATGGATTATGACACAATGGAATGAAATTAAAATTACACACTAATACACAAAACCTTAGCTGAGCAGGGGCCCTCTACATCAGCTTTGGCAACGGTCTTCAAACACGAATTAAGTTGAAAAACAGAGTCTTCTTATATTAAAAAGCAGTTCATTACAGAATGGTAATGTTACGGCACAAGTGCAGCGTAATCACTACAGAGCAGACTAAAAGATAACAGTGACTACATTCACTAACATCAACTATCAACTAACTTTCTATGCGTATGCAAACGCACTATATATAACAAAAAACTGTAACTGTCTCCTAAAGTTCATGCTGGCAGAGAGCACGTAGACCACTACGTCCACGAATATAGGAGTATGGCCGTGTTGGAAAGTGAATCTACGGAAGGTGGATGCTTGAATTCGACTCCAGAGCTTTGCACAGATGTCGATTTAACCTCCGCAGGCTTAGAAACGGCCGTATGGATCTTTATGTGCCACGAAACAGAGTCCGGCCGACATGAAACTCCATGGTTGACTTCCATGTGGACGCCTTTGACCGCGGCTTCTTTGGACGAGTTTGCTTGAACCAACAGAACACGAACCATGTCCACGTCATTCCTGACCTGCCCATGTGGCTCGTTTCCCTTGTAGACACTTGTAGCATAGAGTTTTACAAAATAGCTGCGGAAAGTTGCAGCAGCTGCGGAAAGTGGCAAGATTCCGCAGCTGAATGAACAAAATCTAGATCAAATAGCAAACACAAAAATATAATTAAAAACCATGTTAGATGCCCTTTTGCACATGATATTGACAATTTGGGAGGTTTAGGTGAGTGAAAAAGGTATGGAAAAATGTATGGAAAAGATGCAAATTTGGGACTCAACACCTGCCCTTTTGATATATAGGCTTAAGCCCCTTTTTCTTCTAAGCCCTAGTCCCCTTGCACTCATAAGACCCTGACCTCCACCTATCTATAAGCCCTTCTCCTATGCAAATAACGCATCCACCTTTCATTTCATAAACCTTCGTAAACCTTACAAAGGGGCTTCTTAACCCTTTAAATTATTAAAATATGGGCCTCACCTCTCATAATGCCCAATGCCCCTCCCAAACTTTATAACTTGATGCATTTTTGTTAAATTATTAAGGCCACGGGCCCATCCTCCACTAAACCCTGCCATCCAACGAAACCTCGCCACCTGTCCTCCACTTCCGCTGGCCCGGTCACCTGCTCGCCGCCTCCCGAATGCACGATAGTCGTTGATCTCCCATCTCGAGATCTGACGGTCCTCAGTGCATATCACATATATAATTGCACCGGGGTTAAAATTTTCTGACCCGCAGGAAATAGGCAGTTTTTCCCTACCACGTGTCGCGTCCGGGGCTATATCACGTGCCTCCCACCAAAAAACGTTTACCACATTTTTCCGCGCGATAAATTTCTTTTGGTTTTCTGAGACCACTTACCCTCCACGCCAAAAATCAAACCCTCCTGCCTCCATTTGAACTCCTTCCTAGTTCCACCTTCGAAACATTGTCTCCTACGCCATCTCCTCCTCTATAAACACCCTCTGATAGCCCAAAACCACATAAAATGCAGTCATATGCCATCCCCGTAGGTTTTAAATTAACAAATTGTGTTTTTGTGTAGGTTCAATGGTGGAATTCCTGAGAGGCATTCCAACGGTTATAAAATGAACAAATTAGCCTCTGGATGATGATCTAAGAGCCTAATTTAAATTATAAAGCTGCCAAGGCCTCATATAAAGACCGACCATCATGAAACATGATCATCGACGGTCGAAGAAACCCTTCTGCCACGAAGAAGAGCCTTCCCTGCACACAGAAGACAAACACAGCCAAAGGAAATAGTGAAGAGAAGAAGATGAAATATTAAAGGGCTCATCACCAATTGAGAGCAAAAACAGAAGATTAGCTAGTCAAAACAGAGATTAAAGGATAAAGGTAAACAATGAAAATATTAAATGATAAAGACAGAAGATCAAGAAATTTAATCATGGAGGATTAATAAACAGGTAGAGTTCAAATAGATTAAAGAAAAACATAAATATAAACAGACAGTCATAGTATAAGGACAAAGTTTAAAGGCCTAATACAGAGTTTAAAGATAACTCAGAAGTAGATTAAGCTGATAAATGCATTCGAATGACTAAGCTTATGGAAGGTACTTCTTTCAAAGATATTGCTGCCACCTAGTGCTTTGTTTCCTTCAATAAAGCATTAAACAGTTATTGAACCCAGTCAGAGATATTTTCTATTTGCCAGGCAGCTATTGTAAAGTTATGAATAGGCCTTAAACTCAAACATTTAACCTATAAACCCTCAGAAGTTAAGATAGGAGCTATTATTTAAGAGAAATATCTGCAGAAATTCCTACTTTTAGCCTTGCATGGTCTTCAAGATAAAGAATTCATTTACTCTATAATAAATGACACCCAAACCCTAAGACTTAACTTCACCTCCTCATTTGCAGATAAATACTACATTTGATCTCATTATCTTGTTGGCATTTGATGACTCTTTAAAGGAATACATAGTCTTTTGGAGGTTGAAAAGAAATTGATGTCTTGGAGCTTGTGAAAGCCTTGATTTGTTTCGTTGATGGAGGAGGCCTACTTGCAGGATCCCTGAGCTTGGTTTATGGTGAAGTGATTCTAATTTGTTATTTTTTTTTCCTGTTTCATTATGTTTCCATCTTTCAATATTGTAGTAAAGAAAAATATTTATACTAAGAAATGTTTCTAAAGGCACCTTAGTTTTCCTCTGCTAGGACATTTTAGAGAATTATTAATTACTCTCTAGACCCCCTAAGCTTGTTTATTTCATAAATGGTTTAATATAGTTGGTGTCAAGGATGATTTATGGCTACCCCTTCTTACTTGATGTCACTAAAACACTGTTTCTGAAGTCTCTCTCTAAAGTACCATTACGTAGGTTTCCAAAGCAGTTTTGTTTCGATCATACCTTTTGTACTTGCTTAAATAATTGTTTTAGAGATCTTCATAGCTATAATAAAGGATTTTTAGGCGTTCCCTCTTCTCTAATTACAGTTATATGTGTGTCTTGAATGTTTTCAGTCCTTGAAGGTGAAATCACTAGAAGTTAAATGAGTTTATCACCTTCTATATTTCATTGGAATGTTTGTCTTGAATAATTATCTGTTTAAGTTGAATCAAAGAATTTATGGTTTGCCCTGTCTATTGATTTCATATTTATACTTATGATATTTAAGTCCCTTTTGTTAGAGGTACATGATAAATGATTCTTAATTTCCCTTTTTCCTACTTCTATTCTCACAATTGATGTCCATCTCATTGCTCTTAAAAACTTGAAGATCCATTGACCAAGTTAGATTTTCCTTGTGATGCTCCCCGCTCTATTGATGAACCTGTCATGACTTTTATAGACTCCATTGCCCAAAGACTGTGAATATTTGCACATTCTATTTATTCTTCTAGATCATCTAATCCAACCAAAACAAACAACAAACCTTGTACTTAATAACTAGCCTAAAATCAACCATCTAAAAGGAAAACAAGCTCATATCCTTTGGAAACAAATAAAGAAAGACCTCTCTGAGTTCAAGAAGACTAGTTCCTAGGAATCCAAAGACTCGTCTGATGTTGCTCTGTCCATTTGGTCTACCAATCTGCTAAATCATGCGACACCAACATATCCACCTCCATTTTTGCATATTTCTGTTTATATGTACTTGGTTTTGATCCCATACATTGATGATATACTTATTATTTTTTATGGGAATGTTTGGAGGGAGGATGGAAGGACTAAAAGCGTCCTTTGGGAGAGAGATTATCCATGTTAATTATGGTACATGTTTTAGGGAGGACATTGGGCAAACCATGATTGTTTCATTGGATCTATTGCCTACTTGTGGGATGAGTCATTTGCATCTCATAAGAAATTTGGAGGAGCATGTCATGGAGGGATGGATTGGGAGACACTTAGTTTATGAGGGAAGCTTATCACATGAATGTGTCACCAATGATGGAGGATAAGAGTTGCAGCACTCACCTTTTTAGTTTCTTGAGGAAAAGCAACATTTGGGAGGGGAGGAATATAATATTCCCAATTAGCCATGAGCCAGTTGGAATATTAAATTTTGCTTTTGCTTTTTTTTTTAATGAATAAGAGGATAATGGAGATCCATAAATCTCCTTAATAATGAATAAATGAATGCCAATGTGAAAAGAAGACATCTTGGCAGCTTAATTGAGTACCCTTAGGTGTGAAAAGGGGTTGGAACACCTTGACCGGGTCAACTTTGACCAAATCAACAACGCTGTCATGGAGTAGTGGCATTTAATGAGGGACAACGTAGTTTTAGATGGAGAATATTTCCATGGAAGTAGTGTCATTAATGAATGGGGCTTAGGGTTTGGAAGCTCATTTCTTATAAAAGGAAGAGGATGGAAACCATATTCATTATGTATTGGTATATGATATTTCTGAATATATGGTCTGTTTAGACATATAGCTTTCTTTGGTTGTTTAGCTAAGATTGCAAGTGTTGTTTAGCATAGGGTGTTCCTGATCGAGAATCCCACCTCTTTCCTTGAGAGGCCTCTTGGAAGAGTTTTGCAGTACACTCCACTATCAATAATTTGGCCAAGGCTTCAGTCTTAATGTAAAACATAGTTTCTGTAAAGGATTTGTGTGTGTGTTGTAGGGCAGAAGTTACGGAGGTTTGATTTGGGAGATTTCTAAGCTAGATATCATTGGAGGGAGGATACTTTCTCTTTGGATGCTAGTAAAGAAGGCCCTGGAGCTTTATTGACACATTTAGCATTGGGCCATAGTATATTTATCCTCTACAGTGCAGTATCAGTCTGGATCTGCGTTATTTTAGGGAGGAGTTGCAGGGGTTTCTATAGTAGGTGATTTGGGAGGTGTTTTCTCTAGTGAAAGGGATAGCCTTTCATTCGAAGGATTCATTGGAGGTAAGCACATCATTATTGTATCGACTTCAACCATTTACTCTTCAGTCATTTTTTGTAGTAAACTTTCAGCCATAGGGCTACAAATCATATTGTATTATTGGGTGTTTTTCCCATAGGCCCTTTTGGGTTCTTTTCTAGAGGTTGTATAGAGCCCAAATCTTTATTTTTGCATATATTGTGGCATATATCAGCCCCACATATTTTGTGTACTCGTTTGATGTAGCAGTGCTTTTAAAACTGCACTGTAGCAGTGTCTCCAACATTTTGATATAGTAGTAGCACCTCATTCTTGAGGGTTTACTCCTTGGAGGCTTGTTTTATCTTGTATTATGTTTTGTGGCCCATTATTTTGTACTATTTTTCTACTTTTATAATGAATGGAAGGTTTCCATATTGGCCTCTTGCTTTTATATGATGCTATACATTTCTATTCCAAAAATTTTCACTATGTTTCTGCTTTTCCCATTTGGGAATATTACACCAAACATATCTTTTGCAATATCGGTTTGGTACCTCGTTCCCCTACTGGAACGGGAGCCACACACATCACCGCTACAGGGTTAGTGCCCCTCAGTCTCGAGAAGGCCCCACCCATTTAAGGACTCTATCAAAAACATCTCAGCAAAGGAAATTCCCATTGCGAAAGCGATGATTACGACTAAGAAAACCGAGAGAAGAGGAAAGAAGGTGGAGACTCCAACCAAGCAACGAGAATCACAAAACTATGCCATATGTGATGTAGTAGGCCACCCTACCCACATCTGCCTAGATCTCGACGAATTAAAGCTGCTCCTTAGCTCTGGGGTAGATATCGCGACACCACGTTCCCGTAAAAAGGAGCCTGATGTTGTCACTGGAAAATCATACAAGCAAAGGTGACATTGTTTAATTTCAGGCAGAAGGATTTACATGGCTGAGAGACATTAGACAATCTAAAATTATTTAAAAATCTCGAAGTTCTGAGGAAAACTCAAATTACGTACAAGAAGAACTAGTCAAAAGTTCCTTTGTGTGCAAAAATCTTCGATAAACGCGCCTTTGGGCACCTTTTTCTAAAAAATGCACGCAATCCTGGGAGTGGTGGAAGTCACTTTCCAAGACCACAAGGCACACTCCAGGACATTGATTCCACACTTGTAGCCACCTAAGGATAGGTGCCCAAGCCTCCTTAGGAGATCAAGGGAGCACACAATGGAATAAATGTGGCACACAATCGACTCACCCTCCTCTCTTGGGTTACTATCCCCAATGTACCAAGAGAGGTAAGGAGGATTTGAATTCTCCTATAAAATTTTTGGGAAGGTAAATCCTCTCCATGGATAGAGATGACCCCTCTAGCCCTAGAGTGGGTCTAGAAACAAAGGGAAAAGATAAAGTGTAGGTTCCTAATTAATGAATGAAAAAGACGGGGTAGATTGACCTACTTGGAGTCCAATGCTGTCGTCGCTGTAGTCGTGGTGGCCTCTTGATCTCTGTCTCGACGGGTCACAATCCTTCTGCAACAGTGCTTGGATACCTGCACGAAGATCAGAAAACAAGAGCAACATACAAGACAATGATTTCATTCATAATCAACTAACCGGTCAAGGAAGGTTAAAAATATTGCATCAAATAAAACACGTTAACACAAGATGGGAACCAGACAATAGTCATGTATATATATAAATAGAAGAAAGAGTTACAACTGGAGCCTTGACATCGTAGCCTCCTTTAGTGGGGTTTAGTTGAAGCACATCTCGAAGGATCGTCGGGGAATTCAGATGAGGTGCGGACACAAGCCTAAGCTCTCTCGACAAAGGTCTCTTTTTGTTCTATCTTTCTAGCGAAAAGTTTAGGAACTCTCTTCAGCCTTTCAGTTATAATATGTTCAGCTAGCGTATCAATGTGAGATAAATTTATTTATAGAGGGAGAGGAGGAGGTTGGGATCCCTATTGTTAGGTATCCATAATTTGTTAGAATGGTGAGAAAAAATGAATAGGGGTAACAACAGAGCAGTCTTTGGAGTCTTAGGACATAGTATTCCTGGACTCAGAGAGGGCTCTCTCTATTTTGTGTAAAGGATATGAACTTGTTTGCTTTTTAGGTTTTGATTTTAGGCTAGTTGTTAATTTTTAGGGTTTGTTTGTTTGTTTGGTTGGTTGGTAAAGTTGTTAAGTAGGTTAATAGAGTGGGGAATATCAATCTGTTGGGCTATGGAGTCTGCAAAAGTCTTGAAATTTGTAAAAATGAGTCAAGGATAGCTCAAAGGGCAAGTTGGCATGATCAAATGGATCTAATCAGGTCAAGGGAGAGTGAAGTAACATGGAGTTGTGAACATAGTGAGTTAAATGGGAAATAAAGGATCCTTTAACAAACCAATAAACAAGAAAAATATTCTAAGATGATAGCATAATGAAAACTTGAAGAGAAGTGAAGGATTCTTCAATATCAACTGGGCTAAGCAAGTCTTAAAAACAACAGTTAAGAAAGATAAGACAATAGTGAAGGATTCTCAAAAACTTACTTGCAAATAGATAACATTCTAACATAACATATCAGTAACAGTAAAGAGCATATAAGGATTTCTTTAGCAAAACTTTGAGGAAGAAAACATGGAAGTTAAGAAAGCAGGTAAAAGTAGGGTACCAAGAAGGTAAATCCTATTCTCTATTTCTGTTCTAGAACTAAATGAACCATAAAAAAATGAATAATTGAAGGAAACAAACATAAATATGGAATACATCACCATTTGAACAAGATTAATGAATCCTAAGAGTGAGCTTGATCCATAGAAGCACAATCCAACACCATCATAAGGCACCAAAAACCAATTTCACCAATAAACTCCAAGTCTATTTCATAGAATGCTCAACAAATATCCAACATATACAATGAAACCTCAATTCTCTATTTGTCATGCATTGTAGGACTAAACCCTAATTAAGTCTCTAGAAGCCTATTGGTTAATCATAAATGTCACTTTTGTCCTTGAGACCTTGCAAGGTCCAAGGCACAAAATATCCTTTCAGCCATTTTCGGCAAAAAAATTGACATTTGGGCTCTGCTGGGCCTCCAAAAAATTTCCAAGCATACTTTGTTGACTTTTTCTCAGTCAGGGTGCAGCACTGAGTTTTAGGATGCATTCCCATGCCAAGGGTGCAACACACAAGCAAGATAACTGGGTCAACTTGCAGCAAGGTTTTGAAGGCCTTCCCGATGTCGGAATGGGCTCTGTGATGGCTCTTTGGAAATCCTATTGAGTCTAATTTCTAGAAACACCCTTGGTTTTCTGATTGGCCCCATGTAACCTATTCAAAAAGAAAAAATCCCAAGACTGGTAAAGGCGCAACACATGTCTTGAAAACTAGGCAGAAAGGTGAAAATTAGGGTGTTTTCGACCCTTTTGAAGGACCAAAACATCTCCAATTCACCTAAAAATTGGAGGGCATGTTGTGCTTGAGCTGAGGATTCCAAAAATGTAAGCCTTTCCTCATGAAGATGTCCTGAGAAAAATAATAGCACCATGGGTGCTACCCCCTTGGCCCTCCAAATCAGCAAAAATCCAAAATTCCCAAAAAGTTTCCCAAATTCATATTTGTCTTCCTTGTTATGTTTGGGATGCTTGCATGGAAGAATCAGCAAGAAGGTTGAGCTCCTCCTTGAGGGCTTGAAATTTGAAAAGGGAGTTTTTGAGGTTATCCCTTGCAATTTGGTTTCTAAGTGCATAGTGTTTGGTCATCTTCCTTTGGAGGTCAAGGTCTCTATTTTCCTTCTCCAATTTTGCCTCCAAGTGTGTGTTTTCTCTTTCTAGCCATGGCTCCCAGTCATATTCTATCTCCATTGCAAGCAACTCACTTAGAGGGAGCTGCTCTGCTAAGGCAGATTCTTGCTCTCTTTTTCTTGCCAAGGCCTTCTTTAAACCCATGGTTCTTTGTCTTCTTCTTGATTGTCCTTCCTCATATTCACTTTCCTCATAGGTGCCCATGAATTCCTCTAACTTTACCTGTGCCCTTTGGCTTCTTTCCGAGCTCTAATTTCTCTAGCTTCATAAATGGCTTTTTATGCCCCTAGCTGCCTGTTCTCCATCTCAAGGGCATTATTCACAGTCTTGGACCTATCTAGATTTTCTTGGAGGTATTCAATTTGGGCATTTTTGTTCTAGAGGAGCAAGTTTGTGATCCTTGTTTCAATTTCCTCGTTACTGTCAATATGAATGATTTCAAAATATCTCTCAACCTAATGCTGATCTTCTCCTTCTTCTTCTTTGATATTTTGCTTGCCTTTGTCAAGCATCTTAGCTGAGGAAGATGTCATGGTACCTTACCTTTTAGAGGCAACAAACACATGCCTCTTTCCTCTTTGATATGTGAGGAAAAATATCAAATTTGTCCACCTGAATGCCCTCATCATGGTTGACCTCAGGGCTACCTTTCTTTTCCTCATTGATATCTACATTGATGTCTTCTGCACTGTGTTCTTGACTTCCTTCTTGAGCCTCACTTTCATTTTCTTCCATGCTAAAATCACTGTTATGATCTTCATTTGTGTCATCATCCCTTTCTCCTTCACTGATATCAGCTTCATTATCATCTAGGTTCTGTGAGCTATTTTTAACCTCATTATTTTCATTACCTTGGCCACTTTCTTCATTCCCTTCAATACTGTTAGGAGTCTTACTGTCTTTGGCACTGTTATCTGCACTGTCATCATTACCACTATCAGGTTGATTGTTTTCACTACCTTCTTGGCTATATGGACTGTTGTTATTATTGTCAATGCCTCCCTCATTATTGTTGCTAGCATTGTTGTTGTGATCTTCACTACTGTTATCAACCTCTTCATTAATTTTTTGGTCTATAGTGTCACTGCTGTCATCATCATTAGGGCTATCAGTTATCATGGTTTTTTCCTCACCACTGTCCTTAGTGTTTCCAACATCATCATGGCCTTTATCATTTTTTGTGTTGTCACTGTTAGAGGTGTCTTTATCATTTTTTTCATTACTGTTCGCCTCTTCACTAATTTTTGCATTTTCATCCGCCTTATTGACTAGTGGGTTGTTTTCAACATAATCATCATTTTCTGGTCTGCTTTCCTCATCACTTGCATTTTCATCTTCATTTTCATCTACCTCCATGTCTTTTACTTCATTTGTGACCTCTTCCTCTTCTTCATTATCTTCCTCTGTACTGTCCTCTTCTTTATTATCCTTTGCCTCTTCTTCATCATCCTATGCCTCTTCGTCATCATCCTTTGCCTCTTCTTCACTACCTTCTTTTTCATCATCACTTTCTTGTTCACTGCCACTTTCTTCTTGATTTGATGCATTAGGAGAAGGGGAGGAATGAAGGTTTTATTGAGGAGAGGATACATGTGCAGATGATGAATCATGGTCAGTGGGAGGTGATGGAGGAGTGGAAGGAGGATGGGATGATGAGGGTAAATTTGATTGATGATGAGGCTATGGTTTTGTGAAAACTTCATGGGTGATGAACACCTCCCATGGAATACCCTATTTCTGTAATTGATGTAACACAATAATCTTGATAAGAGAATGGTGAAAAAGACTTTGCATTTGTTGAGAAGGATTTCTCTTTTGAACAATATAAGACATCTTATCAATACTTCTATAGAGATAATAGGGAAAATGTAGCCGCTTTACCCTAGTGAAGTGCATGAGTAATCTTATGTGGTATGAATAGAGCCTAAAAAACCTCCCCTCACATGTAAAATATTTCATGATGACTCTCATCAAGGGAGCATATCTCTCTAGAAAATGTGAAAAGGGAAAAATATATTTGCAGTCAGCTTGGTATCTAGGTTTCAAGAAAGGTTGATAATGGCTTAGGTCCAAATTTTCCTGCTTGAACCACTTTTCTCCCATACTAGGTATCCCTGATCCAGATCTTGGGGGGAAGCCCCCAAGGTCTAAAAAGTTGAAATGGATATGAAAATATTTGCAAAATTAGAATGCCAGAAAAAAGAGAGAACACACTGCAAATAAAACCACAAAGAAACTTGTTTTATTAAAACAGAGAATAACTGTAGAAGCTGCATTGTGGTGGACCATCTCTCGTTTTACAAATTGAGGCTTGTTATTTATAGCCTTTTTTTAGTTACAATACCATGCGTAGATACCATAGGTGGATACCATGGGTCAATACCATGGGTAGATACCACTTACAATACCATGGGTAAATTCCATGTGTGGATGAATACCATGGGTGGATACATACCATGGGTGGATGAATATCATGGATATATGTCACTTAAAATACCATGGGAGAATAAATACAATGGGTGGATGAATACCATGGGTGGATGACATTTACAATACCATGGGTAAATTCCATGGGTGGAAGGATAACATGGGTAGATGAATACCATGGGCAGATGCCATTTTCCATTCGGATCATTCCTCCCTCCTTAAGAAGTAATGGTCCCCATTACATGAAGTTCCCTCCTGAGAAGCCTTTGTTGAATATGGAAATCCACTGAAGAGAAGGGTTTTGTGTAGTTAACCCATAACCGTGATGAACGAAGATTTGAGGACAGAGAAACCCTGTAATGCTTGTGACCAACTGTGATATTAATAGTGTGCAGCCTAGAAAATGGACTTCGATGAAGTGTGGGTTTGTGGATGAACCAAAACCATGAAAAATGAAGATCCGAGGATAGAGATACCCTATAATTCTTGTGACCAACTGTGTTACTAACAATGTGCAACCTAGTAAATGGACTTCGATGAGAAGGATTTTGTGCGGTTGACCCATAACCATGATGCTGATTGTTGATGAAGTAACAGGTGCCTACATAACTTGGGGTGGGAGGGCATGTCTCCAAATAACCCAAGTCGAATGTTGTTATGCTGAAATTGATGAATGTGAAGCAGGTGCCTACTAAAGCGAGGTTGGAGGGCATGTCTCCAAAGGGAACCTACTCTGAATGCTGCTCCAAATTTAAAATGAGCATAACTCGGTCAATATAACTCAAAATATTTGTTATAACCTGTTTTTGGAAATGGAATGATCATTCTGCATCTTCTCATCTATTTGAAATCGATATTTGGAGACCCTAGACGCTCATATGCACGTTGGAACTGTCCTGCCATCACAAAATTTCTGAAAAAATAGTTGATTTTAAATCAGTGATAAATCCCTCGTCCTGACTCCGATTCGACCAATTTTTTTTTAAAATTGGGTTATTTTTCAAGGGGAGCGTAGATCGGTAACTATTTATCTAAAATTTATCACTAAAAACTACAAGAAATGATATGAGGTCCGTCGTCCATGAATTATCGTTAGAAAAATTGCTGCAACATTGTTGATTTTGAATCAATGATATCTCCCTCATTCGAACTCCAATTAGGCCGATTTGTTTTTTGAATTTGAGTATTTTCTTGTAGGGAATCTAGATTTGGTCTTTGTTTTTATAATTTTTTCACCAAAAGTTTCAGATCTGATATGAAAACTCGTCGCCCAAAAATATTCATGGCGTTTGCGAAAGATTGCTGCAAAACATTGAAACTGAAATATGCTACAAACCCTCATTCCCATGGATTCATAACTTGAATCTGATACCACTGGTCCGGATCTTGGAGGGAGGCCCCCAAGATCGAAAAATTTGAAATGGATCTAACAAGATATGCAAGATTAGAATGCCAGAAAAAGGAGAGAACACACTACAAATAAAACCACAAAGAAACTTGTTTTACTAAAACAAAGAATAATTGTAGAAGATACATTGTGGTGGACCGTCTCTCCTTTTACAAACTGAGACTTGTTATTTATAGCCTTTTTTAAGTTACAATACCATGTGTAGATACCATAGGTAGATACCATGGGTCAAAACCATGGGTCAATACCATGGGTAGATACCACTTACAATACCATGGGTAGGACCATGGGTGGATACATATCATGGATAGATGTCACTTACAATACCATGGGTGAATAAATACAATGGGTGGATGAATACCATGGGTCGATGACATTTACAATACCATGGGTAAATTCCATGGGTGGATGGATAACATGGGTAGATGAATACCATGGGAAGATGCCATTTTCCATTCGGATCAATCCCGATGGCCATAGAGATATTATTTGAAGATAGCTCAAATTTTACTCCTGCTAAAGTTACTTGATGGTCATGGAGGTTAAAGATAAAAAGCTTGGTCAACTCAGGGTGACTTTGGACCTGTTGTACCCTTTCATTGAAGTCAAAACAACCCACATTATGAAAATAGGAAACTGTCATAGGAGAGGCCATCAACTCCTTGGTGTTCAGTGGCTCAAACCTATTTACTCTTCCACCCTTGCACTACTGTCTTCTAGGCCCTCGGCCTCCCTCACCACTGTCACTATTACCTTCCCCTAACATTTTGTTTATTTATTGTTTCCTTGAAGGTAAAAAACCCTAATTCTACTTTGTGAAATTGATGGAAATTTCTAGGTTTTATTCCTCTAATCCAAAAGACAAGAAACTTGAAAGTGAGGAGGTGTCTTGTACTTACCCCTCAGAGGTGTTAGGAATCCCTTGGAAGTGAATTTTAGGATTTTTTTGAGAAAATTGGACTGATGCATAGGCCCTCCTGGTCAAACGCATAGCATAGGTGCATAACACCGAGCTAGTTAGGTGAGCTTCTTGTGAACGCACAGCATGGGTTGAACGTGTAGCACATGGGCCTATAGGGTGAGCTCTGCACGGGCTGCCGAGTTGAACGCGTAGTGCTCGGGCATGTCGGGTGCGCTCTGCACACCAGTTCTGTCAGGTTTTCAGGTCTTCATAGAGTGAATGCACAGCGCGCAATCACCGGTGCGCAGTGCATAGTTAGACTTCACATAGTGGGATGCCTCCAGGAGCGTAGCGCAAGATTACAGGCATGCAGCACAAGCCAGATTTTCCCAAATTTGCTGAAAATTCACAAATTTCCCTTTAAGTGTTTCTTTGATGATTTTTTGAAAACAAAGTGAGTTGCTAAAGGGTGAAAATGGCCTTTATAGGTGATAAATTTAAATTAAAATCCCACTTTGCTAATTTTGTCACTCTTTCTCACTTTTTACTGTTATTCCTTTGTCTCTTTTTGCTGTAGGTGAATAGATGATGAAGTTGGTCTTTTGCTGCTTCATTTGTTTATTTCAACTTAACCATTGGCCTCTTCTTACTGATTCATTAGGCACGATAAAATCACCCTTTGACAAACATTATGAAATTCAAAATATTTTTTATTACCTTCTTTGACCACTTCTGTTTTGCAGGTGTATGAGTTTATGATTTTGAAACTTGCCCACTGATACTCTTCAAAACCTTGTTTTGCAGACCTTTTGAGTGACAAGTCTTATTTTCTTTGAGTGGTCTATGTCCTTCAACACTTTTACTTCAACAGGTGTTATGACACCCTGAAGTGACTTTCCCTCTCACCTTTGAAAATGCTGTAACCACTTTGATAACTTTAGACCTCCACACAGTGGTAGCATCCTCACAACTTTTCATATTTCCCTTATAGCTCATACCATGTTTTTTCTATTTTTTCACCATTGAATAAAAAGGATTGAAATGAGAGCTTGATCCTCTTCTTATGTGTCTTGCTACATTGGGCTTTTGTTTGGCACACTGTTGATTTAATCAGGCTTAGAAAATTTGATCTCCCCTTTAGAAATAGTGCTCTCTGCTTTCTTTTAGAAACTCATCAGTTACCCTATCAATTTCATTTGTTGATTTACGTCATGACATTCCTGCAGAAATGTCAATCACAATTACTTTTTGCACAACTTTGAAATTGACAAAATAGCCTTCTTTGGAGATCCTCTGCTTTTTCTTGGGCAATCATGTGTTTCTCTTCTTTTTCATTTGAAACAGGTCTTAGTACAAGAAGAAAAGAGCTTGAAATACCAATGAAGATCCTACAACCTAGGGAAAACCTAATGATCTAGTGGTAGGGTTTTAACTTGGTCCTTGACTGAAATTAGGCTTCGGATCTTAAAAGTGTAAAAAATAAGATTTTTGACCAATGGGTGTATTTGGATATATAGAAATGGACATACTTTATTGATCTAAAGAGCTCATAAAACTATTTCTAAGACCATCCAGGTTTGAGGAACCTGATGAACATGGGAAAGGATAGGTTTATTGATAACCCTAGATGAAAGTGAAGTAGTGGGGTAAAGGAAAAACAGAGTGCTGGGGTGATAGGTGGGAAAAAAAAACTAGATGAGTGGCATAAGCCCAGGAGGGGATTTTTAGGAGTGATAATTTAAAAAATGGAATGGCAGAGTAGTAAAATAGTGAAAATTTTGTTTTAAGGATAATGAAAGCAGTGAGATTTCTAAAACTCACAATATTCATGAATTTTGTTTTTTAGAAATATAGGACTGATATTTAGTCATCTTCAGATAATAAAAATTACTGATGACTAACACCTATAATGGTGGAAGGGAGGCCTTATCCCTTGGGGGGTTTCCCCAAAAGGTGTAAACAAGAGGCCAAAGGAGGGAGCCCGTGGTTATTCAGTCGAACCACTCTAGATGACTCGCGCACGAAGTTGTTAGGATAGAAAATTTGCCTCTATATTTAAAAAAAATTCCATAAACAAGTTGGCGTGGGTAGCTCACTGGGAAAGAGCACCAATGGGCGCGTGGCCCAATGTTAATCTTCCTCATTGGTGCGAGGGCATACCAGTCTACTAGCGCCAAGGAAAAAACATGTGTTTCTGATGGTCTGCTTAGGAAATTGTCAATAGAAGGAATGTTGTCCTCATGGCAAGGGATGCAGTGATGGTATTTTCAAGGCATGACATTTCTTATTAGTCACATAAACGATCCTCCAATGTGTAGGATGGTGATTGCAGGGACAACGACGAAATGATGTGTAACAAAAAGGCCACCAAGAGATGAACAACAGGAGAGAACATTTTTATGCTGGCCAGAATTTCCCCAAGCAATACCAGCAGTGTGTAATCTAGAGCAGAGATAGAGGGGACTTAGTTGTTGGCCATCCAACAACCCATTCCACCATAGTAGAGAGAGGGAGAGTTTGTGCCAAAGCAGCTCGAAAGTAAAGACATCCTTGCATCGGGACTTAGAACCCCTAGTTCTAAGGGCCCCTTGGCAAGTGGGTTAAAGTTTCATTCTCATTCCTAGTAGCACTCAATAAGAGGGGACGTAAGAGCCACAATTTGGATTATTGAAGTTTTTTAACTCTATTTAGAGCTTTTGTTTTATTTGTTTTAGTTTTAGTTTTAGTTTAATTTTATGTCTGAATATGCATGCTATTTCTCTATCTAGTATGTTTATGTTTGAGCATGTTCCACTAACTTGCTTGACTCCATCTACTTTCTACCTGCGACCAATAACTTAAGAGGGAAAACCACACCCCTTAAGTTGGTGTGATTTCGTACATACATGCACCAAACACACTAACATAGGATTGGAAACTCCACTAACGTTTATTTCCAAGTTTATGTGGTTGTGCCTTTTTGCAGAGACCTCCATCTTTGATGTGGAGTTGCGTTGGAGTTGCCCCCTTTCTCTCCTTCACTGCCTAAGTTCATCCCAAGTGACAGGCTGAAGCTGAAGAGCTCAAAAAAATTACATTGCAGGAATTTGCGCATTTTTCGTACAGACATGCACATCCCAAGGCACACATTAAGAGTTGACCTGCGCGCAGAAATCATGCCTGTTTCAGCCTTTTTCGTGAAAAAAACAGAATGAAAATTTTCTCCAATAATTCCATCTTTTCCTACTTGTATTGAGTTCCTGGAAGCCCATAATACATCTTCTGGCACTGGTTGAGGTGCCCCGCAACTTGCTAAAGCTCACTCTTAGCTGCTTTTAATAGGCTAGGTGTTGGTTTTATTTCAAGTTGATTTTTGCAAAGTTAACACATAGTTTAAGTAGGAGGCAAATTAACTTGCATTCCGGAATAATTTATGTTTTGGAAATTTAGCTACCAAAACACCTAGGTAATTAGCCAAAGTAAGTGACCCAAGTCCACACATGCTTATCTAGTTCTTTTTCTAGTGTAAAAGTCATTAGTTTAGTTCAATTTTTGCACTAGGATTTCGGGACCAGGATCGAAGTGTCGATAGAAGAGCAAGTAATATCTGTTGCATTTGCACCCTCTGGTGATCCTAAGCAAGCATATGAACACTCTCTATTCACAACTCACCATCTCCCTATAGTTGATCACACAAATTAACTAGGAAAAATTGAAAGCGGCCCATATCTGCGCATGTTTTTCTTTTTAGCAAGGAACAATAGAACATAGTTTAAATAGGGGATTTTGAACTGGATCATCACATATCCACACGTTCAAAATATGTGCTTGTTCAATTTTTTCTCACACACATCCACACACCAAGAAAAGCAAAGACACCTAAAACTAACTTAACAAAACTCACTAAATTCTCCCCATAGGGGCCACAAAAGAATTTATAGTCTAAGTTAGGATCAAGGGGGTAGACATCCAATAAGACACCTTGATCATTCTGTTGTCTCCCCGTAATTTCAGTAGATTGGAAAGACTAAAGCTGCAGGGAGAAGATTTGAACCACTTTGGGATTCTAGGATCTAGCCCTCCTGAATCTAGAGAGGGATCTCTCTATAAGTGCAAAGATTGATTTATCTTTAAGGCTTTTGAAATGATATTAGGCTATTTATGAAAAACAAGGTTTTTGTTTGGTTTTGGTTGGGCAAAGATATATGAAAGTGAAGGAAGTCTAAATGAAGGGTGAAGGTGAGTGAAAGTGAAAGATCGATTCAGCTAACAAGATAAGCAAGAAGTAGCTTCAATCCATTGGGCTATGGAGTCATAATAGGATTTAATTGAAACAACAAGGTTCAAGAGTGGTCCATGGGGCAAGTCATCTATGTCTAAGGATCTCTTTAAGTTGATTTTATGGAATGAAAACAATAAGAAATGAAGATCAAACATATGAAGAACAAAGAGCAGCCTAAGATCAAGTAAGTACTTTGAAACTATCCTGATTTTGGCATGCACTTAAGAAAAACATAAGAGTAATCTGAGATTAGGTAAGTACTTTGAAACTAGCCTGCCTTTGATGCACTTTCAATATAAAAAATTTAAACACAAAAAAGAATAGCTTAAGATCAACTAAGGACTTTGAACCTATCCTGCTTTCAGCATATTCAAAGGGAAACTTTTTGAAGCAACCGTTGTAGAAGAAACTAGAGGACAGGGCTAACCATAGACTTCCCTAGTTCAACTTTAATTAGAAAATTTTTCAAGACAACACTTTAAGATAAACAAAGAATAGTCTAATATCAGGTAAGGACTTTGAACCTAGCCTGCTTTCAACATACTCTTAGGGAAACTTTCAAACAACTTTTGGAGATTAAACTAGAGGACAGGTCTAACCATAGACTTCCCTAGTTCAAATTTACTTAGCATAAAATGAAAATAACATTCAAGAACAATGTTTAAAGTTTAGACAGTAAGACATGGGCTGACCAACATTCCTTAACTGCTTGGACTATATTAAATTATTCTTAAATACAAAATTGGAGGAAAACATAAAGATAAAGCTTATCAGTGAGAGTAGGGTACTTGTAAGAGTAAATCCTAGCTCTATATTTGCCGTTCTTTATAAGAGAAAGTGGACATAATGGAAACAAAAATAAAATAACAATTTACAATAAGAAACTCATCACCGTTGACATAGACCAGGATCCCATAAATCAGCTTGTATTTGATGTTCAAACCAGTTACAATCATCATGTCCAGTGGTTCACTACAGCTTCGAACTTGTCATCTCAACTTAGGTATCTTCAATTACAAATAGAGCTTACATCTGCTTCAGGAGACTATTTACATGCATCAGATATTTAGAGACCAACCTTTTTCTCATCTTCTACTGAAGTATTTATAGAAGAAATGAGGAGGTGGGATGAGAGAAAATATCTCTAGGCTCAATTAATATAGTTTAATGCTTCTTGGCCTTTAAGGGGCTCAGTGGAGAAGCTTTCAGATATTTCCTTTGTATTAATTTATTTTCATTAAGTATTAAGCTTGCTGGGAAGATTTTGTTGACTTAAAAACTCTTAAGGCGAGTTAGCAATAACTTTGGCTGTCTTGTAGGAAAAATATCACTGACTGAGGCAATAACTCTACCTTCTTTTATTGCTTTGAGGTTGCAGGTGGATTTTGGTAGTTGGAGAGTATTCAATTAGCCTCTAATGTGGCAGTGGAGGCTTCTTGGATTGATAGATTTCATTGTTTTAATCCTAAAACACTGTTAATTTTCTTTTAATATGTGTTTTAGGCCTGATTAGGCTTAATATTTGTTTTCAGGTCTTCATACTGTCTTTAACTATGTGGATTAGGCCTTGTATAGTTGAATTTTATGCCTAAATCCCTCAAAACTGTGTTTAAAACCTTTAAACATAGATTTCTGCTTTGATCCTATGCCGTAAAATTGATACTCTTTGTTTGATTAATGTTTGTTGTGCCTTTGTTATTATACAGGCACGCAGAGGGTTTTATAGTGTTATCAGTGCTCATGAGGCACGGATAAATCGTTATTTGAACCCGGTAGATCTATTTTATTCATTAATAATGGCCTGGGGGATCGTCATCCCTGGCTTTTGATTTTATTTTCAAACAGTTGAGAAACCTTTAAAACCTGCAAAAACAAACAAAAATTATAAAAATCCTGTGGGGATGGGTTTAAACTACTTTGGAAGCTCAGATTTAATCGCGACCGTTGGATGAAATCAACCAATGGCAAGGATTGTTCGCTGGGGTCAGATGGGGAGGCGGTTGGATAAACAGTGGTGGAGATTAAGTTTGGGCCATTAATCTGCAAAGATCAATGGTCGAGATCAATCGGGATTATATAATGCAGAGGGTGGTAACATTATCGCAAAATGGAAGAAATTACAAAGGAAATGGGAGAAAACCTTTGGTGGAAGTAAAAAAGGGGTTAAATGAAAATTTGGGGTCGCAGAATGATCTGGGCCGTTGGATTAGATTGATCAATGGAGATCAACGACGGAGATTCAAAAGATAAAAAGATTAATGCGATGGAGAAAGTGGTAATGCGGAAAACTAGGATGGTTTTCGCACGGTGAAAAGGGGGAAAGGCGGTATTGCATTTTGGAATGCAATATGCGTTAGCGCTTGACACGTGGCTTTTGAAAACCACCCATATCACATAAATTTAAAACATTAACTTCTAGACGTGAAATCACGTGAAACCGCGCACTGGCCATCAGATCTGGGGTGTCAGATCGGACGGTTGTGAGGAGAGCATGATGGAGGTAAGATGCACAGGCGGAAAATGGTGGGCAGGGTCAAGGCAGTTTAGATCTGGACCGTTGGATCTCAGGAATGGATGGTCCAGATATGTCGATGGGGAAGTAGGTCCTAAGGGATTTTGGCCTATCGGGTTTAATCTAGACCATTTGATGTTTAGAACGAATGGCCCAGATTAAAAAATGGAGCATCGAAGGGAATATGAGGCTGGGGGTTCGGGCGAAGGTCAGGTGCAATGTGGGACGTTGATATGTAGAGATCAACGGTGGATATTTACTGAGGAATTTACACTGTCGGGCTGTATGAAATAACAAAGTGAAGCCGGATTTGATTTAGACCGTCGGATCTATGAAATGGACGGTCCAGATTTGGTTGCAGGATCGCAAATCAGCGGAGGCAAAGGGAGGGCACAAAGGGAATGCACTAATGTGATTAAGCAAGGGCCGTTAGATCTAGGAGAGATCAACGGTCAATATTAATTGGCAGGTTTTAATGTCAGCGGGCCATGGTGGAGGGAGATTAATCTGGGCCGTTGGTTCTTGTGGATTCGACGGTCCAGATTGAATCGCAAGATCGCAATCAGAGGAGGGACAGGGAGTGAACAAATGTTTTTTTGTGATGCAATGGAATAAGAGTTGTTGATCTCAAAATTAGATCGACGATCAAGATTTAATTGTGAAGGCCAAAGGCGGAATGGATGGTTTTGAAGAGGGAGCGATATGGACCGTCAGATCTGGGCATGATATAGTAGATCAACGACCAGGAATTGATCGCTAGATCGCATTGGCAGGGGGAAAGAACAAAGGGTAAATTGAAAAATTGCGATGCGATTACGTATTGACCGTCTAATTGAGGGTCCATATTAAATCAGGGATTGCATCACGGAGGGCACAAGGAAAAAGGAAAGCTCCAATGCGATTGTGTATCGACCATCGGATCGGAGGGATGGTCGACGACTTGGATTGAATCGGAGATCACATCGGTGGGAGGTGGTATGAAAACTGGGTGCGATGCGATGAGCCGATGTTCGTTGATCTACAGAGATTGACATCCCAGATTTATCATAAATTTTTCATCGGGTTTCATAAAAAAACGAAGGAAAAAGGTTCAGAAAAGGATTTTTACAATGTTTTAGCGCCTGATTGCGGGGCTCTGGGTTATGTGAAGAAGGTGAAGGGATCAGGGGGTTTAAAAATAAAGGGGCTAATCGCAATCAGAAAAAAGGAAGGAACCAACAAAAGGGTCGCTTGTTTATTGGCGATGCGATTGGCCAACTATCGTTGATCGGTTCAGATCAATGGTCAGTTTTCATCGAAACTTCGAACTATCGGATTTATTAAAACTTTAATGGAAATTCGAAATTTTTATGAAATAAAAAGGAAAATGAGGTTTTGGATGGGGGTTTCAAGGCTTTTAGCACCCGGTTGCGGGCTCTAGGCCACGTGAAGAAAAAGCGAAGGGATCGAGGGTTTTCTAGAGGAAAGGGCTTAATCACATTGGAAATTTTGAAAGCAAAAGGAAAAATAGGAAACATAGAGAACCCGATTGTGATTGCATGATTAGGCCTCATCGCCTCGTCTCAGTGCTAGTTTTATGCAGAAGAAAGGGGCATGGGGCTAAGGCCAAAGGGGCTTAAGGCCTTAGTGCAAAAAATGTTATTTTTGGGATTTTTGAAGGATTTTTTGAGGATTTTCAGAGTTCTGATAAGGTTAAAAAGGAGTTTCAAACCTTATCAAAGGGAATTTGTGAATGAAATGAGGAAAAATGAGGGAAATGGAGGGATATTATGAAGAAGAAGGGGATGAAAATGGTGTTTATTTAAAAAGTGAAGAAGTGGTAAAAATGAAGGGGAAATGGATTTTGTAGCAGTCTTTCTCCTTGCAAACAACATATTTTTCATGTTTATGAGGGAAACAATAGTGAAGATTAACTAAAGGACTAGTTATCTTCATAAGACTTTAAGAACTCACAATCTGGCCAAAAAATTGTTACTTGAAGGCTTAAAAATGATTTTAGCCACCATTTGATATGGCAAATTTTTATAGGTGGATAACAATGGCTCCAAATTGGGATGGCAGCTCCTTGGAGGTGTCAAGAAACTCAGACATGTCTTCTCTGGAAGCTGATCAATGGCTCATCCATTGGGCTACAATTTTCCTTCCTTTGCTGATCTTCTTTTGCTCTGACATCGTTAGCAACCATTAAAAAAACAATGGAATTCTATCAACACAAGCTTGATACCTACCCAATCCTAATGATCTAACATTTTTTCTTCTTTTAGAGTGCATTTGGATTGGAAAACTATTTTTACTAACATTTTATTCTTTTGAAAACATAAAAACTAGTCTATTTCTACCCTTATTTCTCCATGAACTCATATTAAGCAGTTGAGTTTAGAAGCTTCTCTACCTAACTACTATCTGTTAGGATTAGACTTTCTAATAGATTTTTATTCTCTAATTTCTAAAACAAGAAATTTAAAAGCAGAGAAGTCAGGATTGAACAGTCTAACTTGTTGTTGATCTATGGCATAGAAACAAGCTACACATAAATAATTATTTGCAGAAAATTAAATCAAAATGGCGAAGGCTTAAGATCTGAAAGTTTTAAGAACATCCTTCTCTTTTCTTTAGCTCTGTTTTTAGGCTTGTTTGAGCTGTTTTTCTTTGTTATCTAGTTCAATTTTTGAGCATATCAAAACCAGTTTACTTCTATCTTTGGCTCAAGATTTGATCTAGTTAGAGCCATTCTTTCTTTTGGAATCTATAGGTTCAGATTTTGAGCTTGTTTGAACCTTTATTTTTCTATCCTAATCTAGCTAACTGATAAGCCAAGATTAAGCTGTTTGGAAAATCTATTTCACTAACCTATCAACAGTAAATTTAAAACTAATTAGTCATGATTAGGCTGTATGAATAACCAGGAGTGTTTTTCTTAGGAGTGGCATTTGAGCTTGCACACTTTTAGAATTTGTTTCTCTTTTTGGTATGGGGTTGTACCTTTCTTGTTTTTACAATCTGCCCTCTTTTCTCTTTCTATTGTTTTTGTATTTTTCCATTTTCTAACTTTGAATGAAATGATGAGTATGATATTCACAATGAGAAAAAAATAAAAAAGGCTTCCAAACTAATATGATCAAGAGAAATAATGTTTGAGCATCCTGCCATTGACAGGACCCCCAAACAGTTTAGCTCCATTAAATTCCTGCAAGAAATAAGCATTGTTACCAGCAGTAGAATGAATGAGATAAGGGCCAAGCCATAAGTTATCAAATTTCCCATGCTTTCCCTTATCTTCTCTCGAATCCCACTTTAAAAGCTTGTCACCAATGTTAAAATTACTGGCTTTTGTCCTTCTATCAAACAACTTCTTGATGTTTTCTTGTTTTTGTAATGCTCTGTTGTAGACTTCCTCTCTGGTTTGTTGAAGATGTATAGTTTGATTTATTCTTCTTATCATGTCATTGTCTTCATACTGTACTTCTTGGATCAGCTTCATGATTGGTACTCCTAAGCTGGTTGGAAAAATTGCATCTATTCCATACATAAGCTGGTAGGGTGACATTCCAATTGATTTCTTAAGTGTTAATCTATCAGCCCAAAGTGAATGTACCAGCTTTGTGTGCCATGATTTCTTATTGTCCTCCAACAACTTCTTGATTATGTTTACCAAAATCTTGTTCGAGAATTATGCTAACCCATTACCTTGAGGGTAGTAAGCAATAGAATGGCCTAATGTAATTTGATATTTGTGATAGAATTCAACCATATTTTTGGATCCAAATGCAACAGCATTGTCAATAATAATCTTCCTAGGACAGCCAAATCTAGAGAGGATACAATTTTCAAGGAATTTTATAATGACAGAGTCATTGGCTTGCCTAGAAGGGATGGCTTCTATCCATTTGGTAAAGTAGTCTATTGCAGTGAGAATCCATCTATGTTGGGAAGATGAGGGTGGATGTATTTATCCTATGAAGTCTAAGCCCCACTATTGAAAAGGAGCTTCAACAGTGATTGGATGCAAGGGTAAAGGAAGCAATTTTCTTTTGCCTTCAAAAATTTGGCATTTATGACAAAAAATTATCATTTTATGGACATATTGAAAGAGAGTGGGCCAATAGTAACCAACTCAAAGGATTTTATTGGTAGTTGTCTTCCAATAGAGGTGGCCTCCACATTCTCCTTCATGGAACTCATTCTTGATCTTATCTGCATCATTCTCAGGCAAACATTTAAGCAATAACCCACTAGCATTTTTCCAGTATAGAATTTTATCTAAAATGCAGTAGTTGACATATTTTAACTTTAAAAACCTTTCCTTTGTCTTAGACAAACCAGGAGGTGTATTTAATTTGAGAAAAACATATAAAATATCAGCATACCAAGAGGAATTTATAAAATGATTTTCAACAATGGGAGTTGACAGTTCCTCCTGTTCATCTAATGCATTTATCATGTTTATATCAAGAGCTTCGAAATTAGATTCAACCATTAATCTTGCTAGTCCTTGGCCTTTTATGAGTTTAGTGGGATTGATTTCTAGATCATATTCAAGTATCACAGCTATCCACTTTCCTCTTTTTCCATCTGGGTCCTGTGTTAGGATATATTTTACAACTGCGTTTGGCACAAATGCAATTATGTGGGAGTGTAAAATGTAAACTCTGAAGTCCTTTAAGGCTTTGACTAAGGCAAAGGATTTTTTTTCCATGATATTGTACTTCAGAGGTGCATCTCTCAATACTTTACTAAAGAATGCAATTGGCTGCTCTTGTCCTTTTATATTTTTCTGCAATAGAACAACAGCCACTGTGTGTTCCAATTCAAATGAAAAGATGTAAAAATATTTTGTAAAGTCGGGACTTATAATAACTGGTGTTTTGGTTAATGCTTGTTTTACCAGTTCAAAAGATTTCTTTGCTTCTAAGGTCCATTTAACTCCTTCTTCTTTCTTCAACATGTTTGTTATGTTTCTAAGGAGTTTAGCTAAGTTGGGTATGAACCTTCTCAAGAAATTAATTTTTCCAATGAAAGATTAAATTTCCTTGATGTTTCTAGGATGAGTAATTTGCAATATAACCTCAATCCTCTTTAGGTCTATCTTTATCCCCTCTTCTGATATGATGTGTCCAAGTATTTTACCTTCTTGGAGACCAAACATTGTTTTCTTTGGATTTAAAGATATCCCAAACTTTTTGCATTTCTCAAAGACCTTTCTCAAATGTTCTAGGTGCTCTTCATCTGTTTTGGAGAAAACAGTGATATCATCAAGGTAAATAATGATGAAGTAGCCTAATTATTCCGAGAATGCAATATCCATGTCTCTCTGAAAAGTAGCACCATCATTCATTAAACCAAAAGACATTTTCACATACATGAAAGTACCCCAAGGTGTAGTAAAGGTTGTCTTTAGTTGATCACCAGGAAGTACTAAAATCTTATTGTATCCTGAGAAGCCATCTAGCAAAGAAATTCTTTTAGAACCGACTACCCTTTGTAAAATGTGATCCATCTTGGGTAAAGGGTAGTTGTCCTTTAATGAGGCTTTGTTTAAGTCTCTAAAGTCAATACAAAGCCTTATTTATTCTGCCTTTTTAATTACTGACACAAGATTAGACACCCACTCTGAATATCTAATAGGAACAATAATACCAGCCTCATATATTTTGTTGATTTCCTTCTCAACCAAAGGTAATTGAACAGGGTTTATTCTACGCAATTTTTGTTTAAAAGGTTTTTGGTTTTCTTTGAGAGGTATCTTGTGCTGTATTATTTTTGTGTCATGGGACTTTACATCCTCATAACTCCATGCAAAAACATCAGAAAAATCGTTAAATAACTCAATGTATTTTAGTTTGATGTGAGCTGGTAAAGTTTTAGACAGTTTGATCATTTTTGGTTTTAGTTCACTGCCTATATTACACTTTTCTACCTCAGTTTCAACAGGCTCCATTTTTGGTTTCTTGGCAACATCATTGAAATCAAACAACTCTTCTAATGGGACTAGAACTTTTGGAAAATTTTGAGTGTCAAATTTCAATGTTTCTAAGTCTTCTTTTGGTAAATCTGCACTAATCTCTATGTTATGTTCAAGTTTATTAGCTAACAAATTTATAACAACAATCTTTGGAGAGTTTTCTTCTTCATCAAGTAGATTTTATTCACTAGGACAATCATCTTCATACTCTAGACCTGAACTTGGTAGTTCAAATTCATTTTTGGACTGTAAGAAGTCTTCTATTTGTTTGTCTCCATCAAACACTTGCCAATATTTTTCATTATCAGGGATAGCTGGTCTAAATTTGATTTGGGTGGTGCATTTTTTGGTTTCATAAGGAGTTAGGCATGTTCTAGTAGCAAAAGCTAAACCATTAGCTTGGATATTTTGGATTCTTGGGACAAAAATAAGTTTGAATTCCTCAAATGTTTTCAATAAATCAATGAAATCATTTCTATAGGCTCTAAGTCTGGGATTTTTTGCAGTGTATTCCCCATTTACTTGCCTAATTATTAGTTCAGAATCACCATGGACCTTTATTCTTTTGGCCCCTAATTTCTTCAATAAGTGTAGGCCTAAAAGGAGGGCTTCATACTCAACTATGTTATTGGTGCATTGAAAGTTTAATTTGCAAGAATGCCCTTCAGCATGATTGTTCATTGTATTGTGGAGTCACACTCCTACACCTGCATCATTCTTGGTGCAAGATTGATCAAAGTTCATACTCCAAAGAGGACTAGTTGCAGATTCGCTAGCTTGACTACTATCCTCTTCATCTAGTGTGCTTTTGGATTGTTCTTGTAGATCAGCACCATTTTGAATTTGTTTCATTTCCTCATGTTTTTCATTGTTTTGAGGACTCTTCTCTTGACTCTCAAGGTTGAAAAGCAATGGATGACTGATTTGCAGCTCTAGACCTGTGATTTGTTTGTTGTGATTTTCTGATTTAGCAAACTGTTTTGACACTTCTGTCTTGTCTTCCTCTTTTTCTACATCTGCCACTAATTCAGTTAAGGTTTCTTTCTCACTGAATGTTTCATCATTGAAAAGGATAAATGAATCAAGGCCTGTATGTACAGAATAAAGAGGAGATTTTTCTGGTCTCTCTTGGCTGGTAACCATGTATTGCATATGAGTTTCCCTATAAAGTTTTCTAGTTTGATTAAAAACAGGGATGGTGGCATATGTCATATCTATTTGCATTGTTCCTTGTAGCTTAGCTCCCCATGATCTTGATAACAACATACCATACTTGGGGGGTACATCAGCCACTACAATATCCATTACTAAACACTTGGCTGGAATTTGTGCTAAGTTTACACAGAGGTCTTTGATCAAACCTAAACATTTCACTCTGCTTGAGTCAAAGGAGTAAATATCTTTGTATGGTCTAGTGATTTCAAGGCCTAGGCTCTCCATTATAGCTTTGGGAATTAAGTTATGAGAGGCCCCTGAATCATGCATAGAGTTGTGTAAAATTTTGTCATGAATCTTTAAAATAACATAAAAAGGAGGAACTGGTCCTTCTTGATATCTACCCTCAATCTTAGGACCAAATATGAGCTCTGGTTGGTCATCATTAAGATTGACGGTGTCATTATTCTCTTCTATGTTAAAAGCCTTCAAAATTTCGGATCTATACATTTCTTGGGTAGCTAATTCAGTGAGAGGAACATAGATTTTGATTTTGGCAATTTCCTGCTCCAAACTAAAAGGCATCTGGTTTTTGAAAACACTTGTTTCAATCTTATTAACTACCACTCTATTAGAAAAATCAGTTTGTTGATTTCCTTTATTTACATTTGTCAAAATTGTTTTGATAGGAGCACTAGCTGAAGTACTAGCGCTGCTAAAATTTGCACTCTGTTTTTCATTACTTTGAGTGCCTTTTTCTTTGTTTTTATCAGAATTTCCAGCCACTTTTTTGTCTTTCTGTTTTGTAACTTTGGGTTTATTTACAGGGATTTTTTTTGCAGAACTTTCAGAGATCTCAATCTTGGGATTTTCCTGATTTATTTTACTCCTAAGGTCATATTCTTTTGGGGTTTCTATGATGACATTTTCCATTTGTTGATAATAAAATTCATCTTCTACTCTTTTATCATCATAGGGTGTATATAGACCTTGTTTCCTATTGTAATGAACTTCAAAATCATCATTGTCTACTCCCAACATGTTTATGTCATCTTCCTCTGTTTTTTCTATTGTTTCTTCAACCTCACTTACATAGTTTTGATGAAAAGGGGGTGTAATCTGTTGATCATCCTTCCTTGGTTTGTTTTGAGGCTAGTTTCTCTTGAAATTCTGATTTTGGTTTTGAGATTGGTTTCTGTTTTGAGGAGCTGATTGATTTTGACTTACTTGTGCTCTCTCAAGGATGCTGATCTTTTTCATCATCTCCTCCACCATTATTTCCATCTTTGAGCTAGATGTGGAAGGCGTAGATTCTTCTCTAAAGGACACTTTCTTCTCATTCCTCATTCTTGCTCTTTTCCCCATTAAATTAACTTCCACAGCTAGAGCTAATTTTTGCATATCTTCAAGAGTCAAAGGATCTCTCTCTCTCAGCTGATAGGCCATTTTAGGATCAAATCCTTCAGGAAACTTGTTTAAAGCTAAGCCTTGTGGAGGTTTTAAATCTAGGGGGAGGGCATTATAAACACTGTTGAACCTAGTGCAATAAGCTTGTACACTCTCCCCATTGTTTCTTTGGAGATTCTTGTAATCAGAAAGTATTTGGAGAGAATTTTTCCTGACTTCCCATTTGTTTAAGAATAACTGATGGAAGGATTGGAGATCATTAATATTGTGAGGGGTTAAGCCTTTAAACCATTTTCTTGCTTCTCCCCCTAAGCTTTGAGAAAATAATCTAAGTTTGACAGTTTCATCATCAATATCATTTCTGCCAAAGTAGTCATTGATCTTATCCACATGTTGTGAAGCAGTAGTAGCGCCACTGGCATCATACAATGGTATCTTGGACTGATAGTCCTGTGGTAGATTGACTAGAGGTAAAGGAATGACTAGGGGAGCATACCATGTTGCCATGATAGGAGGTTGTGGAAAAAGTGGGGGGTTTACAAGTGGTGGATTGACAAGAGGGAAAGTGGGCTAGATTGGAGTGGTTTGGACAGTGGATGTATGAAGAATAGATGTGGATGGACCAACAATAGATTTTTGAGCAGATCTATGATGTGAGAAACCAAAATTATGAATGAAATGTGAATGAGGTGGAGTAGTTTCTCTGCTACCAAGATTATCACTTCTGTCTTGGGATGAAAGTGAAGGCTCTAAATCTATCTGATTTATATCATCAAGTGACCTAGTTCTGAATGGGTTTCTTAAGTCAACTTGTGATTCTTGTAGAGCTACAAGGTTTTCAGGGACAGAATTAGCTCTATGGAGTGATTTGAAAATAGTTGAAGATTTTGCCTTAGGAGACTTCCTAAGTATTCTTTCAGGGTTATCAAATATCTCAGGAGGGTTCAAGTCAGGATAGGCTCTAGTATGAATCCTTCTAGGAGCCACTTGCTATGTTTTTCAGACCCAACTCATAAGAAAAGTTTAACCAAATATGACAATCTTTAGGAGGCTAACTGATATTTAAACAAGAAAACTTTCATCTTTAAAGTCTTCTTAACTGAGTTTAAATGATGTTATGATGATAATGGGTTTCCCAGTGGAGTATTAAGGTATTTTTAGGATTGTGGAGTCACCAGGTGGAAATTATTATCTCTTTTGGAGGTAAAAGGTTTTATGGTCCACCACCAAGTTTATTTAAATACCAATCTGAAATATTTTTGGGTTTTCTGAGTTTTTTCAGTCCTATGGGTTCTAAGAGTGTCCTAAATCTATTTCAACACTTAGCTAGGGTGATGAGACAAAGAAAGTTTACTCTTATGGCTAAACTAGCTGATTCCTTCAAGGTTTGATAAGGTCTATGAGAATCCTAAGGTTTACTTAGTTTGTCACTGATTCAAATAAGTCCTATCATGATTACCATTTTCTTGGTAGTGTTTGGAGAAAGCTACTTGTACTTAAGGGGTTTTTGAGGTCTTAAGGGTGTCTAAGATGAAATTTGACTCAGATCCCCAGCAGAGTCGCCAGAAATGTTGTCTCCTCGTAATTTTAGCAGATTGACAAGACTAAAAATGCAAGGAGAACATTTGAACCAGTTTGGGATTCTAGGATCTAACCCTCCTGAATCCAGAGAGGGATCTCTCAATAAGTGCAAATATTGATTTATCTTTAAGGCTTTTGAAATGATATTAGGCTAGTTATGAAAAACAAGGTTTTTGTTTGGTTTTGGTTGGGCAAAGATATATGAAGGTGAAGGAATTCTAAATGAAGGGTGAAGGTGAGTGAAAGTGAAAGATTGATTCAGCTAACAAGATAAACAAGAAGCAGCTTCAATCCATTGGGCTATGGAGTCATAATAGGATTTAATTGAAACAACAAGGTTCAAGAGTGGTCCATGGGGCAAGTCATCTATGTCTAAGGATCTCTTTAAGTTGATTTTATGGAATGAAAACAATAAGAAATGAAGATCAAACAGATGAAGGAAAAAGAGCAGCCTAAGATAAAGTAAGTACTTTGAAACTATCCTGCTTTTTGCATGCACTTAAGAAAAACATAAAAGTAATCTAAGATTAGGTAAGTACTTTGAAACTAGCTTGCTTTTGATGTACTTTCAATAGAAAACATTTAAACACAAAAAAGAATAGCTTAAGATCAAGTAAGGACTTTGAACCTATCTTGCTTTTAGCATATTCAAAGGGAAAATTTTCAAAGCAACTGTTGGAGAAGAAACTAGAGGACAAGGCTAACCATAGACTTCCCTAGTTCAACTTTAATTAGAAAACTTTTCAAGACAACACTTTAAGATAAACAAAGAATAGTCTAAGATCAGGTAAGGACTTTGAACCTAGCCTGCTTTCAACATACTCTTAGGGAAACTTTCAGACAACTTTTGGAGATTAAAATAGAGGACAGGGCTAACCATAGACTTCCCTAGTTCAACTTTACTTAGCATAAACTAAAAATAGCATTCAAGAACAATGTTTAAAGTTTAGACAGTAAGACATGGGCTGACCAACATTCCTCAACTGCTTGGACTGTATTAAATTCTTCTTAAATACACAATTGGAGGAAAACATAAAGATAAAGCTTATCAGTGAGAGTAGGGTACTTGTAAGAGTAAATCCTAGCTCTATATTTGCTATTCTTTATAAGAGAAAGTGGACAGAATGGAAACAAAAAGAAAATAACAATTTACAATAAGAAACACATCGCCGTTGACATAGACCAGGATCCCATAAATTAGCTTGTATTTGATGTTCAAACCAGTTACAATCATCAAGTCTAGTGGTTCTCTACAACTTCAAACTTGTCATCTCAACTTAGGTATCTTCAATTACAAACATATCTTACAGCAGCTTCAGGAGACTATTTACATGCATCAGATATTTAAAGACCAACCTTTTTCTCATCTTCTATAGAAGTATTTATAGAAGAAATGAGGAGGTGGGATGAGAGAAAATATCTCTAGGCTCAATTAATACAGTTTAACGCTTCTCAACCTTTGAGGGGCTCAATGGGGAAGCTTTCTGATATTTCCTTTGTATTAATTGATTTTCATTAAGTATTAAGCTTGCTGGGAAGATTTTGTTGACTTAAAAACTCTTGAGGCGAGTTAGCAATAACTTTGGCTATCTTTTAGGAAAAATATCACTGACTGAAGAAATAAATCTGCCTTCTTTGATTTCTTTGAGGCTACAGGTGGCTTTTTGTAGCTAGAGATGATTCAATTAGCCTCTGATGTGGCAGTGGAGGCTTCTTGGATTGATATATTTCATTGTTTTAATTCTAAAACACTGTTAATTTACTTTTAATATGTGTTTTAGGCCTGATTAGGCTTAATCTTTGTCTTCAGGTCTTCATACTGTCTTTAACTGTGTGGATTAGGCCTTGGAAAGTTGAATTTTATGCCTAAATTCCTCAAAACTGTGTTTAAAACCTTTAAACATAGATTTCTGCTTTGATCCTATGCCGCAAAACTGATACTCTTTTTTTTATTAATGTTTGTTGTGCCTTTGTTGTTTTGTAGGCACGCAGAGGGTTTTATAGTGTTATCAGTGCTCATGAGGCATGGATAAATCGTTATTTGAACTCGATAGATCCATTTTCTTAATTAATAATGGCCTGGGGGATCGTCATCCCCGGCCTTTGATTTTCTTTTCAAATAGTCGAGAAAACTTTAAAACCTGCAAAAAATAAACAAAAATTATAAAAATCCCACGGGGATGGGTTTAAACTACTTTGAAGGCTTAGATTTAATCACGACCATTGGATGAAATCCACCAACAGCAAGGATTGATCGCTTGGGTCAGATGGGGAGACTGTTGGATAAACGGTGGTGGAGATTAAGTCTGGGCCGTTGATCTGCAAAGATCAACTGTCGAGATCAATCGGGATTATATAATGCAGAGGGTGGTAACATTATCGCGAAATGGAAGAAATTACAAAGGAAATGGGAGAAAACCTTTGGTAGAAGTAAAAAAAGGGGTTAAATGAAAATTTGGGGTCGCAGAACGATCTGGGTCGTTGGATCAGATTGATCAACGGAGATCAACGATAAAGATTCAAATGATAAAAAGATTAATGCGGTGGAGAAAATGGTAATGTGGAAAACCAAGATGGTTTTCGTGCGGCGAAAAGGGGGAAAGGCAATATTGCCTTTTGGAACACGATATGCGTTAGCGCTTGACACGTAGCTTTTTAAAACCACCCATATCGCGTAAATTTAAAACGTTAACTTCCGGATGCGAAATCACGCGAAACCACGTGCTGGCCATCAGATCTGGGGTGTTAGATCAGACGATATAGAGGAGAGCACGATGGAGGTAAGATGCACAGGCGGAAAATGGTGGGTAGGGTCAAGGCAGTTTAGATCTGGACCATTGTATCTTAGGAATGGACGGTCCAGATATGTCGATGGGGAAGTAGGTCCCAAAGGAGTTGGGACTATTGGGTTTAATCTGGACAGTTAGATGTTCAGCATGAATGGCCCAGATTAAAAAATGGAGCATCGAAGGGAATATGAGGTAGGGGGTTCGTGCAGAGGTCAGGTGCAATGTGGGTCGTTGATCTGCAGAGATCAACGATGGATCTTTACTGAGGAATTTACATTGTCAGGCTGTATGAAATAACAAAGGGAAGCTGGGGTTGATCTGGACCGTCAGATCTATGAAATGGACGGTCCAAATTTGATTGCAGGATCGCAAATTGGCAGAGGCAAAGGGAGGGCACAAAGGGAATGCGCCGATGCGATTAAGCGAGGGTCGTTAGATCTAGGAGAGATCAACGGTTAGGATTAATCGATGGGTTTTAATGTAGGAGGGCCATGGCGGAGGGAGATTAATCTGGGCCATCAGTTCTTGTGGATTTGACGATCTAGATTGAATCGCAAGATCACAATAAGAGGAGGGAGAGGGAGTGAACAAACGGTTTTTTGCGATGCGATGGAATAAGAGCCGTTGATCTCAAAATTAGATCGACGGTCAGGATTTAATTGTGAAGGCTAAATGTGGAAGAGTGGGTTTTGAACAAGGAGTGATATGGACTATCGGATCTGGGCATGATATAGCAGATCAACAGTTAGGAATTGATCACTGGATCGCATCGGCGGGGGGAAAGAAAAAAGGGTAAATTGAAAAATTGCGATGCGATTATGTATTGACCGTCAGATCAGGGATTCGGATTGATGGTCCATATTAAATCAGGGATTGCATCGTGGAGGGCACAAGGAAAAAGGAAAGCTCCGATGCGATTGCATATCGACCGTCGGATCGGAGGGATGGTCGACGACTTGGATTGAATCGGAGATTGCATCGGCGGGAGGTGGTATGAAAACTGGGCGTGATGCGATGAGCTGATGGCCGTTGTTCTGTAGAGATCAACGGCCCAGATTTATCATAAAAGTTTCATCGGGTTTCATAAAAAGGCAAAGGAAAAAGGTTCAGAAAAGGATTTTTACAATGTTTTAGCGCCCGATTGTGGGGCTCTAGGTTATGTGAAGAAGCTGAAGGGATCGGGTGGTTTAAAAAGAAAGGGGCTAATCGCAATCAGAAAAAAGGAAGGAACCAACAAAAGGGTCACTTGTTTATTTGCGATGCGATTGGCCAACTATCGTTGATCGGTTCAGATCAATGGTTAGTTTTCATCGAAACTTCAAACTATCGGATTTATTAAAACTTTAATGGAAAGTCGAATTTTTTATGAAATAAAAAGGAAAATGAGGTTTTGGATGGGGGTTTCAAGGCTTTTAGCGCTTGGTTGCGGGCTCTAGGACACGTGAAGAAAAAACGAAGGGATCGTGGGTTTTCTAGAGGAAAGGGCTTAATCGCATCAGAAATTTTGAAAGCAAAAGGAAAAATAGGAAACATAGAGAACCGATTGTGATTGCACAATTAGGCCTCAACACCTAGTCTCGGTGCTGGTTTTATGTATAAGAAAGGGACATGGGGCTAAGGTCAGAGGGGCTTAAGGCCTTAGTGCAAAAAAGGCTATTTTTGGGATTTTTGAAGGATTTTTTGAGGATTTTCAGAGTTCCGATAAGGTTAAAAAAGGAGTTTCAAACCTTATCAAAGGTAATTTATGAAGGAAATGAGGAAAAGTGAGGGAAATGGAGGAATCTTATGAAGAAGAAGGGGATGAAAATGGTGTTTATTTAAAAAATGAAGAAGGGGTAAAAATGAAGGGGAAAATGGATTTTGCAGCAGTCTTTCTCCTTGCAAACAACATATTTTTCATGTTTATGAGGGAAACAACAGTGAAGATTAACTAAAGGATTAGTTATCTTCATAAGACTTTAAGAACTCACAATTTGGCCAAAAAATTGTTTCTTGAAGGCTTAAAAATGATTTTAGCCACCATTTGATATGGAAAATTTTTGTAGGTGGCTAACACATTCTTCATCTTGAAACATAGAAGTTGACTAGTTGGGGAGCTTTCAAATCCACCTATCAGCCCATGGAAAATAAAACTCGAGCGCGGCAGAGACCCGATTCAGAGGGGGTTAGGCTTAGGTGCAGTGTGTGTGGTATCTGTTGGGGTTACCTGACCTAGCTAATACTCGGTACTGTTAGCTGAAATATCAAGAAGCCCAAGAATCGAACGATCACATGGGATGGTGGTACTTAGTGGCCAAAATTAGGGCATCCTTTCCATATAGGTGATGGTGCAAGCAAGCACTAGATCCTTTACCCTTACCTTGGTGGATTTTCTTCGGCTGATTGGGGGCGTCGCTAGCTCTTATGGGACGTTGTGCCAACACTTGCAAGATATCTTCTCAAGGCCCAGTTACATTTGAGTGTGTGAGGATGATTAGGTCTTCTAGGATTTGAGTATCATATGCAAAAAAAAAAAAACCATATTTTTTTATTGACTGATCACATAGGATTAATCTAAAGGGAAAATTTATTTTATTTTCACTTTGTTTTATTTATGCGATCGGATTTTTCTTTGATTATAATTTCTATCCTCTCAAATATTTCCAAAGTCATACCTGGTTGATGCCAGAATGGACCCAATGTGACCTAATTGATTGGTGCAGCAACTACTGAAAGTCCGTCCAACTAGAACCGGTCAACGATGACGTGGCTTAGTCAACAAGATCCCCTTTTTTCTCTCGGGAATATTATTTATCAATTTTAGAAAAATTGATAAATAAATATATTTTGCAGCTTTGGAATGCTATAACTAATCCCCAACTAATATATATATACTTTATCAACTTAACTCCGCACCCTCATATATATTTACCCCGACACTTTATAGTTAATAATTTAAACCTTCGGACTTATAAATATACACTATGCTTTGGGCAACCTTTCGCGTTGGGCCACCTGTATACATATATGTGTCAATAACCAATGAAATGCATGTACCATACCCCTCTTATCCTCTACACATGTTTATTATCGTGCGTGCATCTATGTCCAACGTCCACCGTCCGATGCGCCTACGCCAGATCGACGGCTCGGAGAGATTTCGCTCGGCGTCCACGTACTGGCATTAACACGCGAAATCGATACGGAAAAGGCGGTTTTTGGATGGTCCACTCCGCCACATGTCCAACGATCTGTGGATTCGCTGCCCGCTCTACGGATACCACTTACGGTCAGAAGGCGGTGCGAAATTGGGGAAATCCACTCTCCAAAACCGCTCGCGGGTTTCCACAGCGTTTAACCCAAGTTAGTACGGGTACATCCTCCCTTGCATTCGTTAACTCTGGGTTCCGGCACGGTTACTCAACAAAATTCATTGTAATTACCAAATAGGTGGGTTTATATCTTAATAAGTGGGGTTACTATCTCAAGGTAAATCTCGGTTATAATCTCCGATTAACTATAAACCAACATAGTCTCGTTACACGGGAAATTGATAACATGAACCAGAAATCTCAACACAGACCTCGCCTGCATGTGGGTGAATTTACGGGGATATCCAAAAAATTCATATACAGAGTTAAATCACTTCGCAGTCCAACAAAGTCCTTCATAATTTCTAACTCAGACAAATTTGGAAATCAACGAGAACCGGAGTCTATTCAATTGGAAGCAAATTATCAATACACAGAATCTACTACTGCAATCTCTCTCCCCCTTTCCATATCCGAGGGATTACATATATATATATATATATATATATATATATATATATATCAACATATGTCCTTTCGGTTCCTCTGTGGGGACCGTTTAGGAGAATCAAACGCCTAAGTACAATTTATTCAATAACGTAACTGACAGCTAGACAAACTGAGCTATTCGACTTCCTCTGACTCTAATTAATCTAAATAATTACAATCAACTAAGGTATTGAAACCTAGCTGTAATAATTCGAATGTTTCCAAACCCTCCTAGCCACAACATGTGGACAGAAATTCCTACATTGCTGGCTAGTGCCTAATGCCCCTGCATCAGACCCCTGAGGGAAATTTTCTTCATGGGCTCCTGCCCATGAGCTCTTCCACTGATCTGCCTATCTTCTGCAACATTTCTTCAGTCATCCAAGTGGCATATTGCTCTGGTTTATCCTTCCATTTGATTAAGTACTGATAGTATTCTTGTCCTCTGGTCTTCTTGAATAGTCTCTTGTCCAATATCCTTTCTGGTTGCAAAGGCTGTGCTGAAGGTAGCTGCTCCTTCCACTCAATATGTTCCCTGTCTGCTGATCTGTCCTCTGCACCAGCATCTTTATACTTGTACAAATCTGCAACATTAAAAATGGGAGATATTCCAACATCAGGTCGCAATTCAATCTCATAAGCATTTGCAGAAAACTTTCTAAGTATCTTGCATGGCCCAATATTTTTGAACTTCAATTTATTATACTGCTTCCTTGGGAACCTCTCCTTTCTCAGGTGTGCCAAAACCAATTCTCCTACTTCAAAATGAACTTCTTTTCTGCTCAAGTCTGCTCTGTTTTTGTATTTGATGCTGCTGCCTTGTAGTTGTTGTTTCACTTGTTCATGAATGGCCTGGATCTCTGAAGCAAATTCTTCACCATCTGCACTCCTTGACTCTGCTCTTCCCAGATTTCTTAATTTTGATATTCCTCTGGGATGCATTCCATAAACAATATGAAATGGACTCTGCCCTGTGCTTCTGTTTGGTGAATCATTATATGCATATTCTGCCTGAGGCAAAATATGATCCCACTACTTGGGATGTTCTCCTGCAAGACTTCTCAATAAATTTCCCAGACTCCTATTCACCACTTCAGTCTGTCCATCAGTCTAGTGATGATATGCTGAGATGAAACTCAGTTTGGTACCAATTTTCTTCCATCGTGTCCTCCAAAAGTGACCCACAAATCTGGTGTCTCTATCTGAAACAATACTCCTGGGCAACCCATGCAATCTAACAACTTCTTTGAAAAACAAGGTAGCAACATGGGTGGTGTTAGCGCCTAAATCCACCTCAGGCTGAAAGAAGGCAGAATTCAAGGTAACATCAAACCACGCTCAGCCTCGTAGCTAGCCCTACGAGGACAGGAGAGGGCTCTCTCCGGGTCAATCTCAGTAAAAGATATTCGATGAGGCTTGAGATGACTGAAATAAAAACTAATTTTAGGCTAGATATGTAAGTGCAAGGATTTGATTTGATTTTTGGGAGTTTTTTTGGAAAAAATGGGAAAGGCAAATTTGGGTCCGGGGATGAAGGCCAGTTCTTGCAGAATTCAAGTTGGGGCAGGATAAGCAAAGGTTTAGATGCCTTAAATTGAATGAATGGATAGAAAGGATTTCTTAGAAACTGAAGAGGGCAAGATGGTATCAAGGATCCTCTACAAAATGAAGAAAACATATAAAACTAAACAAAAGTTTAAGGTAGAGCACCAACAAATTAATGAATTCTACCTTAGTTAATCATTTGTTTAATTCAGTAGCAAAGAGAAGGGAAATGGCATACATAAAACATTAATGAACTTACAAATACATGGAGGAAAACAACATCTAAACACATAGCCACAAGGATCCCAACAAGTGCTACAAAACCCTGGTCTTTCCTTAGCCAAAAATGCAGAGTGAATGTACAATAGAGTGCCAAACTATTCCCAAGAGTCCAACCCTGAATATGCCTCAAAAAATACATAATATAGACCATCCTAACCCCTTCCCACACCTCTAGGGGTCGAGCTCCTCCTTCTAGGAGCTGTTTCAACCAATTCTAAACATAGAACTGAAATCTAGGCATCCAAACAACTTGCCTCTAAAAGGAGGGAAACTGATTCATTCATTCAATTTTCACTTTTTTGTGAATGAATCCTCTAGAAAAAGTAAATAAGTGCCAAAGTTACATCATGTAGATCAAATTACATCAATAAAAACTAAAAATTACATCAAGAGATGAAACTAGTCAACATTGGCCAAATTTCTGAGCTGGAAGGCAAAAATTTGGGCAAAAATCCTCTATGCGCCGCGCTCAAAAACTCTATGCACCGCGCCACTTTGATCCTATGTTTGGGGCACTTAATGAAGTCCAAATCAAGCTCATGATAGCTCATTGGAAATCCCTAGATGTCTGATATCCAACCCAAGTGGAATTTTTCAATTTGGAGCTCATTTTCCCCTCCAAAACTTCAATCTCCCAAGACTACTTCTTGCTGGTGCAAAAGGTGGTAGAAAGGTGATTTTCATGGTGTTTTTGGCCCTTAAGACCACCCAAAACTTGATGAAATCTCTCGGCCATTCCTGAGCATGCATAAATTTCCATGAAAAGCCCAAAAATATCAAGTTTTCCTCCTTAAGATGTCCCAAATGTAAGCGCGCGTCGGGTGGCGCGACGCGTAGGGTAGAAAAACCTGTTTTGCAACCAAAATTTTCAAAAATGACAAAATATTCTCCAAATTTTCTGAAATTTGGAGTGAAGGTCTCCCATCATATCTTATGCTCATCCAAGGAAGCTTCAGCCAATATTTGGAGTGGATCAGGCCTTTTTCACCGTTTCAGTGTCCTCCTGGTGCATGCAGTTCAGTGGCAGAATCACTATCTCGATTGTATGATGCGTCGGTGTTCGTCTCCATAATGTTGCAAATGTATGTCAAGTGTATGTTTAGCTCGGTGGTTGAGTCACTATCTTGCTCATATCCCTGCTCATATGATGAATTTGTCTCTGACATGGTGCTGAAAACAAGGTGTTTATGCTGATATGTAGGTGGTGAAAACAAAAGTTTGTCTTTCAATACTAAGTGTGCCACATATGAAATAAGGTGCTGTGAAGAAATATCACAATGAATGCAATAAACTTTCAAGTGAATTTGGAGTGGAAGTACAATCACTTACTGCTTGAGGGAATTCAGGATTTGGACATTTTATAAGTGATATGGGAGTGAGAGATGGTGATGGGGGTAGTTTTTAGGGATAGGAGTGCAATGACAAGGTATACTTGGGTTAAGTGAAATCAAGGATATAGAGATAGTCCTTGAATTTTTTGGAAATTAGGACTTTATCAATGATATGAAGGAAGGGAAGTGATAGCAAGTGATAGGATTTGAGGATGCAAAGGGTATAAAGGATATGGGACAGCGGGAATAGGAGAGGGGATTATGATAACAACATGATAACAGTATGATAACAATGATGGGAACACAAATGAAAATGGGGTGGGAGTGTTAAGCACCAAAACCCAATTTTGAAACTTCACATATAAACCCTATGGAGGCATTTCTTTACAAAATGATAGGGTTTAAGCTTTTGGCATTCAAATTCTTCAAACCAATCTTCAACCACACTAAACATGGGCTAATAGCAATGAAAAAGTCACAAAAACCTAATTGAAACATAAAATATTGAGTTTATTTGAGATTTTGTAGAGAAAATGACAAAAATTAGTGTTCAGGCCCTATGCGCCGCGCACCAACCCAATGCACCACGCCCACTTTTCTATGCGTCGCGCCATTTTGCAGGAGGCTTTTGGAGGCCTGCCCAATGTCCAAATTGGGCATGTGATATCTCGTTGGAAATATCTTTGAGTATAAGTTCCAACCCAAGTGGAAAGTTTCAATTTTGAGTTCATTTACCTTTTCATAAATCAAATCTCCAAAAAATTGTCAAAATGAGCAGAATGAGGCTGCCTCAAGGCAGAGTGTTGTTGCAGTCAACTTTTGAAGGTCTTACTCAACTCCAAATTGAGACCATGATAGCTCATTGGAAATATATTTGTGTCTAGTTATCATTTGACTCATAAACCAAGTCATTTGGCCAACCAAGCTAGGAGAAATCTTGATTTTCCCAAGGTCACTTCAGAGGTGCATCAATTCTCCCAAGGCGATTGCATGTTTGACATTTCTATAAAACCATGATACCTGTGTAAAAAGTGAATGAGGTTTTTCGTCTTTGGCATGTTTTGGACAAAAACCTCTCTCCGTTTTCAAAAATTCATCTTTTATTTCTCTGAAACAGTATTTCAATGAAACCTATCCCGATGTGAAACAAAGGATTTGTCAAAATGAAGCGAAATGAAGGGGATAAGGGGCTTCTAAATTCTTGGGGAAATTTTTGGAAGTAGGGAGGGATGTTAGGAAGTAGGGGAAAGTGGAATCTTATAAATTGAGTCAGGGGAAGGGGTCCAAAAGGGAAAAACACAGGCCTAGCCTAGAAAATTGCCAAGTTATAGCAAGAAACTAGGGTTTGTGCAAAAATGAGAAATTTGGGGAATATCAGTGATGGGAAGTGTTTAATAAAGTATATTAAGGATAGGGGAAGGTGTGTGAACATCAGGATACAATTTTTACTGATGATTTGAACATCCAATAGAAATTACCTCCAAAACCCTAGGAGAGGGAAATGGACCTTACCTAGGCACAACTGAAGCATGAACGAGGTGTAAAATGACCCTTTGGAACTTGACATGATGATGAAAACCTTCTGAGTGATGGTACACTCAGCTAAATGATGGCATGAACCAACATTTGGACAACTCTGGAAGGAGTGAAAGCAAACCCTAGACCTATTACTTAGTGAGCAAATTTTGCTTGAAGGCTCACTGAAATGACAAAATTTGACCTTGACACTTTAAGATCACTTTGTAAGAGCAAGTTTGATCACTGGAGGAAGGCTACAAAGAATGAAAATAACATTGGCTCCAATGGGGATGGTAGCTCCTTGGAGGTGCCAAGAACGACAGATCTTTGGGAGAGCAGACAGTGCCTTCGTCCATTGGGCAATGGAGTCAAAAACTCAAACTGAAATGCATGACTAAAAAATGATGACTTGACGACACAAATTGACTCTCACTCAACTAAGAACTGACTCGATACTTAAACACAACCGAAAAACTAGAAATATGCTCAATATGAAGCTTATTCAATACAACCTACTCTAACAATTTCATTCATCACCTGATCAAGTGAAATGAAACAACCAATGCAACCATGTAAGTATTGCAGCCGCTGTTTGGATTCTCCGCAAGTGCTCATTTATGAACAACAAGAGAGAACTACTGAAAGGCAACTCCCACGAAAACTTGTGAACAGATCCGTTGAATACTATGGATTCTCTATCCGCCTCCAAAAACACTGCATAAGGATCTTGAAATTCATGCACACTGGGACTTAGCTCATCCAATGGATTACTTCTCTTCTCCTCATACCATGAATGCAAACTTTGATCTGAGCTTTGTGATGAGCTTTGTGATGAGACTCCTGCTAAAAATGACAAAGAGGCTGGCTGCCGGATCAAGTCTATATCATTACACGTTTCAAGCTCACATGTAATCAATGGAGAAAAACTTTGACTGCAGACATCATCCAACACATGAGCAATAGGATCATCAAAAACTTGAGAAGACTGCTGGGATGTATCCATTGAAACTGTATGACATCCTACTGGCTGTTCATCTTTTCCTTTAGGGATATTATGAATATTTTTCTTTAAAAATTGAAATGCTTCGAAACAAAAGGGCACAGAATCCTCTTGCATCATTAAATCATGTATTTCAGCTTCCACGACTTCATCTATAATCTGAGCTTCCATTTCATTTGGTGGCTGCAAATCTGATGCTACAGGCTGCTCAAGAATTTCGTTATCTGTCTCATCCTCAATATTAAAACTGAGAGATTGTTGATTTCCTACAGGCTGCTTATTTGAAGATTTACTATGCAATTTACCCTTCAACAACTGGAATGATTCAAAACAAATACGGAGTCACCTTGTATCATTTGATCATATGTGCCGACTTCCATGTCCTCATCTGCAACTTGACAATCAATGGCTTTCGGGGGCTGAAAATCTGAATATGAGAAGTCTTGAACAAGGTTTTCATTGCCTTCAAGATAATCCAAATCAAGATTTGTTGGCAGTTTATTTCTGATTGCATGGTAGTTGTCTCTGATGAACTGAAACGAATCAAAACAAAAAGGCAAAGATCCTTCACTTACTTCAAAATTTGCTGCACTTTCCTCATCATTGTCATAGCTGATATGTATCGATTGATCACTGTGCTCGAGCTGCTGAAAGGGAACTGCCTCCTCCCAAAAAATAGCTGTTGATTTGTCTGCAGGATTAGCTTCTGTTTGGAGAACATAATCATCATCATACTGGTCAAACTGAGGTAAGTCATCAAGCATACATATCATATCAATAGCTCTCTCTTCTTCAAAATGATCTATAAAACAACCATTATGACAACCGGGATAAGAAACAAAATGTTTGAATCAGCTACTTGTTCTTCTTCAATCAGCGAGCCATGGTTTTGAACGGTATACTCATTCCTTGTGGTGTTCTTTTGCATCATCTCTTCCACCGCACTTACCAACATGTCAAGCTTTACCTCTAAAGATGTCGATTTCTCCGGATCTATGTTTCTCATCTCTTCTTCCTTCAACCTTGCCCTCAAGATCAGCAAATGAGCCTCTACATTTACTGCACTGTTCTGCATCTCGTGAAGTGTTGCAACATTCCTTTCTCTCAACTAAAACTCCATTTTCGGATCAAAGGCACCTGGGTAGTGCAAGAGAGCAGATCTAGGAGAAGGTCTTATATCTATTGGCATCAAAAAATATACTTGGTTAAATCTAGCAGAAAATTGTTGTACTGTCTCCCCTGGCATTCCTTTCAAATGATTATACTCTTCTATAATCAACAAAAAGTTCTGTCCGATCATCCACCTATCGAGGAAAACTGTGACGAACTGCTGGTAATCCGAGATGCTCGCATCAGGCAGGGCTTTGAACCAACTCTTTACTTGGCCTTGCAAAGAAAGAGCGAAAAGCCTAATACTGACATCTTCATCATCAACTTCAAAAAGGTCAAGAAAAGACTCAAAATTCAAAACATGTTTCTCAGCAGTGACGTTGTTGCATTCACCATCAAATCTTGGGAGATATAGGTCATAATTTTTAGGGAAAGCATGGGATATAGAAGGTAAAATCAGAGGCTTGTATCGATCTGGAATTTTACAAGGTATAGGGGTATGTAAAAAAGGTATAAAATCAGTCTTGATTTCTTGAGGTTCATCAATTTGAAGACGGTCATCAAAAGGTTCAGAAGAAAGGTCTTGATCAAGGTCAAAAGAATGCAAATCTTTGGCATCCACAATCTTCAAAGGGAAAGAGTCAAATGCAGGACGAGGATCTTTTCTCAAATACAATATAATTTACAAAGCCTTTTTGACATTCTCGGGAAAAGAGAAGAAATATTTTATGACAAAGAAAAAATGTCTTGGATGAAATTCCAACTCGAATACCTGATCTTTACATATTGTCCTTTCATGTTTCCGCTGGTCAGGTTCATCCTCTAGTGGAGTCCTTGGATCTGATTTTGAAATTGATTTAGAGTCGCCAGGTGAAACATTTCAGCCTTGCGATGTCTGATCAGTGTCCACCATCAACCATCAGATATATCTTGATACATGTACTGGGACAAATTACAAGTTAAATGTTACGATTACAAGCTAGACCGGAGATTGACTGAAGCAGCGTTTATCTACTTCGCTGATGCATAGAAAAAGCGTTTCAAAGGCTACCTGGCATAACTTTAGGTTCCGTCTGTAGCTCATAAATCAAGTAACACTAAAAAGCAAACCATTTTCGTTCCCCAGTATGGTCGCCACTATGTTAGCGCCTAAATCCACCTCAGGCTGAAAGAAGGCAGAATTCAAGGTAACATCAAACCACGCTTAGCCTCGTAGCTAGCCCTACGAGGACAGGAGAGGGCTCTCTCCAGGTCAATCTCAGTAAAATATATTCGATGAGGCTTGAGATGACTGAAATAAAAACTAATTTTAGGCTAGATATGTAAGTGCAAGGATTTGATTTAATTTTTGGGAGTTTTTTTGGAAAAAATGGGAAAGGCAAATTTGGGTCTGGGGATGAAGGCCAGTTCTTGCAGAATTCAAGTTGGGGCAGGATAAGCAAAGGTTTAGATGCCTTAAATTGAATGAATGGATAGAAAGGATTTCTGAGAAAATGAAGACGGCAAGATGGTATCAATGATCCTCTACAAACTGAAGAAAGCATATAAAACTAAACAAAAGTTTAAGGTAGAGCACCAACAAATTAATGAATTCTACCTTAGTTACTCATTTGTTTAATTTCAGTAGCAAAGAGAAGGGAAATGGAATACATAAAACATTAATTAACTTACAAATACATGGATAAAAACACCATCTAAACACAGAGCCACAAGGATCCCAACAAGTGCTGCAAAACCCTGGTCTTTCCTTAGCCAAAAATGCAGAGTGAATGTACAATAGAGTGCCAAACTATTCCCAAGAGTCCAACCCTGAATATGCCTCAAAAAATACATAATATAGACCATCCTAACCCCTTCCCACACCTCTAGGGGTCGAGCTCCTCCTTCTAGGAGTTGTTTCAACCAATTCTAAACATAGAACTGAAATCTAGGCATCCAAACAACTTGCCTCTAAAAGGAGGGAAACTGATTCATTCATTCAATTTTCACTTTTTTGTGAATGAATCCTCTAGAACAAGTAAATAAGTGCCAAATTTACATCATGTACATCAAATTACATCAAGAAAAACTAAAAATTACATCAAGAGATGAAACTAGTCAAAACTGGCCGAATTTATGAGCTGGATGGCAAAAATTTGGGCAAAAATCCTCTATGCGCCGCGCTCAAAAACTCTATGCGCCGTGCCACTTTGAGCCTGTGTTTGGGGCACTTCCTGAAGTCCAAATCGATCTTATGATATCTCGTTGGAAAGCCCTGGATGTCTGCTATCCAACCCAAGTGGAATTTTTCAATTTGGAGCTCATGTTCCCCTCCAAAACGTCAATCTCCCAAGACTACTTCCTGCTGGTGCAAAAGGTGGCAGAAAGGTGATTTTCATGGTGTTTTTGGCCCTTAAGACCACCCAGAACTTGATGAAATCTCTCGGCCATTCTTGAGCATGCATAAGTTTCCATAAAAAACCCAAAAATATCAAGTTTTCCTCCTGAAGAAGTCCCAAACATAAGCGCGCGTCGGGTGGCGCGACGCGTAGAGTAGAAAAACCTGTTTTGCAACCAAAATTTTCAAAATTGACAAAATCTTCTCCAAATTTGCTGAAATTTGGAGTGAAAGTCTCCCATCATATCTCATGCTCAGCCAAGGAAGATTCGGCCAAGATTTGGAGTGGATCAGGCCATTTTCACCGTTTCAATGTCCTCCTGGTGCATGCAGTTCAGTGGCAGAATCACTATCTCGATTGTACGATGCGCCGGTGTCCGTCTCCATAATGTTGCAAATGTATTCCAAGTGTATGTTTAGCTCGGTGGTTGAGTCACTGTCTTGCTCATATCCCTGCTCATATGATGAATTTGTCTCTGACATGGTGCTGAAAACAAGATGTTTATGCTGATATGTAGGTGGTGAAAACAAAAGTTTGTCTTTCAATACCAAGTGTGCCACATATGAAATAAGGTGCTGTGAAGAAATATCACAATGAATACAATAAACTGTCAAGTGAATTTGGAGTGGAAGTACAATCACTTACTGCTTGATGGAATTTGGGATTTGGACATTTTATAAGTGATATGGGAGTGAGAGATGGTGATGGGGGTAGTTTTTAGGGATAGGAGTGCAATGACAAGGTATACTTGGGTTAAGTGAAATCAAGGATATAGAGATAGTCCTTGAATTTTTTGGAAATTAGGAATTTATCAATGATATGAAGGAAGGGAAGTGATAGCAAGTGATAGGATTTGAGGATGCAAAGGGTATAAAGGATATGGGACAGCGGGAATAGGAGAGGAGATTATGACAAAAACATGATAACAGTATGATAACAATGATGGGAACACAAATGAAAATGGGGTGGGAGTGTTAAGCACCAAAACCCAATTTTTAAACTTCACATATAAACCCTATGGAGGCATTTCTTTACAAAATGATAGGGTTTAAGCTTTTGGCATTCAAATTCTTCAAACCATTCTTCAACCACACTAAACATGGGCTAATAGCAATGAAAAAGTCACAAAAACCTAATTGAAACATAAAATATTGAGTTGATTTGAGATTTTGTAGAGAAAATGACAAAAATTAGTGTTCAGGCCCTGTGCGTTGCGCACCAACCCAATGCGCCACGCACAAACCCAATGCGTCGCGCCCACTTTTCTATGCACCGCGCCATTGTTCAGGAGGCTTTTGGAGGCCTTCCCAATGTCACAATTGGGCGTGTGATAGCTCGTTGGAAAGATATTGGAGTATAATTTCTAACCCAAGTGGAAATTTGTAATTTGGAGTTCATTTTCTTTGTGATAAATCAAATCTCCCAAAACTTGTCAAAATGAGCAGAATGAGGTTGCCTCAAGGAAAAGTGTTGTTACAGTCAACTTTTGAAGGTATTCCTCAACTCCAAATTGAGCTCATGATAGCTCATTTGAAATATATTTGTGTCTAGTTATCATTTGACTCATCAAGCAAGTCATTTGGCCAACTAAGCTAGGAGAAATATTGATTTTCCCAAGGTCACTTCAGAGGTGCATCAATTCTCCCAAGGCGATTGTATTTTTGACATTTCTCTAAAACCATGATACCTGTGTAAAAAGTGAAGGAGGTTTTTATTCTTTGGCATGTTTTGGACAAAAAAATCTCTCCGTTTTCCAAAATTCATCTTTTATTTCTCTGAAACAGTATTTGAATGAAACCTATCCCAATGTGAAACAAAGGATTTGTCGAAATGAAGCGAAATGAAGGGGATAAGGGGCTTCTAAATTCTTGGGGAAATTTTGGGAAGTAGGGAGGGATGTTAGGAAGTAGGGGTAAGTGGAATCTCAGAAATTGAGTCGAGGGAAGGGGTCCAAAAGGGAAAAACACAGGCCTAGCCTAGAAGATTGCCAAGTTATAGCAAGAAACTAGGGTTTGTGCAAAAATGAGGAATTTGGGGAATCTCAGTGATGGGAAGTGTTTAATAAGGTATATTAAGGATAGGGGAAGGTGTGTGAACATCAGGATACAAGTTTGGCTGATGATTTGAACATCCAAGAGAAATTACCTCCAAAACCCTAGGAGAGGGAAATGGACCTTACCTAGGCACAACTGAAGCATGAACGAGGTGTAAAACGACCCTTTGGAACTTGACATGATGATGACAACCCTCTGAGTGATGGTACAATAAGTTTAATGATGGCATGAACCGACATTTGGAAAGCTCTGGAAGGAGTGAAAGCAAACCCTAGACCTAGTACTTAGTGAGCAAATTTTGCTTGAAGGCTCACTGAAATGACAAAATTTGACCCTGACACTTTAAGATCACTTTTTAAGAGCAAGTTTGATCACTGGAGGAAGGCTACAAAGACTGACACTAACAGGTGGCATCACTAGTTTTATAACATGGAATAAAATGTGCCATTTTGGAGAATCTATCCACCACAACAAAGACTGTATCATTCCCTCTCTGAGTCTTGGGCAATCCTAGAATAAAATCCATACTCACCATGTCCCAAGGGCTGTCTAGAATAGGCAAGGGAGTGTACAATCCTGTATTCTGGCTCCTTCCTTTGGCATATTGACAAATCTTGCAATTATTCACAAACTTATCTACTTTTTTTCTCATCTTGGGCCAGAAATAAAAGTGACTCAGCTGTTCATAAGTCTTATCAGTACCAAAGTGTCCAGCAAGTCCACCACTATGCTTTTCTTTGATCAAATTTTCTCTCATGGAAAATTTTTGTATACACAGTTGGTTCTTTATGAATAAAAATTCTTCTTGCAGAAAAAAATCCAGCCACTGACTTCTATCTGTTAGAACAAGGTTACTACATGCTTCAAATGCTTCTTTAAAATCAGGATCTGTTTTATACAATTCTTTGAGAAAATCGAATCCTGCAACTTCAAAATTAGTCTCTTGAACAAGCAAATGTCTCCTACTCAAAGCATCAACTACTTTATTGGCTTGGCCCCTTATATGTTTCAAAACAAAATTAAAACTTTGGAGATACTCAACCCATTTAGCATGCTTATGTTTCAACTTGGGCTGCTGTACAATATACTGCAAAGCATGATTATCAGAATACAATACAAACTCCCTGGACATCAAATAATGTCTCCACTTCTTCAATGCTTGAAAAATTGCATAGAATTCCTTCTCATAAGAGGAATAATTTCTCCTGGTGTCATTTAACTTCTCACTGAAATAGGCTACATGCCTATCATCCTGACTCAAAACAGCTCTAATGGCCTCCCCACTGGCATCACATTTTACTTGAAATGGTTTGGTGAAATCAAGCAGAATTAAAACAGGCTTCTCTGTTATCTTTTGCTTCAAAACTTTAAAATTTCTCTCTGCTTTAGCAGTCCACTTAAATGGCTGTTTGGTATTCTTTATTGTCTCAATTATGGGTGCATTAATATTACTGAATTTTCTTATAAACTTTCTGTAAAAACTAGCAAGTCCATGGAAACTTCTTACCTCAAAAACATTCCTGGGTGAAGGCCACTCCATAATTGCCTTGACTTTCTCTGGGTCCATATTTAATCCTTCTGCAGAAACAAAAAATCCCAAATACACCAACTCTTCCTTCATGAATGAGAATTTATTCAAATTTATCAGTAGTTTCTCTTGGTGCAGCTTCTTCAAAACATGATTAAGATGCCTTAAATGTTCCTCTTTAGTTCTGCTGAAAATTAATATATCATCCAGATATATTATCACAAATTTACCAATGAATTCTTTCAATACTTCATTCATAAGTCTCATAAAAGTTCTTGGTGCATTTAACAACCCAAAAGGCATTACCATCCATTCATACAGCCCTTCATTTGTTTTAAAGGCAGTTTTCCACTCATCACCCTCTCTTATCGTGATCTGATGGTATCCACTCTTCAAATCTATCTTTGAGAAATACTTAGCACCACTCAAACAGTCCATCAAATCCTCAATTCTGGGTAAAGGGAATCTATACCTGATTGTGATCTTATTGATTGCTCTGGAATCAGTACACATCCTCCAGCCTCCATCTTTCTTTGGGCTCAATACTGCTGGTACTGCACATGGACTCAAACTTTCTCTGATCAGTACTTTGTCCACCAGTTCCTATACTTGTCTCCTGATTTCTTCATTTTCCTTGGGGGTCATTCTATAGGCTGCCTTATTTGGCAGATTTGAACCAGGGATAAAATCTATCTGATGGCTGATCTTTCTCATAGGTGGCAGCTCATCAGGTAAATCATCCACAACAATGTCACAGTAATCATCTAACATCTCTTGGATTTCTATTGGAAAATCAGAAATATTTGTAGAAGTAAGAACTACTTTTGGTTTGCAAACTAAAGCAAAGCTTACCTCTTCTTCTTCTATCTGTTGCAGATATTCCTTCCCACTCAACAACAAGGTATTTGGATCAATTATTCTGCTGGATGGCTCTCCTTCTTCCATGGGAATCAATATATGATGTACCCCATCTTTGAAGAACTTGTAAGTGTTCTTCTTGCCATCATGCACTGCTGCCCTGTCAAACTGCCAAGGCCTACCCAGCAGTATATGACACACGTCCATAGGCATTACATCACACAAAACCTTGTCCTTGTTTCTGCCCATTTGCAGCTCTATTTCACACTGTTCTTTCGCAACCAGCTAGTGCCCTTTATGCAGCCAGGACACCCTGTAGGGAGTGGGGTGCTCCCTAGTCTCCAACTTCAGTTTTTCTATCACCTCAGTGGAAACCAAATTGTCTGTGTTGCCACTATCAATGATTAGCTGGCAGCATTTCCCTTGGACTTTGCATATGCTCCTAAACAAAGTCTTCCTTTGTGCACGTTTAGTGACTTCTTTGGTTTGTTTCAACTGGACCTTATTAACCACCAAGGACTCTCCCCTCTCTAGAATAACATTTTCTTCATTTTCTGTCTCTTCCCCAACCTGGGCAACAAAAGCATTACTTGGATCAGCACCCACATTCTCTGGGCATTCATAGTGCTTGTGTCCCACTTCTTGGCATCTATAACACCTCAATTCTCTACCTCTGCCTCTGTCTCTGCCTCGTCTTCCTCTTCCTCTTTAAGAACCCCTTCTGCCCCTTGCATCATCCTCTGTAGATGCATTCTGAGGTGAGCTACTGTTAGCTCCATCCTTGGGTGTAGGCTTCCCTCTACCACCCTGACTTCCCTTCCCATGGAAAGTACCTCTCTTCTTGGCAGACTGTTTCCTCAGGAGTTTCTCCTCTGCTTTCAAGGCCATCTGGTAGGCCTCTTCCACTGTCTTGGGAGACAGAAGACCAATCTCATCTTGGATCTCCAGCTTGAGACCATTCACATATCTGGCAGTCTTCTCTGGTGTGTCTTGAAATTGCCCAGCTCTTATGCTCACCTTGTAGAACTCCTCTGTGTATTATTTTACTGTTAGCAACCTCTGTCTCAGGTTTTGCATTTGTCTATACAATTTCAGCTGGTAATCACTAGGCAGGAATTTACCTTTCAACTTGGCCATCATTCTGGTCTAGATCTTGATAGCTTGCTTGCCAACTCTCCTCCTTTCTGCCTGCACTCCATCCCACCAAAGTGCAGCATGTCCCTTCAGCTTTGTCAATGCAAACTTAACCTTTTTATCTTCACTTATTTCTTCATAATCGAAGCATTTGTTCAGTTCATTTATCCAGTCCACTAGCTCTTCTGGATTCAGTCCCCCTGCATAACTCGATACTTCAATCTTGGGCTTAACTGCAGATCCCAGAACAGTTCTCAGGAGCCTCAAGTCAGGAGGAATTTCAACGTTTTCTTCAGCTTCTTCTGTTTCAGGTTCGCTGATGTCTTCAGGATCTTTGGGTTGTCTTCTCTCCACGGCATCCATTCTGGCCTCGACCCTCTGCAACATCTCCAACACCTCTGCGTTGGCAACGGGTCTCCTCTTGCCAGCACCTCTACCAACTCGGATCGCCATTTCATAAAAACAACTCAGAACACGCTTTGATACCACAAATGGTGCAGCAACTACTGAAAGTCCGTCCAACTAGAACCGGTCAACGATGACGTGGCTTAATCAACAAGATCCCCTTTTTTCTCTCGGGAATATTATTTATCAATTTTAGAAAAATCGATAAATAAATATATTTTGCAGCTTTGGAATTTTATAACTAATCCCCGACTGATATATATATACTTTATCAACTTAACTCCATGCCCTCATATATATTTACCCCAACACTTTATAGTTAATAATTTAAACCTTCGGACTTATAAATATACACTATGCTTTGGGCAACCTTTCGCGTCGGGCCCACCTGTATACATATATGTGTCAATAACCAATGAAATGCATGTACCGTACCCCTCTTATCATCCGCACACGTTTATTATCGTGCATGCATCTATGTCCAACGTCCACTGTCTGATGTGTCTGCGCCAGATCGACGGCTCGGAGAGATTTCGCTCGGCGTCCAAGTACTGGCGTTAACGCGCGAAATCGATACAAAAAAGGTGGTTTTTGGATGGTCCACTCAGCCACGTGTCCGACAGTCTGTGGATTCACTGCCCGCTCTACGAATACCACTTACGGTCGGAAGGCGGTGCGGAATTGGGGAAATCCACTCTCCAAAACCGCTCGCGGGTTTCCACAGCGTTTAACCCAAGTTAGTACGAGTACGTCCTCCCTTGCATTCATTAACTCTGGGTTCCAGCACGGTTACTCAACAGAATTCATTGTAATTACCAAATAGGTGGGTTTATCTCTTAATAAGCGGGGTTACTATCTCAAGGTAAGTCTCGGTTATAATCTCCGATTAACTATAAACCAACATAGTCTCGTTACACGGGAAATTGATAACATGAACCAGAATTCTCAACACAGACCTCGCCTGCATGTGGGTGAATTTACGGGGATATCCAACAAATTCATATACAGAGTTAAATCACTTCGCAGTAAAACAAAGTCCTTCACAATTTCTAACTCAGACAAATTTGGAAATCAACGAGAACCGGAGTCTATTCAATTGGAAGCAAATTATCAATACACATAATCTACTACTGCAATCTCTCTCCCCCTTTCCATATCCGAGGGATTACATATATATATATATATATATATATCAACATATGTCCTTTCGGTTCCTCTGTGGGGACCGTTTAGGAGAATCAAACGCCTAAGTACAATTTATTCAATAACTGAACTGACAGCTAGACAAACTGAGCTATTCGACTTCCTTTGACTCTAATTAATCTAAATAATTACAATCAGCTAAGGTATTGACACCCAGCTATAATAATTCGAATGTTTCCAAACCCTCCTAGCCACAACATGTGGACAGAAATTCCTACATTGCTGGCTAGTGCCTAATGCCCCTGCATCATTGATCTAGACGTATTTTGGACCTCCCCCCATTACCGAGAGGGGTTCCAGGTCCTTCGCCATTTAGGCGTCAAATACGGAACACAACCACCATTATTGGTTCATCCTTTGTTGGGGCATCTTTAGTTGGGAACCCTAGTCGATCTCCTAATGCCACACTAGTGAACACCCCCATAGGGTCACCACCCACCACTCCTCCCACAACCCTTAGAGGGCATAAGAGTGCTAACCATTTAGGAAGCCAGTTGAACGCAAAACAGTGTACGTTGTAGACAAACCCTATTCCTAACTAGAACATTATGCTTTCACAAGTCGCAATGGCTACAACCTCACAATCACCTTTTCTAGCTTCATTAAATCTACCATATTTAACAAAGTTGAAAAATGACCCCATTGCACACAACCCCATATGGCCTCCCATGCCCATGAATCTCCCTTCAGACATTCCAAAGTTCGAAGGAAAGCAAGCGGAAGACCCCGAAAATCATGTTATGACTTTCCACATGTGGTGTTCATCTAACAACATTGTTGATGATACTATTCAACTGAGACTGTTTCAATGCACTCTAATCGGAGTAGCAATGAAATGGTATGTGGAGAAACCCTCTGCTACACATGAAAAATTTAGCACCCTTGCCACTGAGTTCCTAACCTATTTTTAGTTACCCATCCATCATGATTCTGGAATGGAGTTACTGACCCACTTTAGGGAAACCCGCACCATCCATATATCAGACGATCTTTATGAATGGCAGCAGCATCATAGTTTGTTCAAATCCAAATTCGACGATCGAGTTCTGTTAGACCTATTATTGAAAACTCTCACTGTAGAGATTTCGAAGGATGTGGCGCAAAAAAATCCCATATCCGAAGAGGACGCCACCAGTAAGGCCCGAGAACTCGAGCTGATCTATACATAGTCAGGGTATATTTACAATATCCTGCCGAACGCTCCATGCCTGCAAACTTACAAAGAATTTCCAGGCGCGTCGAACTCTGAAGATGGTTTAATTGGCTCATTGAAACAAAGTCACCCAAGCAGCAATTTTCAATACCCCAGTTACATGTATGATTCTACCCAGAACATACCACAACCTGGCTACCGAAGTCATCACATGCCTCTGCAAAATTTGACTAGTAGAGCATAATCATATCACCATCAACATGGAGGAACCTATTCTTCGGCTCAGGGGACCCAATATGCAGATATACATACTGATGGAAGAGCTCCCCCCCAAAAAGAATTTACAAACTAGGGACCTCATTATATGCAGTCCCCATCACAAGACTCACCCATGCAGAATAATGCACAGGTGAAATTTATGCAACCCTCCCAAAAACAACTGCGCCAACCATATAACTAGGAGAACTATCCTCCTAACACGATTAAGAAAAAAGGAAAAAACAAGCCTAAAGGAAATCCTGGATAGGGGGGCAACAATCAACAATTTCCACCATGATCTCAGGTTGGAGGCAACTCAAACTGAAATCAAAACTAGGAGCCAAGAAACTCTCAAAAGCAGAAAAAAAGGCCACCTCTTCGAACAAATCACTGTTGTTCGATCTGTGGTGAATACGGCCATTACACTCACCACTTTCCTGACCTCCCTAAGCTGAAGAAGCTGCAGAGTAACCGTGGAAAAGGGGGGTCCTCGTAGCAGACAATAGTCATGCAGGAACCTTTCCCCCATCAAGGGACAATTAGCACGTAGCAACAAAATTCCGAAAACTCCGGAAAGAACAACCACAAAATATACATGACTGGTGAGGAAATGTTTTTTCAAACACGTAATCGAAATTACGACACCACACCAGCCACCAATGTGCCAGGGGCTAGTACTAGTGCACCTACAACACCTTTGACCATATCAAAGATGCCTATTGAACCTTTTCCAAAGATGGATAAGGGACCAACTAGGCGAGCAAGAAACTATTCCAAAGCAACCCATAACTATAGCATTGTGGATGATCTAGCTCAATCTCCCGCCGCTATGTCATCTTTGGAAGTATTACAGTCATTCCCAAAGCAGCAGAAAGCCTTAATTTCTTTGTTGGGCACTATCGACCCTGCCAATACACACCTAATGGCTTTTGATCTAGACAAAGCCACCCCTAGGCTTCCTTTAATGGTCACCTTCCAGATACCAGTGTTGGTTCAAAACATAACCACCCATCGATGTATCATTGACGAAGGTGCATCCACATGCATCATGTGGAAGAAAGTTTGACAGAAGTTAGGGTCACTCGAACTAAATCCATCATACATCATGCTTATAGCATACGATGGTCGCCCTTTAGCCCTCTTCGGTCTCTACCAAAACATCCTGGTTTGCTTAGCTGGAAAGATGGTCCTTATAGAAATTGAAGTCTTGGATGGTCAGTTGGACTACAATATACTCCTTGGCCAGAGTTATATGTACGCCATGTCAACCATCGCCTCCTCCATCTTTCGAACTATGATGTTACCCCATGAGGACTGCATCGTTACTGTCGACCAATTGACGCATAGCGAAAAGCGGCCCCTTACAAATATCAATGTCATTCTACCCTATGTAGACACATCTACAGATGTGCTTTCATGGTACCAAGAATATGGCTCTAGCTAGATCAAACCATCGTCCATCCTAGGATCTTTCCTAGGGGACCCCCCAGTTATACCTGAGTCATCACTTGATGTCACAGGGGCTCCAGTGTGCATGATGTCAATATCAAGCACCAAAGCTAGTCAAGACACATATATGAGCAGTAATGACATCGAGTCCTTGGACACAACAACCTCTCTAGCCTACGCCACTTCCCAAACCCCTTTCCTCTACCCCCCAACTAGTTTTTTATCCCAAAAGGTATTGGAAACAGTGGTGTTACCAAACATATATTTTGCAATACTATTTTGGTACCTTGTTCCCCCTACTAGGACAAGAGCCACACATGTCACTGCCACAAGGTTAGAGTCCCTCATCCCCGAGGAGGCCCCACCCACTCAGGAAACTGTCGAAAACATCCCTGCAAAGGAAATTCCCATTGAAAAACCGATGATTACAACCAAGAAAATCGAGAGAGGAAAGAGGGTGGAGACTCCCGCCACACAACAAGAATCACTATTTTGCGCCATATGTGACGTATTAGGGCATCATAACCACATCTGCCTAGAACTAGACGAATTAAAACCACTTCTTAGCTCTAAGGCAGACATCGTGACACCATGTTCCCATAAAAAGGAGCCTACCACCAAAAGTAAAGGCAAAGCATTGCGTACCAATCACTCATGCGCTATCTACAACAATTATGGGCACTATACCCACCATTTCCCAGAAATCCCACGATATAGGGATGCCTTACATGCCATCGAGCGATCCTACCAGGAGGATCCCTCCACCCAATCATCTAGAGATGAACCTCCCACCATCCTGTACCTACAGGAGGAACGACAGTCACCTGAAAGACTCCTAGCCATACCTCCTCCCCCCATCGAGCGCTACATGCTCTGTGATGAACGCGATCATTTCATCATCGATTCTGCAGTGATGGAAATCTTCCAGCGATGGTACCCAGTTCATATAGTATATCCCAATAACATGGAAATTTAATATTCATGCCAGATATGTGGTGACAATCACCCGGTGTGCCATTGTCATTACATACCTAGATTCTGTGTAGCACTAGCTTGTATGTGATCAACCATAGTCCGCCTCTCCCAAGAAGATGGCAGAGACTTGGAATCCATGAACAACTCGACAACCCAAGAAGATGTGACAAGCAGATCCATCCTCTTTCTGTCAGCTGAAAAATGACTAATCAGGGAACCCTTAGTTACCCCCAACTTCTTTCTACAGAGAAGACAAACATGTGCGTTGTGTAAAATTCCTGATCATGTGGTCACCACTTGCCTTGATTTAGCAGCGTTACGACATTGGTACCCTGCTAGACCACAAACTGAGCACAACGGGACCCCCATATCTATGCTATTTTTCCAAGTATGTCAAGGTAATCACCGTGGGAAGTGTTTTACTTCTATTTCGAAAGTTCATCCTCTCATTAACATGATCCATACATTAGAGAAGAAATAACACGATCTCCTTAAACTATATAGAAAGTATATTACCCCTAGACTTGCAACCCCACACCCACATCAATGTGATGGGAAAACTGGGAAGGCGTACCAAAAAAGCATGACCCAGGCCTAACCTAGGAGAACATGCGGAGCATGCAACCTAATTGACCACCGGGTCAATTAGTGCAAAGAACTAAAGCGTCTCACAAACAGTTTTCACACAGTCTCTTCTCTCCCACAGAGACTTCTCTCTAACCAAGAGAAGATCACACATAATCATTGTTGGATTTGTTCACACTTTCATCATACAATTAAATGTGAACATCTCCCCAAGCTAAGAGCGGCAAGAGCAGTGTTAAGTCTACACTCCCCAAAAGAGCTAGACACACCCAAGCCAACAACATGATAATGGAAGTAGGAGACCTCATCTTCTAAAACAAACCCTTTCTAGGTGTCCACATCTGGGACAAAGAGTAGTATTGATTCCCACAAAATCTACTCAGTTGGCACAGTGGTACCATGCACCATTTGCACTGGCCATAACCATGAACCAGAGGCATGCCCATTAATGGAAACATTCAGGCACCTCTACACTAGGCACAATTTCAGCAACAGGAAATTGGTCATCCTAACGGGGGACCCAACCTTGCGCTTACGAAAAATCCCATCACAAATATTCTTCCCCCACCAAACACTGATGACACGATACACCATATACGATTCATATCATCAAGTATCAAACGTCGAGTCAGCTGCAACTACGAGAGTAGTTGTTCCTACAACAACAGTGCAGACACAATCTGTCTACACTCTGTCCACCGTGTCTGGTTCCACCACATCAACGATCGAATCCTTATAGTTTCTATCAAATATATCTGTGAGGATTGAAGCTCTTCAGCATAACCTTGTGCAAGATCAATCCCCCTTAGGATCCCTATTTCATTCATATGAGGACATCCTGGAGGTAATGATGGAGCCTGATTATCCATGGGATGCAATGCATCACCATTCATTTTTTCTCCCCAAGCACATGTTCAGTCCTGACAAGACAAAAGAACAAGATATCTATGCGATCGAATCAAAATATTTCCTCCCATCAAGAAAATTCGATTGGTTCAAGAATCCCATCCCGACGCTTGATGCATTTGAGGAAGGAAATATGTCAAACATTTCACCTACCGTCAAGGTGAAAATATCCAAAAATCCTGGAAAGGTCGAAGAAATCTCACTGGGGGCAGCATTCTCTCCATAATAAATAGCATCTTATACCCAATTTATACAAGAGTATCGAGATATGTTCGTGTGGGACTACTCAGAAATGCCTAGGCTTAGCCCCACTATCGTAGAGCACCATATTGACACTTGGCCTAACGTACCTCCAATACACTAGAAACAACGTCAAACACACCCATCAAAGGCAGAAGCAATAAAACAAGAAATCGATAAGCTTCACAACACTAGGTTTATCTATCCCATTGCTTACACATCTTGGGTTTCCAACTGTCATGAAAAAATAGGGCACCATATGCATTTGCACCGATTTTCGCAATTTGAACAAAGCTTGTCCCAAGGATAATTATCCCACCCCATTCGTCGACCAGGTAATTGATGCTTATGCAGGTCATGAGGCTCTCTCCTTCACGGATGGATTCTATGGGTACAACCAAATTCAAATCCACCATACAGACTGGTATGAAACCATGTTCACCACCCCCTGGGGCACATTCACATACAAGGTAATTCCATTTGGCCTAAAAAACACTTGAGCCACCTTCTAGAGGGCCATGAACTATATATTTCATGAATTGGCACACCTTATCCTCACCTACTTGGATGACTTGACCGTTCACTCCAAGAAGCACTTAGACTATCTCGAGGATCTGCGATTGGTATTCCAACGATGCCATCAATACAACCTACGCTTGAACCCTCTCAAGTGTGTCTTCTACGTCACAAAAGGTAGACTCTTAGGTTTTATCATGTCCCAAAAAGGGTTTTGCGTGGACCCCCTCAAGGTCCAAGTAACTCCACCTCTAACCCTTAGACAACTGCAAAGCCTGTAGGGGAAGGCCAATTTCTTGAGACGCTTCATCCCAGATTATGGCACTTGTGCTCAAGGGTTCTTTTGCCTCCTTCGCTAGGACATCCCATTCAAATGGGATGATCATGCCCAACAAGCGTTCGATGTGTTGGGGTTCCCATGTTTTGGCAAGGTTGGAAATACCAAAAGATGAGACAACATCAAAACCACTTTCAGACCTTAGGATCTAGCCCTCCTGGGTCTAGAGAGGGATCTCTCTATGATTTCCAAAGGTAATGTCTTTGAAGGTAAAAGGTTTAAGATGTTAGGATAGTTATAGGCACAAGGTTTGTTTGTTTGATTGTTTTTTTGGTTGCTGGTTATCAAGAAAGAAGGGTTCAATGTAAGACAAGGATGAGCAAAGAGGAGCAAGGCAGAGGTGAAGCATTCCAGGGAGCATTCAAGTCAAAGAATTGCAAGTAGTTTCTTTTGAGACACAATCTCTGTGTAAAGTTGTAAGATAGGCTGGGGAATATGATTTCAGACTGAGTATTTGGCTATTGGCACTATTTTACTTGACTGGTATTGTTGTTTAATATGAAAAGCACATTTCTTTGGATCTTGATCTAAAGCAGCGGTGATGTTTTCCTATCTCTGTGTTTTAATTCACTTCATTTCGTTTATTCTGGCTTGCATCAGAATATTGGCATAGGATTTACCCTTGTTAGGTACCCTATGCTTCTTCTCTCCTTGCCTTTGATGTTTTCTACTAAATGTGTTATCTAAGAATTGATTTCAGTTGATTTAACCAGCGTAGTGGATGTTATTGCCTTCTCTCTGATGTATGAATTAAATGAATCCTCTCTTATACATTCTCGTTAGGATTTAGCTGGAAGATTTGGGAACACTGGGGATTAGATTTAGCCCTATCCACTAGGATCCTTGTGCGACCAGCTGGTCTTTAACTGTGCATCCTGAATCTGTGTTGTCTCCTCCCCTCCTACCATTCCATATCACACAATCATATTTAAGATCCAATGTTTTAGATGACTAGCCCAATTGAAAGCCTGCTTATTGATTAGCAAGAAAATCCTTTTCTGAATCCATTTGTTGTGTAACCAACTCCAAAAAGAGAAGAAAAGAGATCTCAACGCCTTAGAAATAAGCCACTTCGAGGGGGCAACCTCCAATACATTACATAAATGAACAATTATTGGATGATACAAATGAACAAAACCTCCTTTCTATATATAGGAGTCCATGGGGCCATAATGTAATCCTAGTGGGCCACAATGTAATCCTAGCCGACCTAACAATAATAATTTAAGGGCACAATAATAACAAAATGGGGGTTACAAGGGTACAATAATAACAATAAGGGGGTTACACTAACAATAATAAGGGACTATACTAGTGATATGGGGACCTAACATGCCCCTCTCCTTCAAAAAAGTGTTGTCCTCAACGCTTGAGTAGCTCTGGGTGCTTCTGTATAAAATTCTCATCCTCCCATGTAGAATCTTCGGTGGGTAAGTTCTTCCACTTGATGAGATACTCTGAAATTGATCGATTCCGTAGCTATCGAGTTCTTGTTTCCATGACCGCTTCAAGTTCCAATATGATTTTTTCTTCCTCATCAAGTTCTGGAAATATTGTTTGAACTGGAAGATTTTCACCTATAACCTTCTTTAAGCATGAAACATGGAAAACTGGATGTACTCGCGAAGAAGCAGGAAGCTCCAATTTGTATGCCATAGTACCGATCTTTTGCAACACCTTGTAAGGACCATAGTACTTTGGCGATAATTTATTATCCTTCTTAGCTTGCTTGAGGGACATTTGTTTATATGGTTGTAGCCGTAAAAATACCCAATCTCCTCTATCAAAACTTCTCTCGCTGCGATGTTGATCTGCCTGTTGTTTCATTCGATTTTGTGCCAAATTCAGGTTATCCTTTAAGAGTTGGAGAACTTCTTGTTGATGCTCGATGTGATCTTCCACTGCTTGAACCTTCGAATTTTCTCTTAAATATGATGTGATGGATGGTGGATGATATCCATAAAGTGCCATAAATGGGGTCATTTTTGCTGCAGTACGGAAGGAAGTGTTATACCACCATTCAGCAAGAGGTAACCACTTGACCCATTGTGTTTGTTTATCAGATACAAAACAACGAAGATATCCTTCCAAACATTTATTTACGATCTCGGTTTGACCATCAGATTGAGGATGATAAGATGAGCTATGAGCTAATTGAGTACCCAAACAAGAAAATAACTCCGTCCAAAAATTTCCAGTAAAAATGGGATCTCTGTCGCTCACAATAACCCTTGGGCTTCCATGTAGTTTTTTAATTCTATCCATAAATGTAGTAGCAACTGTACTTGCTTTAAATGGATGAGATAATGCACAAAAGTGTGCATACTTGGTAAGTCTATCAACTACCACCATGATGACACTCTTTCCTTCGGACTTAGGTAAACCTGTGATAAAATCCATTGAAATCTCCTCCCAACGTTGACTTGGAATGGATAAAGGTTGTGGAAGTCCCGGGGTCTTAATTGTTTCCACTTTATTCTGCTGGAAAACCAAACATTCCGCCACAAACTTTTGAATATCAGATTTAAGGCCATCCCAAAAAAATTCTTTCTTCACCCTGTGGTAAGTTTTTTAAAATCCTGAGTGTCCTCCTAAAGGAGAAGTGTGCAATTCCAGAAGAATCTTTTGTTTTAGTTGGGAATTCTTACAAAGATATAAGCGATCTTTGTACCATAAGGAATCATTTTTCCAACTAAATGTATCAGATTTACTAGGATCTTTCTGCAACTTTTGAATGAGTGTCCATACATCTTTTTCCTTCTTCCATTCATATCTTGCTTCGGTTATCCAATCTGGTTGGATAATAGAAATGGCACAAAGCAATGCTTCCACCTCTTCATTCTTTCTTGAGAGTGCATCTGCAACAACATTAAGCTTTCCTTTTTTGTGGATTATTTCAAAGTCATAACCCAACATCTTTGTGACCCATTTTTGTTGCTCTTCTAATGATAGTCTTTGTTCCAAAAAGTGTTTAAGACTATCATGATCAGTTTTTACCTTGAAGTGTCTTCCCATTAGGTAAGTTCGCCATTTCTTTAGTGCATGTAGTATTGCTAACATTTCCTTCTCATAAATAGGTTTCTGTAAATACTTCCCTTTGATTGGACGACTTTCAAAAGCAATGGGTCTTCCTTCCTGCATTAAAACTGCACCAATTCCATTTCCTGAGGCATCACATTCCACAATAAAGGTTTTTGTAAAGTCTGGTGTAGCTAAGACCGGTGCTAGGCACATTGCCTCTTTAAGACGTTCAAAGGCTTTAGTTGCTTCAGGAGTCCATGAAAATGCATCTTTCTTCAATAATGTTGTTAGAGGTGCTGCTATTCTCCCATAATTCTTAACAAACTTGTGATAATACCCTGTTAACCCGAGAAATCCTCGCAAAAACTTCTTAAAAACTTCCATTTCATTTTTTGTTGTTCTTTGCGAGAGCGAAATTTGTTGCACTTGCTCTTGTAATTTTGATATGTCATGTTGCCATTCTTTGTCTTCATGAGTCATAGTAGAGCCTTCTAAAGGCTTAATGGGTGTTGAATTATTTTTAGGGGCCATTTTAGACTCCAATATTGATATCTATTCTACGATAGGCCCTTGCAATCAATTCAACTTGATTCTTCAAACAAGACTTATGCAACTCGGAAAAAAATACACACCTTTTACTTGCTTTGAGGAGCTCGATATTGAAATTGTATTATCTCTATGATTGCAGCTCTTCAATATCTGAAATTCAGCATTGAAGTAGCCCTCTGAATTCTCTTTTGAATGCCACAGGTCTGACCTGATTTGGATTCACCAAGACAAAGCTGTGTCCAATCTCCCACAATGACCTAATTATGGACTGTTTCAGTAGAGCGAACTTGGACGACTAGCCACGTGTCCCTGTTTCATCCTTTGTCTCTGAAATTGATAGCCAAGAAACTAAAGTCTGTGTAATTGTGAACACTTTTTACGGCACTCCAATCCGATGCCCAGAGAGAGAGTTATTGAACTTTTCCCACGATCACCTCTTTGAGATGAAATTCAGGAGCCTAAAAAAGCACTACCTTCCACAGATCATATCTCCAAAAATATTGCGAACCAAGATCTGAAATTTTTTGACAAGTTTCCTCAGGATTTCAGCTTCGTACCATATGAATTTCAGATTCTGAACCTTTGTATAAAAGTTTTTATAACGCAAATTCCATGATGACCTGTTTAGGAGCCTGAAAAAAGACCTAACTTCCACAGATCATATCTCTGAAAATATTGCGAACCAAGCTCTGAAATTTTTATACACACTTATTAAAGATTTCAGCTTCGCACCCTAAAAATTTTAGCATCTACAGCTTCATATAAAAAAAGTTATAATAGAAATTCACGTGTATTTTATTTTTTAGACGACGAAACCCTAGAATCCAAAGCTCTGATACCAAATGTTGTGAAACCAGCTCCAAAAATAGAAGAAAAGATATATCAACACCTTAGGAATAAGCCACTTCGAGGGGAAACCTCCAATACATTACATGAATGAACAATTCTTGGATGATACAAATTACAAAACCTCCTTTCTATATATAGGAGTCCATGGGGCCACAATGTAATCCTAGTGAGCCACAATGTAATCCTAGCCGACCTAACAATACTAATTTAAGGGCACAATAATAACAAAATGGGGGTTACAAGGGTTCAATAATAATAATAAGGGGGTTACACTAACAATAATAAGGGACTATACTAGTGATATAGAGACCTAACACCATTTCCCAATGTGTTAGTCATCAATATTTTTTACTTGTTAGTGAGGACTAGTTCAACAGCCCAGTTTTCCAACAGCTGATCCTAAAATTTGTCAAATTTTCTAGCTGGGAAAACACCCATAAAAAAAATTTTCTCTCCTTCCTTTTCAATTCATCCATGAAAAGTTGAAATCCCATTATAAAATCCTACCTAACCTCATCCATACTAAGTCTGCCTGTCAGCTCTAAAAGGACAATCTAAATCTGTTCAAAAAACCTCCCCTAAGTTAGGAAGTGGCGCTTTAAGGAATTTTACCCTCGGCAACCATCAAAAGGCCAAAAAACCTCCATCTGCTACAGACCAGTCATGACAGACCTTCCAATCTACTAATTAAGTTAGTCACAGCTCTAAGTCATGCCACTTACACACCCCTAAGTCTCAGCAATGCATAGACCATAAATCTCAAGCTGATTTTAGGTTTTTTATACTATTTATGGATTCTACAAGCACAGGAAACATGTCATCATCTCAGTAGAAAATTCTTGACTCCACATTAGAAGAACAACTGCTTCTCAATGTGAACATGAGCCTGAGATGCATCTAGAGGGCAAAGAGTTATTCATCAAACTCTTGCAGCTTCATTCTGCATGAAAACACAGTAGAAGAAAGACAACACTGTCAAACAGACTTGTAAATTATCATGGCCAAGAACCTCCTTCATCTATAAGCAGAGGGTTAAGGCACCTCCTTCATCTACAAGTAGAGGGAGATGGCCAATGTTGACTTGAAGAATTGCAAACTGACTGTAAGACAGGTTTGTTTTTAAACAGTGAAACAATAACTACAGGTTTCCAAGGAAAGTGATGATAAAAAATAGGGCTAAGATCAGAAATGTTCAAATCAAGAGACAAAAGAGTTTTTAGGTCTTATGTCCAAAGAAATAGGATCAATTGAAGTTTCAGGTATCATCATCATGGCGCAGCAAGAAGAGACTCCATTGATAAAATCTATTGTAACAAAAGATCTCTGCAGGGGTGCTAGTATGAATGGCTCTAGTCAGTACTGAGCAAGAAGACACTTCAATAAAAAAGACCTCTGTGTACTCTTATTTTTCTGTTGGGTCGTGGAATATAGTCTATGCTTTCTAGACAAACATAGAGAAAAATCAGGCAAGTAGTATACAGCCCCAGACATAAACCATCTTGATATCATTTAAAAAGAGCGAGTGCAAGTCTCGGCATTGCAATCCACAATCCACCTCAAAGACAAGTACATTCTTCAGATGTAGTAGGGTTGGTGATTTCAGAGCTCCATTAGGAGGAAAATGGCTAATAAAATCTTTGGTGTCTGTGAGTAATTCTAGCTGCCATTTCCCACCTCATATATTTGTCTCCTCAACACAAAGATATAAACAGGTGCTTTTCAAACATGCTTATAACAGCTGACACAAAAAATATGGCTTATCTCCTCAAGAGGCATTAAAATTGAAACTGTTGTTCATAATATGAAAAAGGGGTGCTTTGACATACTGTCAGTTTTTGGAAAGCTTGAGACAAATATAGGTCTTCATTAGTTAAAGGTCAAGAGACACCATATTGGTATGTTTTGAGCAGAGAAAGTGTGTTGGAAGCAGCGCCCTCCTCGATCAACAGAAAATGGCAAAGTCTGAATAAATTCAATAAATTGTTGGCACATACAGTTGGAGAAAAGATTTATTAAGCACCTAGAGGCAGAGATTGTCAAACCAAGTTAAAAAGATAAGCCATCTCCTTTCAAATGACAAATACAAGCATGCCATTCAATAATCAGAAGTATAAAAGATATTGAGGTGACAGTTCAATTTCTTCTTCAGCAAAGGGCACTGCAAATAAATCTACAGGTTCATAAGATGCAAGAAATACCTTGGCACATTTTTCAGGTCCTAGAACTCATCAAGGGAAAAGTATGCATGCCACTGTCATAAAGGTAAAGCGGTAGATTCCAAAATAACTGCAGGAGCTTCATTGCCTTTAAATCACAAGGCAAAGCCTGTAAACTGATAGTTTCATCATCATTGGAAAAAGGTTGTGAGAGCAGATAGTAAATATCCTAAATAACCAAAAGCTGGATCAGTTTGGAAATTTGGAGATAATATGGTATTGTTTGGGTTGATTGGCCCTTTGTAAAACAAGGTCTACATTTACAGTGACCAACAGAGTTTCTATCCACGGTCAAAGAGAGCTCCCCTAACACGAATTACAACAGATAAGGAACCCAAAGGTTATAGGTGGGAGAGGAGTTCGAAATTACAAACATCAGAAAAGAAGGACCCTTTTTATTATCTAACTTAGAAGCCAGTCAAGTTTCAAATTCTCATGAGGGATAAGAGAGGTCTCCCTTGCAAACATATGGTCTGTTACCCTTAGGCACATATCCAAAACAAAAATATCAGTTGTGTGTTCAAAAATGGGGTTTCAAACTTTGGTTTAAAAACAAAGGCTTTTCAAAAGAAACCTTGAATGAACCCTTTCAAATCAAGCATAAAGGTACCATCGGCCTTTGTGAATTTCAAAGGAGTAAAGACCGTTGCAAATTCATCATGTAAACACCCCAGCTCGAGCAAAAGATCTCTTTGCAGCTTTCAAGTAGTGAAACAAAGTTTTCGAATTGTTTTTCAAGGTTTTGAGAATATTTTCACTGCACGGCACTCTTGTACATGTGCGCGGCGCTCATGGGCTCATTTTTTACACAGTGCTACAAGGGCGTGGAATGCTCCTGTGCGATCGCGCGACACTCCTGTAGCCGCGGGTCACATGGGCTCGACAACGACTAGACAAGCCACCCGGCTGTGTTTTTTGCGCGACGCTCTTCTCTTCTAAAGCGCCGCGCACCTGTTGACCACTCAAGGCACCTCCAAATACCTCCTAAGGCAAATCAAACCCCTCAAAGGGCATCATCATCGATTTCTAAGGTATTTATGAGCTTTCATAACCCTGGAAAAATTGATGAGACAGAATAAAAGGGTTAAAATCACAGTTTAAAGCTATAGGTTGATTTTTGTGTAAAGAGAACCAGTTTGCTTTGGTTGATGAAGCATCAAAGGTCTGTGAGTTATATAAATATAGAGAAGCTCATTTCAACCACTCTCGAAGAATTATAAGGGATGAAAACCTTGTTTAAAAGTGGTAAGCTTAGCATTGAAAGAGTAAAACACCACTCCTACTTCCAACCATTATCGTCATATATATATTACTTAGCCAGTATTCGAAAACCTGCCTCGGTTTGATGAAGAGTAAGGTCATGTTTTCCCTTCACCATGAGTGAGCTCACCTTAGTGACAAAAGCAGAGTAAATCAATTGGAGGTATTTCTGTCCAGCTTCGGTAAAAGACAGTAGAATTTAAAGAAGGTAGGGTTCTGTTTAAGGAGAGATTTGTTTCTGTTGAAGAACTTCAAGATTCTCTATGACTACATAACAAAACATTATAAATTCTGTCACCATATCTGTAAACAGTGTCTTTGCTGTGTGGATATAATTGTTTTAAAAACTATGCTGGAGTGTTGTATATGCTGATGAACTGCTTACAAGGAAAGGGGTCTTGAAACTCAAAGCTATGTTTTCACCTTGCCTCATCAAAGAACAAGGGTGGCTTATATCTTCAAAGCATCAAAGGGGTAGGTTACCCCTACCAACCACAAAAAAACATAAGTTGTTCACTATGTATTCTACTTGACTGTCTTTTGTTCTTCAAGCTTATTTGATAAGTTGATATTCAGATGGTGCAAAGGCATTTTTCTACAAGGACAGGGGTTTTACATTGATAAGTTGCCTTGATTATTTGAAAGGATAAAAATTTTACAGGTTTTGTTGAAACTTTTTGAAGCATTTTAAAGATCTGTCACATTGGTTCTATAAACAGTGAAATTGATTGGATGTCTACACTAAGGGTTGACTGTATATGGTGTGAGCTTTGTTGATTGATTGACATACTATACAAGAGCAGGATTGTGAAGTTGAGAAGTTTGCCATTGGTCAAAGATACAAAATAGGTTGTTGAGCTCCAAACATCACAGAGCAGGGTGACCTTATCACTATACATAGCAATTTCAATTGAATGTGTATCTTCCTTTCATTGTGTTTTTTCTTCTTAAAGGTTTGCTGGTTGGAATACATATCAAAGGTTGAGAAAGCTACATTTTAAAGGAGCAGAGGTTTTGTATTGAGAAAGAACATTTTGCACAAGCATCCAAGGACATTGTTTCCTTATCAAAACAGTGGGTTGACAAAGTTTAGCTTAAAGAAGGCATTTTAAAGGCAGTGAGGTAGTTTGGTGCTTCAAGAGCATATTTAGCCCAAAATGCCGCCCAAGAAAGACAGCAGAAGTGGTTTACACAAGAGATATGAGCCAATACAGGAAGTCAAAAGTTTCTCACCCTTGACACACCTATGCACCTTGAGGTTCCAAAGCAAACATTTCCAAATAGCAGACCTTGATTTCAAGTTTTCCCCGAGGTCGGTATCTAAAGCCACCAAAATCCCATATCTTGGCGAGAAATGGTTCAAGCAGGCCCATCTAGACTTGGATGACTACAAGCCTTTTATCAAGCCCGAGCACAGAGATACATGCACTGCTATTTTTCCTTTCTCTCATCTTCTTGCCAGCTATGCTCCTCTTATGAAGATCATAATGAAGTATTTTACTTGTGAAGGGAGATTTACTCGAGTTTATGCCTACCATGTCTGACTATTGATGCATTTCACTAGAACTAGGCAGCTCAATCTCCCTTACTTTTTGTGCAAGAGCATCGAGAAAATGGCATCCTTAGTCCAGAAGAAGCCGCCATCTCTACAAATAGCTTCTCTTTTCCATCATTCTCTGATCAAAATCATAATTCTTCATCAGCTAGAGAAGAAAGGGGTTTCTTGGGATGTTTTTATCAGTCACCCAGATTTCTCCACTGTCCCTCCAGTCCATATATCTCCCACCCCGCCTATTCATCGCCCTTTACCTTTATCCAGTAGGCCTACTCCTAGAAGGCTCAGGATCACCACAGAACAGTCAGGACAGCATGAAGAGGAGGGGCATGAACAGGTAGAAAAAGAGGAGGAAAAACATGAAGGAAGTGATGAAGGACAGCAGCTTGATTTTGATGGTCAGGGGAAGCAGCTTGAGCCACTAAGTGAGCATGGAGTTGAAACACAGCAGCAGCTTGTTTTTGATGGTCAGGGGCAACAGGTTGAACCACAAATTGAACAAGGGATTGAGGTAGAACATTAGCTTGATGTTGGTGAACAGGGGCAGCAGTTTGAGCAGCATGATGAAGGTGAGCAGCAACAGTCCTCTCATGATACATTACAGCCTCCTCAAGTTGCACAACAGCTTCAAAAGGAAAGTTTTTTTCCGGAATGTGATAAACAAAGTGACAAGGGCAAAGCCATCATGCTTTCCTCTCCCGAGAGGACTAAGCCCAAGATAGCAAAGAAGTAAATGCTCAAGGTGGTTACTCCAAAAGTAACAGGAGCTATCCGGAGTAAAAGAAGATCGCCCAAGAAACCTCTCACTAGCATGCCAAGAAGGAAGAGTGCAAGATTAGCCTTCAAGGGCAAAGGGAAAGGAAAGATAGGAGAAAGTCAAGAACATGGAGGTGCATTGGCTATCATCCCAATCCAAAGTGATGATAGCGATAATGAAGCCCACATTCTGCAAAACCTTCTAATCCATTGAGAGGGCAAAATTGAAGCATTGGAGAAGGACCTTCATCAGGCAGAGAACTTCAATCATTTCTTGGAGATCCAAAATAGACAAATGAGTGTCCATATGGTAGTTTATGAAACACGAGCAATCAAATACAAGAATGAGGCTGCTAAAGCACAAGTAAGGATAGAGGAGCTCATCGGTGAGTTTGATGAGGGTGAAGAAGAAGACCAGCCTAGGCGAAAGAGGCCTAGCACCATAGGGCTTAAAAGAGCCCTAGAAAAGCAAAAGGAAGAAGTACAAGCCTATCTTCAATCCACTCCCCTCACTGCACTACTTGAGCAAGAAATTGAAAGAAATAAGGAGGCATGGCTAGAAAGAGCCAATAAACATTTGGAGATGAAGCTTGAGAAGGAAAATAGAGACTTGGAGCTGAAAAGGAATATGACACAACACTATCAAAAGCTAAATCAGTTTTCCCGGCGCAAGCTAAAGGCCACTCAAGAGAAACTGAAGGAAGCAAAGGGGAAGCCCCCGACACAGCAAGAGAGGAAAGGAAAATCAGCACTTGACATTTTGGCTTCAGTTTCGGAGCATGTTTCCAAGGACCCTTGAGGGTCATGCATACCAATTTTGGGCCCATTTTGACAACTTTTGGTTTTTTGGCATTTTTGAGTTTTTGATCAAAAACTCATAAATTCGCCATTTCATTTTGAGGATTCATCAAAGGAGGAGAATGGTATCATTGGATGCCATAATTTCATGAGCATGCCCTCAGTGATTTTTAGAACATTTGGAGATCATTTGCCCCCTCAAAATGGCGAAAAAGGCTCTCTTTTTGCACACTCTGCCTGGTCTATCAGCAGACTGTAATTTTCTGGCTTTTTACACACAGGTGCAGATTTGGAAGACTTCTGGGCATCAGATTGGGGAAATTTTAGTTGCAATAGAAATTAGACACTTAGAGCTTTCCAACGAGCTATCATGAGCCTCGTTTAGACACTAGGAAGGCTGCAAAATGTTTCCGGCAAGTCAGGGGACCTTTTGTTGATGAAAATTTGAAGTATTTTTGTAATTTTTGAACCTCTAAAATCTGCTTTTTCCAAATGTGCGTTTAGCTATTTTTGCACATGAAAAGTTATGCAAAGTCAATTAAATTCCCTTTTTTAGCATTTTTTAGATATTTTATGAGATATTTTGTGCCTTGGGCTTTGCAAAGCCTCAAGGACAAGTTTAGATATTTTGATTAGGCCAATGAGGATGCAAGTTGAACCATGAGGTTTTCCTCACTTGAGCCTATTTATTCCACCAGCTCTCATTTGTAAACAAGGCTGAACTTGAGAAGAGAAGCAATATATGGTCATATGAGCTTTGGAAGAAAATACTTGTGTTATGCTTTTGGATTTCCTCTTGGATGTTCTTGGATGAATGATGAAGGATTGTTGATGGATTCCATGACTTGGTAGAATGGTATAGTGTCTCTTGCTTTGTTGTTGTCTTCTAGTTTTCATTCATGATACATGTTTCTTGCTTGCTATAGATCAGTAGAGAACAATTTTGAGATATTCCCATGGAGGCACCTCAAATTTTCTGAATCTTCATAGCTTTCATGTTTTCTTCTTCCTTAGTTACATTAAAGAATTCTTAACTGCTCTTTAACAACTTGAGGATATTGTTTCTTGTTTCATTCATAGTTCTATACATGCTAAGTATGACTTACGGTACACCCTGCTTACCTATGGCTAGCTATAGTTCCATCCATGAAATTTCTCTTTGACTGATTAGATTATCATTTTGTTTGAACCAAGGAGGCCTAGTTTCAATCTAGCCCTTTGCCTAAAACTATGCAAATCTTGTTGTTCAAAGTGGCCAATAACTTGAAGTACTGTGTTTAGGTGTTCTGGGATAGTGGTTTGAGTTGTTTGTCTTCCTTAAAGTGTTTTCCCCAAAGTCTGATATCCATTTCCCAAAGTTAGAGGGTCTTATACTTCTATGCATGGCTTGAATGTTTGTTTCTATGTATTGATTAGCTTATTAGTTACATTATGCATGATTAATGGTTTGCTCTACCATGTTTATGATATCTATTGATCTAGTTATACTTGAAACTCTTTGTTGTTCCCAAACTTGATGTCCATTTACTCCATTTTTCCCAAAGATCCTTTCTACCTTAAATCAAATCGGCCCTTCAACAGCCTTGTATCTTCATCCAATAGCTTTCTTGACCTTTTGACCCCATAGCCCAGTTAATCTAACATCTTGTTACCTATTTCATATCTTTGATCAGTTTCATCCCTCACAACTTAAAAAACCAAAACCAAAAAACATACTCCATAACTAGCCTAAAATCAGAACACAATAAGCAAACACACAATATCCCTTACACATATAGAGAGAGCCCTCTCTGAGTCCAGGAAGGCTAGGTCCTTGGGCTCCAAAGATTGGTTTGATGTTACACTGTCATTTGGCTTGCCAATCAGCCAAATCACGGGAACCTAACATAATGGCGATCACAGTGGGACTCTGAGTATTAAACAAACTTAGATTCCCTAGACCTTAAGAGAACTTTAAGAATACTAGCTGATTGACTTATCCCACCGCTCACTAACATAATGGCGTCACGGTGGGACTTTGAGTATTAAACAAACTTAGATTCCCTAGACCTTAAGATACCTTTAAGAATACTATCTGATTGACTTATCCCACTGCTCACTAACATAATGGCGATCACGGTGGGACCTTCTAAGTTAGTGACAATCTAAGTACTCCTTAGTAACTCTCGAAGTCTCATTCAAACTTAGAAAACTTAAGTGTTGTCCGAAGAGTAGAAAATAGCTCCTTCACCATCCTAGCAAAATGATGAGTCAATTATAGGAAACTCTTCCAAACCTTAGAAATACATAAAACTTAGAAAACCCCAAAAAACTCCCTTAGATTGGTTTTTGACAGTACTAGTGGTGGACCATACACATATACCTCAAAACAACTAAAAATCCACCTGGCGACTCCACTAGCCTCCAGTAGGCCTTACTACTTCACTAAACTCTAGGCTACCATCCAATTGAGCCACCTCATCGCCACCCTAACATAATGGCGATCACGGTGGGAATCTGAGTGATAAACAAGCTTAGTTTCCCTAATCTTTAGAGACTTTTGAGAATACTATTTGACTGACTTATCCCACCGCTCACTAACATAATGGCGATCACGGTGGGACTCTGAGTGATAAACAACTTAGTTTCCCTAAAATATTTAGAGACCTTTAAGAATACTATTTGATTGACTTATCCCAACACTCCCTAACATAATGGCGATCACGCTGGGACTTATTAAGTACATGACAGTCTAGAAAACTATGATAGACTCTTTAATCCTTCAACATTTAACTTATACCATTAGCCTTTAGAATCATTCAGAGTAAAATCTCTGTTTCACCATCTTATCAAAGTGATGAATTAGGTTCATAACACTCTTACATCCTAGGCTGCACATAAAACTCAGGAAAAACCACAAAAAACTCCTTTAGATTGGTTTTTGACATTATTGGTGGTGGACCATACACATATACCTCAAAACAACCAATTTCCACCTGGCGACTCCACCAGCCTCCAGTAGGCCTTACTATTTTATCGAACTCTAGATTACCATCCAATCGATCTATCCCATCACTCACTAACATAGCGGGAGATGGTGGGACACTGAGTACATGACAGTCTAGCAAAATCTTATAGACTCTTTGGTCCTTTAGATATCTAAACAGACCAGCAGTCCACAGACTCACTTAGAGTAAACTCTTTTTGTTATCACCGCCCTAGAAAAGTGTTGAAACAAGTTTATAATACTTTAAACCATAGGCTGCACATAAAACTTAGAAAATCCAAAACATTCCCAAATTAGTTACTGGTGGTGGACCATAGCTATCTTCACAAAACAACCAAGTTCCACCTAGCGACTCCACTAGTCCATCCCTTTTATTTTGACCATCCTTCACCTTAGTAGAAATTTAGAGAGACCACCCATCCAAAACATTCGTCAACACCATCCTCTCTAAACTCTAGATCCAAAATCTGGCTTCGCGAAGAATCAACACGAGATCCCATCCAGACCCAAATCCCCCTATCATAGTAGATGACCCAGAGAAGATTCTATGGCAAGCTTTCAAAACTGACCATATAGCTACTGGTAGATCCATCCGTAAAACAAGATCAATACCTGAGCATCTCACTATCCTACCGGATTCACCTTTTGAATTAGAGTCATCAAAAACTCTTTTCAGAAGCAAGTCGCATAGTAAGATAAACTTTGACGATCTTGAACCCCTAGACCAACCACAGAGTCATATTAGAGAAGCCTCACCTTCCCACCCCCCCGAATTTCAGCTTCTCCATCACTTTGGCTCCTACCATCCCAGATCTGCTCAAAACCAGATCACTAGTCCAAGTTCATCTACCACACCTGTTCAAACCACCTCAGCTCATCCCACTAGTCCTCTTTGTGTACATCATCCATTAGCTCCCGTCATGGCAGCCTGGTATGCACCTTTGGTGTTGCCACTACCTTTGGCTCCTCTCCCAAATAAATATCAAGACAAAATCCCACACTTTACCGGAGAAGACACCACCACACCTCAACAGCATATAAGTAGGATTAGTGATGCTTTTGAATACCTGGCGGTACAAGACGAGACTGTCAGAATGAGAATATTCGCCCAAAGCCTTGGTGGTGAACCCAAAACATGGTTCAAAAGATTGCCTCCAAACAGTATCCACAACATCCCAGAACTGTGTCAAACCTTCAGAAATAGGTGGGAAGTCTGAAAGAACCCTATTCAAATCCTGTCAGAATATAACAACCTAAAACGGGAAAATGGGGAAAGTGTCCAGGCTTACTGCACTAGGTTCAATAGTGTGTATAACTCCCTCCCACCTCATTTCAAACCCCCACTTGGTTTAGCCTTGGAAAAATTCCCCGAGGGTTTTGATCCAGACATGAAATATCATCTGAGAGACAAAGATCCCCCTACCTTAGAGGAAATGCAACAAATAGCCATAAAAGCAGATGCCGACTTAGCAGAAAAAAGGGCTAGGACTAGATCAGAAAGAAAGGTCACATATAAAGATGAGGTCTCCACTTCATCTCCTTCCCTAGATCCTAGAATAGATGACTTAGTCAAAACCATGGCCAAAATGTGGGAAAGGATAAATGAAAGGTCCCCTGTTAGGGACAACCAGCCAAACCCTCCAAACAGAAACCGAAACCAAAATTTTAGGAGGGAGCAGCCTCAAAAAAGACCAAGGGAAAATGACCAACAAATTAGGCCACCATTTAATGAAAATTATGTGGAAGAAGAAGATAGGGATACAGAACCCATTGGTTAAAGTCATTTGAACCTTATAGGGTCTGATAATGAGAGCGAGGTGTACCTCACAGAAGAAGAACAGGTGTTCTTTTTCTCCTAATCAGGATGAGGCAAACTATGAAGATCCCGACGAACCTGCCATAGATTTTCAGAATGCCATAATAGAAGCTCACCGGCAGTATGACCTTAGAAGAAAAATAAATCAAGATATTTCCAAGAAAGGTAACTTAGATACTGCTAAAACCCTTGATACCATCCTTAGGAAAGCAGTAAATAGTAACAAAATCATGGTCAAGAAGAATGACCAAAACAAAACTAAAGTTACCCAAACTAGTCCCGAATCAGATACTCCTAGTACTTCCACAAAAGTTCCCGAAGCGGATGTGGCAAAAAAAATCCCGAAACAAAGCCAAAAAACTCAGAACATAGAGAAGGTCGTGGCCGAAAAAGCTGAAACAAACATGTCCAAACTTCAGCTACCTTTTAGCTTTGAGGGAGAAATCGCCAAGATCAAGATCACCATGCCTCTTACCTAACTCATCGCCCAAAGCTCTTATAAATCCAAAGTGTTAAAAGTCCTAAATATAGGAAATGATGCGAACACTGTTAATCTAGCTGATGACACTCCTGAAGTGTTGTTTGGTCCGAAAATAGAGGGAAAATTCCAAGAAGGAACTACTCTTCCATTTTACATTAGCCTAAACATCCACCACCAAATCCTCCACAATGCCATGCTAGACTCCGACGCCTCGCATAATCTTATGCCGAAGGTAGTAATGGAAAGTCTAGGCCTGGAAATCACAAGACCATACAAAGACTTGTATTCATTTGATTTGAGTAGAGTCAAATGTCTGGGTTTGATCAAAGACCTTTATTTTAGTCTGGCCCAAATACCTGCGAAACATCTAATCATGGACATAGTAGTGGCAGACATCCCTCCCAAGTACGGGATGCTTCTATACAAATCTTGGGGAGCCAAACTCCAAGGGAATATTCAACTGGACATGTCATACGCCACCATTCCTGTGTTTGACCAAACAAGAATACTCTACCGAGAGTCACACATGAAATACATGATTAGTAGTCAAGAGAGGCCAGACAACATTCCAATTTATTCCTTACATTCTGACCTGAACTCTTTTATTCTGCATATTGATGAAGACATGGAGGAAAAGTCAAAAGAAACTGAAACAAACTCAAACTCACCACATCAGCTGCCCCTAGTTCTCTATGATGAACTAGATACTCAAAACTACCATGATCATAAATAGTTATGTCTTGAGGGAGGTAAGTATGCTCCTTCTGAAATAGGAATAGAGCAAGAAGTGCAAACCCTTATGTACTATCAAGCGAATTGCTCGAACCTTGGTCAAACATCAACGGTAACCTTCGGAAACTTCTTTAGGGTAAAAGCTTTAGAAGACCTACATATCACAAATCTGTTTGGAACTCAGGAGCAGGGAAGTTTAATGTTTCTACCATACCTCAAAGATTTACCACAACATAACTCTTCTACTGTAAATGAAGCTTTGACTGTAGCCTTAACATCCCAAATTCCGGAAAAAATACCTGATAAACTTCTTATGAGCAAAGATGATAGCTGCAATACAAACATACCTGAGTTACTTGAATTAGCTCATATTCTGTCTTTTCACCAAAGATTTAGAAATGCTAGAATTAGCAATCTCATACAGAATACCATTTCATACAAGGAAAACAGAGGAAAATACTGTGCCACTACCTTTCCCTCAAATAATAACTTTGACAAGAGAAAACATAACAATCTGAACCAAACTGTAATAATCAGGGATAAAACAGCTGGTCATACAGTCTGTTTCAATTTTAGAAATACTACTGCATGTCCCTATAACAGAAATTCTATTTTTTCTACCCAAGACCATGATATACCAATTAAAAGTTCTTTTAATCATGTGTTTTCGCAAGATGATATTTCAGGTTATGATCAAAAGATTCCCTTGCAAAGTAGACAGCTTAAAGATTTTTTCAGTTTGCGAGAGGTAGATATAGTTTCAGAATCAAAATTGCAAAACCACCGGATATCAGAAATCTGTTCATGAAAGCCATGTTCCCAGTTCTCAATTTCTGCATTTTTGCATACCTTGATGATGTCATTATCTATTTCAAGAATGACCAAGAGTACATGCATTACTTAAAGAAGATGTACATTAAGGAAAGGAGTGGAAATCAGATATTCAAAGAGGTACAGTGGGAAGATACTGGTTTATTCAGAGATTCTTGCATGAATCCCTATGTCATGTTAGAGAGAGAAAACTTTCCAAATTTCTCTTTTCAAGAGTTGAGTGGGCCAAGGGTGAGAGGAGATCCTTACGAGGATAAGATGCTTAAATTTTGTCATTTCCAAGATTTCTGAGTTTGAAACATTTTCATTCATTGTATATACCATTGTTTGAAAAATAGATAAACAGAAAATTAAAAAACATTAAAAAATAGAAAAGAGGGCGAGTGAAGATAGAACAAAAGCCCCATGTTCTAAAAAATAGTCTTTCAGAAAGCGCGCAAGTCTAAATGCCGCTACTAGCACTTCAGTGTCTTGTTCAGCTATCTAGCCTAATCATAGCTGAGCATGTTTAAATTTATTTGCTGATAAGTTAGTGAGTGAAAAATATGGTCAACATTGTGTAAGATTGACTTATCATAGAGAATAGATTAGGGAGAGATTCTGGTTCCACATGCCTAAAACAGAACCAAAGAAAGAAGCGAGGGATGAAAAATACATTGTACATCTTAGCCCCGCTTTTCTAGTTTTCCTTTTAGAAAAATAATTTTTGTGTGCAGTTTTTCCTATCATGCCGCAAATACATGACAAATCAGACAGTTTAACCCTGGTTTGATCATTTTTAATTTCATTTTTTAGATTAGAGAACAAAATCCTGTCAAACAGTTTAATCTTGACAGTTGATCTAGTTTAGGTAGAGTAATGAAGGAGTTCATCAGTTTAATCTGAACTCCCGGTAGATATAAGTGTAGAGTTAGATAGGTTCATTTTGCAAAAAGAAAAATATGCTTTGTCAAAAGGTTGCTAGTTCAAATGCGCCAAAAAGGAAGAAAAAATGTTAGGAAAGATAGTGGGGTAGGTAGAAATATCATCGATGTTAATTATGCTATCTCTTTCAGAAGTAGCATAAAAAAAAAGTGAAAATTTGCGCCAATGGGTAAGGCATTGGTCTTCATAACCCACAGATCTGAAGTTCTGGACACCTCCTGAAAGGGAGTTTCCCTCCCCAAATGGAGCCACTGTTAGTCATCAGTATTTTTTACTTGTTAGTGATGACTAGTTCAACAACCCAGTTTTCCAACAGCTGATCCTAAAATTTGTCAAATTTGCCAGCTGGGAAAACACCCATAAAAATTTTTTTCTCTCCTTCCTTTTCAGTTCCCCCATGAAAAGTTGAAATCCCATTATCAAATCCTGCCTAACCTCAGCCATACTAAGTTTTCCTATCAGCTCTAAAAGGACAATCTAAATCTGTTCAAAAAACCTCCCCTAAGTTAGGAAGTGGCGCTTTAAGGCATTTTACCCTCGGCAACCATCAAAAGGCCAAAAAACCTCCATCTACTATAGACCAGTCATGACAGACCTCCCACTCTGCTAATGAAGTTAGTCACAGCTCTAAGTCGTGCCACTTACACACCCCTAAGTCTCAGCAATGCATAGACCATAAATCTCAAGCTGATTTTAGGTGTTTTATACTGTTTATGGATTCTACAAGCACAGGAAAAATGTCATCATCTCAGTAGAAAATTCTTGACTCCACATTAGAAGAACAGCTGCTTCTCAATGTGAACATGAGCCTGAGATGCATCTAGAGGGCAAAGAGTTATTCATCAAACTCTTGCAGCTTCATTTAGTATGAAAACATAGTAGAAGAAAGACAACACTGTCAAACAAACTTGTAAATTATCATGGCCAAGAACCTCCTTCATCTATAAGCAGAGGGTTAAGGTGCCTCCTTCATCTACAAGTAGAGGGCGATGGCCAATGTTGACTTGAAGAATTGCAAACTGACTGTAAGACAGGTTTGTTTTTAAACAGTGAAACAGTAACTACAGGTTTCCAAGGAAAGTGATGATCAAAAATAGGGCTAAGATCAGAAATGTTCAAATCAAGAGACAACAGAGTTTTTAGGTCTTATGTCCAAAGAAAGAGGATCAATTGAATTTTCAGGTATCATCATCATGGCGCAGCAAGAAGAGACTCCATTGATCAAAGCTATTGTAACAAAACATCTCTGCAAGGGTGTTAGTATGAATGGCTCAAGTCAGTACTGAGCAAGAAGACACTTCAATAAAAAAGACCTCTGTGTACTCTTATGTTTCTGTTGGGTCGTGGAATATAGTCTATGTTTTCTAGACAAACATAGATAAAAATCAGGCAAGTAGTATACAGCCCCAGACATAAGCCATCTTGATATCATTTAAAAAGAGCCAGTGCAAGTCCCGGCATTGCAATCCACAATCCACTTTAAAGACAAGTACATTCTTCAAATGCAGCAGGGTTGGTGATTTCAGAGCTCCATTAGGAGGAAAATGGCTAATAAAAGCTTTGGTGTCTGTGAGTAATTCTAGCTGCCATTTCCCACCTCATATATTTGTCTCCTCAACACAAAGATATAAACAGGTGCTTTTCAAATATGCTTATAACAGCTGACACAGAAAATCTGGCTTATCTCCTGAAGAGGCATTACAATTGAAACTTTTGTTCATAATATGCAAAAGGGGTGCTTTGACATACTGTCAGTTTTTGGAAAGCTTGAGAGAAATATAGGTCTTCATTAGTTAAAGGTCAAGAGACACCATATTGGTATGTTTTGAGCAGAGAAAGTGTGTTGGAAGCAGCGCCCTCCTCGATCAACAGAAAATGGAAAAGTCTGAATAAATTCAATAAATTGTTGGCACCTACAGTTGGAGAAAAGATTTATTAAGCACATGGAGGCAGAGATTGTCAAACCAAGTTAAAAAGATAAGCCATCTCCTTTCAAATGACAAAGACAAGCATGCCATTCAAGAATCATAAGTATAAAAGATATTGAGGTGACAGTTCAATTTCTTCTTCAGCAAAGGGCACTGCAAATAAATCTACAGGTTCATAAGATGCAAGAAAGACCTTGGCACATTTTTCAGGTCCTATAACTCATCAAGGGAAAAGTATGCATGCCACTGTCATAAAGGTAAAGCGGTAGATTCCAAAATAACTGCAGGAGCTTCATTGCCTTTAAATCACAAGGCAAAGCTTGTAAACTGATAGTTTCATCATCATTGGAAAAAGGTTGTGAGAGCAAATAGTAAATATCCTAAATAACCAAAAGCTGGATCAGTTTGGAAATTTGGAGATAATTTGGTATTGTTTGGGTTGATTGGCCCTTTGTAAAACAAGGTCTACATTTACAGTGACCAACAGAGTTTCTATCCACGGTCAAAGAGAGCTCCCCTGACACGAATTACAACAGATAAGGAACCCAAAGGTTATAGGTGGGAGAGGAGTTCGAAATTACAAACATCAGAAAAGAAGGACCCTTTTTATTCTCTAACTTAGAAGCCAGTCAAGTTTCAAATTCTCATGAGGGATAAGAGAGGTCTCGCTTGCAAACAGATGGTCTGTTACCCTTGTGCACATATCCAAAACAAAAATATCAGTTGTGTGTTCAAAAATGGGGTTTCAAACTTCGGTTTAAAAACAAAGGCTTTTCAAAAGAAACCTTGAATGAACCCTTTCAAATCAAGCATAAGGGGACCATTGGCATTTGTGCATTTCAAAGGAGTAAGGACCATTGCAAATTCATCATGTAAACACCCCAGCTCGAGCAAAACATCTCTTTGCAGCTTTCAAGTAGTGAAACGAAGTTTTCAAATTGTTTTTCAAGGTTTATAGAATATTTGCACCCCGCGGCACTCCTGTACATGCGCGCGGTGGTCCTGGGCTTATTTTTTACACAGCGCTACAAGGGCGTGCGGCGCTCCTGTGCGAGCACGCGGCACTCCTGTAGCCACGGGTCACACAGGCCCGAAAACGACCTGACAAGCCACCCGGCTGTGTTTTTTGCGCGGAAATCTTCTCTTCTAAAGCGCCGTGCACCTGTTGACCGCTCAAGGCACCTCCAAACACCTCCTAAAGCCAATCAAACCCCTCAAAGGGCATCGTCATCGATTTCTAAGGTATTTACGAGCTTTCATAACCCTGGAAAATTTGATGAGACAGAATAAAAGGGTTAAAATCACAGTTTAAAGCTATAGGTTTATTTTTGTGTAAAGAGAACCAAATTGCTTTGGTTGATGAAGCATCAAAGCTCTGTGAGTTATATAAATATAGAGAAGCTCATTTCAACTGCTCTCAAAGAATGATAAGGGATGAAAACCTTGTTTAAAAGTGGTAAGCTTAGCATTGAAAGAGTAAAACACCACTCCTACTTCCAACCATTATCGTCATATATATATTACTTAGCCAGTATTCAAAAGCCTGCCTCGGTGTGATGAAGAGTAAGGTAATGTTTTCCCTTCACCATGAGCTCACCTTAGTGACAAAAGCATAGTAAATCAGTTGGAGGTATTTCTGTCCAGCTTCGGTAAAAGATAGTAGAATTTAAAGAAGGTAGGGTTCTGTTTAAGGAGAGATTTGTTGCTGTTGAAGAACTTCAGGATTATCTATGACTACATAACAAAAAATTATAAATTCTATCACATTATCTGTAAACAGTGTCTTTGCTGTGTGGATATCATTGTTTTAAAAACTGTGCTGGAGTGTTGTATATGCTGATGAACTGCTTACAAGGAAAGGGGTCTTGAAACTCAAAGTTGTGTTTTCACCTTGCCTCATCAAATAACAAGGGTATCTTATATCTTCAAAGCATCAAAGGGGCAGGTTACCCCTACCAACCACAGAAAAAGATAAGTTGTTCACTATGTATTCTACTTGACTGTCTTTTGTTCTTCAAGCTTATTTGATAAGTTGATATTCAGATGGTGCAAAGGCATTTTTCTACAAGGACAGGGGTTTTACATTGATAAGGTGCCTTGATTATTTGAAAGGATAAAACTTCTACAGGCTTTGTTGAAACTTTTTGAAGCATTTTAAAGATTTGTCACATTGGTTCTATAAACAGTGAAATTGATTGGATGTATGCACTAAGGGTTGACTGTATATGGTGTGAGCTTTGTTGATTGATTGGCATACTAGACAAGAGCAGGATTGTGAAGTTGAGAAGTTTTCCATTGGTCAAAGATACAAAATAGGTTGTTGAGCTCCAAACATCACAGAGCAGGGTGACCTTATCACTATACACAGCAAATTCAATTGACTGTGTATCTTTCTTTCATTGTGTTTTTTCTTCTTAAAGGTTTGTTGGTTGAAATACATATCAAAGGTTGAGAAAGATACATTTTAAAGGAGCAGAGGTTTTGTATTGAGAAAGAACATTTTGCACAAGCATCCAAGGACATTGTTTCCTTATCAAAACAGTGGGTTGACAGAGTTTAGCTTAAAGAAGGCATTTTAAAGGTAGTGAGGTAGTTTGGTGCTTCAAGAGCATATTTAGCCCAAAATGCCACCCAGGAAAGACAGTAGAAGTGGTTTACACAATAGATATAAGCCAATCTCTACTGAGGAGGTCAATGCACATCCATCCATCCTCTTCAATTTTCATGAGGTGGGTTGTTTAGATTTCTGCCAGAGAATACAGGAAGTCAAAAGTTTCTCGCCCTTGACACACCTATGCGCCTTGAGGTTCCAAAGCAAACATTTCCAGGTAGCAGACCTTGATTTCAATTTTTCCCCAAGGTCGGTATCTAAAGCCAGCAAAATCCCATATCTTGGCGAGAAATGGTTCAAGCAGGCCCATCTAGACTTGGATGACTACAAGCCTTTCATCAAGCCCGAGCACAAAGATACATGCACTGCTATTTTTCCTTTCTCTCATCTTCTTGCCAGCTATGCTCCTCTTATGAAGATCATAATGAAGTATTTTACTTGTGAAGGGAGATTTACTCGAGTTTATGCCTACCATGTCCGACTATTGATGCATTTCACTAGAACTAGGCAGCTCAATCTCCCTTACTTTTTGTGCAAGATCATCGAGAAAATGGCATCCTTAGTCCAGAAGAAGCCGCCATCTCTGCAAATAGCTTCTCTTTTCCATCATTCTCTGATCAAATCATCATTCTTCATCAGTTGGAGAAGAAAGGGGTTTCTTGGGATGTTTTTATCAGTCACCCAGATTTCTCCATTGTCCCTCCAGTCCATATATCTCCCACCCTGCCTATTCATCGCCCTTTACCTTTATCCAGCAGGCCTACTCCTAGAAGGATCAGGATCACCACAGAACAGTCAGGACATCATGAAGAGGAGGGGCATGAACAGGTAGAAAAAGAGAAGGAAAAACATGAAGGAAGTGATGAAGGACAACAACTTGATTTTGATGGTCAGGGGCAGTAGCTTGAGCCACTAAGTGAGCATGGAGTTTAAACACAGCAGCAGCTTGTTTTTGATGGTCAGGGGTTGCAGGTTGAACCACAAATTGAACAAGGGATTGAGGTAGAACATCAGCTTGATGTTGGTGAACAGGGGCAGCAGTTTGAGCAGCATGATGAAGGTGAGCAGCAGCAGTCCTCTCATGATACATTACAGCATCCTCAAGTTGCACAACAGCTTCAAAAGGAAAGTTTATTTCTGGAAGGTGATAAACAAAGTGACAAGGGCAAAGCCATCATGCTTTCCTCTCCCGAGAGGACTAAGCCTAAGACAGCAAAGAAGCAAATGCTCAAGGTGGTTACTCCAAAAGTAACAGGAGCTATCCGGAGTAAAAGAAGATCGCCCAAGAAACCTCTCACTAGCATGCCAAGAAGGAAGAGTGAAAGATTAGCCTTCAAGGGCAAAGGGAAAGGCAAGATAGGAGAAAGTCAAGAACATGGAGGTGCATTGGCTATCATCCCAATCCAAAGTGATGATAGCGATAATGAAGCCTGCATTCTGGAAAACCTTGTAATCCATCGAGAGGGCCAAATTGAAGCATTGGAGAAGGACCTTCATCGGGCAAAGAACTTCAATCATTTCTTGGAGATCCAAAATAGACAAATGAGTGTCCATATGGCAGTTTATGAAACACGAGCAATCAAATACAAGAATGAGGCTGCTAAAGCACAAGTAAGGATAGAGGAGCTGATCGGTGAGTTTATTGAGGGTGAAGAAGAAGACCAGCCTAGGCGGAAGAGGCCTAGAACCATAGGGCTTAAAAGAGCCCTGGAAAAGAAAAAGGAAGAAGAACAAGCCTATCTTCAATCCACTCCCCGCACTGCACTACTTGAGCAAGAAATTGAAAGCAATAAGGAGGCATGGCTAGAAAGAGGCATTAAACATTTGGAGATGAAGCTTGATAAGGCAAACAGAGACTTGGAGCTGCAAAGGAATATGACGCAACACTATCAAAAGCTAAATCAGTTTGCCCGGCGCAAGCTAAAGCCCACTCAAGAGAAACTGAAGGAAGCAAAGGGGAAGCGCCCGGCACGGAAAGAGAGGAAAGGCACATCAGAACTTGACATTTTTGCTTCAGTTTCGGAGCATGTTGCCAAGGACCCTTGAGGGTCATGCATACCAATTTTGGGCCCATTTTGACAACTTTTGGTTTTTTGGCATTTTTGAGTTTTTGATCAAAAACTTATAAATTCACCATTTAATTTTGAGGATTCATCAAAGGAGGAGAATGGTATCATTGGATGCCATAATTTCATGATCATTCCCTCAGCGATTTTCAGAACATTTTGAGATCATTTTCCCCCTCAAAACGACGAAAAAGGCTCTCTTTTTGCACACTCTGCCCGATCTATCAGCAGACTGTAATTTTATGGCTTTTTACACACAGGTGCAGATTTGGACTTCTGGGCATCAGATTGGGGAAATTTTAGTTGTGCTGGAAAGTAGACACTCTGAGATCTCCAACGAGATATCATGAGCCTCATTTCAACACTGGAAAGGCTGCCAAATGTTTCCGGCAAGTCAGGGGACCTTTTGCTGAAGAAAATTTGAAGTATTTTTGTAATTTTTGAACCTCTAAAATCTGCTTTTTCCAAATGTGCGTTTAGCTATTTTTGCACATGAAAAGTTATGCAAAGTCAATTAAATTCCCTTTTTTAGAATTTTTTAGATATTTTATGAGATATTTTGTGCCTTGGGCTTTGCAAAGCCTCAAGGACAAGTTTAGATATTTTGATTAGGCCAATGAGGATGCAAGTTGAACCATGAGGTTTTCCTCACTTGAGCCTATTTATTCCACTAGCTCTCATTTGTAAACAAGGTTGAACTTGAGAAGAGAAGCAATATATGGTCATATGAGCTTTGGAAGAAAATACTTGTGTTATGCTTTTGGATTGCCTCTTGGATGTTCTTGGATGAATGATGAAGGATTGTTGATGGATTCCATGACTTGGTAGAATGGTATAGTGTCTCTTGCTTCGTTGTTGTCCTCTAGTTTTCATTCATGATATATGTTTCTTGCTTGCTATATATCGGTAGAGAACAAATTTGAGATATGCCCATGGAGGCACCTCAAATTTCCCGAATCTTCATAGCCTTCATGTTTTCTTCTTCCTTAGTTGCATTAAAGAATTCTTAACTGCTCTTTAACAACTTGAGGATATTGTTGCTTGTTTCATTCATAGTTCTATACATGCTAAGGACTTATGGTATGCCCTGCTTACCTATGGCTAGCTATAGTTCCATCCATGAAATTTCTCTTTGACTGATTAGATTATCATTTTGTTTGAACCAAGGAGGCCTAGTTTCGATCTAGCCCTTTGCCTAAAACTATGCAAATCTTGTTGTTCAAAGTGCCCAATAACTTGAAGTATTTTGTTTAGGCGTTCTGGCATAGTGGTTTGAGTTTTTTGTCTTCCTTAAAGTGTTTTCCCCAAAGTCTGATAGCCATTTCCCAAAGTTAGAGGGTCTTATACTTCTATGCATGGCTTGAATGTTTATTTCTATGTATTGATTAGCTTATTAGTTACATTATGCATGATTAATGGTTTTCCCTACCATGTTTATGATATCTATTGATCTAGTTATACTTGAAACTCTTTGTTGTTCCCAAACTTGATGTCCATTTACTCCATTTTTCCCAAAGATCCTTTCTACCTTGAATCAAATCGGCCCTTCAACAGCCTTGTATCTTCATCTAATAGTTTTCTTGACATTTTGACCCCATAGCCCAGTTAATCTAACATCTTGTTACCTATTTCATATCTTTGATCAGTTTCATCCCTCACAACTTAAAAAACCAAAACCAAAAAACATACTCCATAACTAGCCTAAAATCAGAACACAATAAGCAAACACACAGAGAGCCCTCTCTGAGTCCAGGAAGGCTAGGTCCTTGGGCTCCAAAGATTGGTTTGATGTTACACTGTCATTTGGCTTGCCAATCAGCCAAATCATTGGAACCTAACACAATGGTTTTGAATGCTCCCTGGAATGCTTCACCTCTGCCTTGTTCTTCTTTTCTCATCCTTGTCTTACATTGAACCCTTCTTTCCTGATAACCAACAACCAAACAAACAATCAAACAAGCAAACCTTGTGCCTATAACTATCCTAATATATTAAACCTTTGACCTTCAAAGACATTACCTTTGGTAATCATAGAGAGATCCCTCTCTGGACCCAGGAGGGCTAGATCCTGAGGTCTGAAAGTGGTTTTGATGTTGTCTCATCTTTTGGTATTTCCAACCTTGCCAAAACATGGGAACCCCAACACAATGCACTGGAAGAAACATTGTCTTCAACACTGATGAGGCATCGACACCATTTTACATCAATGCCTCACTCACGACCAAGAAAAAAAAGACCTTAATGACTGCCATGGAGAAACTTGCGGCGACCACCTCTCCGGGATGGCCACCGCCCACAAACTCCTACGGTTAGGATATTTATGGCTCTCCCTATTTTTCGACTGCATTACAACAGTCAAGAGATACGAGTGATGCCAGTGCTTCACTCATAAGGCAAGAGCCCCTCCCGTTCCTCTGTACCCTGCCATCGTCACCAACCCCTTTTGTAAATGGGGAATTGACTTCATAAATTCCAACCCCAAATCATCTGGCAATCATAAATACATCATAGTGGCTGTCGATTATTTTACCAAGTGGGCAGAAACCATACCCACATATGACAACACCGTAGAAACAACTGCTCGATTTCTATTTAACCAGGTAATTTCCCGGTTTGGCGTTGCCAAAGAGTTAGTCTCCAACCATGGGAAACACTTTGAGAATGAAGTTTTCAAGGAGCTATATCACCACCTCAGATTCACCCATGAATTTGCTTCACCATACTACCCCCAATCCAACGGACAGGTAGAAGATGTAAAAAAAGTCCGCAAAACAATGTTACAACACATGGTGAATAACCATAAAACCATATGCCACCATATGCTCTTCTCATACCACAGAGCTATGAATATGTCCACTGGTTTCACTCCCTTCCACTTGGTATACGAGGTCGAAGCCATGATTCCTATAGAACGCGAGATCCCAAATTTACATGTCGCCATTGAACTCCTCGATGATACCCAACCTCTAGAACAATTCCTAGTACAACTAGAGCTCGTCGATGAAAGCTGATGAAAATTGCTGCAACACAACGAGGCCCAAAAAAAACAGGTAAAAGCATCGTTTGATGGCCACATAAACCCTCTCTCATTCACCGAGGGAGAGCTAGTCCTCTTCTACAATGTCGCAAAAGAAGCCCTAGGGACAGGAAAGTTCAATTTTTTTTCGAAAGGACCCTACATCATAAAAAATTACCTCCACCAGGGGGAAAAAATCTTGACAGAACCAGATGGGACATGCTTCAGCAACTCATTAACAACCTTTACCTGAAGAAATTATACCCATAAGGGCCAAGAAGGCCCTAACCTAGATTCAATGTACACAAACCCAAAAAATTAAATTTTTTGACCAAAATAATTTTTACAAAACATGCTCGAGTGTCACAATGGATTACCAACCCGACCCTTACTTCGGATTTTCCAATGGAGCATTGAGATGGTCTCAACGTTTAGCAGCAGCCGCCTAGGTTATCTATCATCCTGACCAATCACAACTCTACACTAATGGTGTGTGCATCAGTTCAAAAACAAACAATCAGGTCATAATATGATGCTGTTATCAGACTTATCTGCGATGCCCTCCATCAGGGCATACACCATATGCATATCAACCTCAATTCCTAGTTAGTAGTGTCACAATTAAACCAAAAATTTGAGATACGAGATTCAAATCTATTTAGAAAATATTTGCGTGCAAAAAGATTAAGCCATTAGGGGAATTTTGAGGTCTAAAATGGGCCTCCTAAGAAAAATTTACAACCAAAATAAACTTAATAAGAACCAATAGGATTCAAGATGATGATGCCAACCATGGGGGATGATTCACCATTTTTTATGTAAAAGGGTAAAAATATTAAAAATAATAAAATAATAAAACTACTTTTTCAACTCGTATTTTCAACTTATCTCCCAAATTTCGAGTGGGAGTACTCGTTGGATGGAAATTTTAATTCCTCATCCAAGGAGTACCCATGTTGCATACTTTTGATGGACCTTGCTATGTGAAAAATGAGAAATACATGAAAAAACGTGATTGCAATCACATTTTTCATGTATTTCTCATTTTTCGTGTAGTAGGATCCATCAAAACTATGAAACATTGGTACTCAGATGAGGAATTAAATTTTGCATCCAATGAGTACTCCCGCTTGAAATTTGAGTAAAAACTTTGAGAGATAAGTTGAAAATATGTGTTGAAAAAGTAGTTTTTTCTTTTTTCCCTCTAAAATTTGAAGATGTCATCAAATATTTCTTTATTATTTCCACTATTATTTTAAAATTCCTTAGGAGGCCCATTTTAGACCTCAAAATTCCCCTAAGCAGACAATTCGACTACATTACATTCACACATGAACCAAGGAGTAAAAAACAAACAGTTGATTGCATAGCTAATAATATCCTAAACTAGAATGCATCTCAAATAAACCACCATACATAAAGAACAAAAACATAGAAAATATAGATATCCATCAGCATAAAATAATCCATAAGCAGAAACAAGGGGCACACCATGTAGAGCCGAAAAAAATATCTCTCATATATATATCAAAATGTATGTATCTGAGTACAAAAAATCGTGTCTCTGACCCATTGGCCAGCCCAAAAAGATACTCATATAAGTCGTCAAAAATAGGGGAAGCATCCACATAATGGGTGCTTTCCCTGTGTATAATTGACTCTAGGGCGTTGCTCCCTTAGGTGGGGCACCTGGACCCACTACTGCTCCCGGTACCACTACTGGAGTCGGTGTCAATACCGAGACCACCACCCGACGTAAAACTGGCTGATAGTCCCTCTCTCGGGCCATGAAGTTCTCCAACCATACCTCCTCGAGGTCATCTAAAAAGCCTCGAGCCAACATCCCCTGGGTCAAGTGGTCCACTCGATCCCAGTCATCCTCCAGAACTAATACTCATGCGGTCAGCTTAGCAACATGAGCCTCCACTGCATCAACATGAGCTCGCTAAGCTACAGTATCAGCAGTAGCTGAGTTGCTGCCCTCCTCCGAAGGGCCAGCCTCACCACAGAGTGCCCCACCCGGAGGTTGTGCAGGAACTCCTCCCCAAGCTCCCCGAGTTCTCATAAGAGGACCATGGACAACCAATCGAGCCACAGGGAAAAAAACTTCGCCAACATCTGCAAGAGTACCCAAAAATATGTCAGTGTCATCATAAAAACACAGATAAAAAAAATACTCAAATAAATGCAGAAAACACAAAAGACATACCTACTGGCCCCCAAGCGTATCCAAGAGGAAGACCCATGTATGGATCCCCCCCGGAAGTCCATCCCTGTATAAGGTAAGGGCATAAACATCTAGGGGTTGGCCTCAAAATAGGCCTTCGTCATTCTAGTAATGCCCCACCCTACTCCCACCTCCTCGAGGCATCACGGGAGCCCACCTCCTCATACGAGGCTCCCATGGCCCCCCAATAGGCATTGCCACCACTGGTCTCAGCCGCACCACCCACTCATACATGATGCTGCATAAAATGCTGGCATAAGCAAACAACTTCGATCCATCTTAGATCTTGTAAAGTTGTGCCAACATCTCGTCATAGCAGAAACGGGCAAAGTCGAAAAAGTGTCCGGCCCTAATTCGACACAAGACAAAAACCTGCAGGCTCGATGCCTGATGTGGAGTAGATGACCCTCCCAGTCGCACAATGGCCACTAGAGCACATCTCTCGGCCAAGTATGTCACTGTCGCAATAGCTATACACCCCTCTGTAAGGGGCGCCAAGCCACAGTGACGTGCTGAAAATGCCTCAAGATCCACCCTCCTAGAAGGAATTGGATACCATAGTGCCTCACCCTGAGGCAATAGCCTTGTCACAAAGTAGATATCCATCTTAGGATGGATACCGAGGTCACACTCATGTAGCACAAACATCTTGCGCCGCCTATTCCAATGCTGGATCAAGTAGCGCAGGAGTCGTTCCTGTGACCCGAAGAAGGTCATTCTCCACAAATTTTAGGATACCCCATCGTGCTAAATACTGGCATGCCTGACCATCGGCAGTTAAATCAGTGTAGAGCTTGGGCCAATCCCACTCCGTCCACAACATCCTGTCAACAAAACATGAGAACATCAGCACCGTAAAAACATAAAAAAGAGGCAATAATTTTCAAAAATTTGGACAAAATTTGCCTTGGCTTTTCGCGTGCTTGTCCCTCAGACATGCACGTGGAAGGCACGCCTGTCCCTCTCTCAAGAGCGCATAAGGCGCACCCAAAATTTGGACAGGCTCGCCTTCTGCACACAAAACCTTTGTTTTGCACGCAAAAGGCGCACCCTTACCTTGATTACCAGCGCAATCCAGGGTAAAACTGGATTAGAATCCATACAAACGAGTATTGTAGAGACCCTGGTAGCCCAGACTAGAAAAAATTAAAATGCAGGATGTCATGGAGTTTACTTGGCCAGAAAATCACTAATCCCGAGTGCTCGGGCTGATCGCAATGGTAAGAACTTCTCCACAAAAGCCTCTGACCTCAAAATACTCAACAGACAAAAATGAATTGGATTGAGCCATAATTTCCTATATGTCACCCTTTTAAGAAACTTTTGAGGACCATAACGAGATCTCAGAAGGCCCAATCACTAGTTCGAAAGCAGCACAGTGATCAACACTCCATCACACCTAAGGGTAGTGCCACACATTGACACTCCTAAAAAAATAAAATTTCAGCATCGGCAGGTATGCCCTCTCTCATCTTATTTTTAAAGAACATTTCTTTCAATAATATTTGAAAAAAGAATATGTTTTACTTGGGGTAGTTGTTTTTGTAGGTAATGTGCAAATCATCCACCACTCCATCCAATGAAATTTCCAGAGCAAGTATCATTCTACCCCCTGCATGATAGAGTCCTAGAAAAACTCTACATATCCTGACATCATTTCTCCATCAGAAATTAACCATAGGTTCCACACACCCGACCATGTTTATCATCACCTCACCTTTCACATGATAAGCATCGTCATTGGTTGGTAGATCCTCCCCTCCATGGTGCTCATCACTCACAATAGACCATATATCACTACAAAAGTGATTCCATGGCCATACCACTTTAGTCTAGGAAGCACCTCATGCCCATTTATTCATCATGCATAAGTTCAAGTTATCATATGAAATAAAACCCCTTTCTTGGACGACCAGGTTGTACAAGCAGATCAAAAAGCACAGTACCACGCCTCGCATTTGGCCCGCCATACCTCCATCAACATAACCCATTTGCGATACTTTTCCATCCGCTTCATCAACCTCGCACATGAGACCAACAAATGGGCCCCCCACCCTTAGCAAAAAACCTTCCTCACATCATCAGTGAGCAACAATTTCAGGTTTTGGGGCACCCGTCAATGTGTTTTTTACAAACCAAATCCCATTATTTTATTCTTTTGGTAAGTGTACAAAGACCGAAAATGATGCACTATGTCCCCCACCCACCCATTCATTTTTTCTCCCATGGTAGCAGTCCCGTGTCACCCTTGGTCAAAGTATCACACCCACACCCAAAAGCCACCATGACATTCATAACCAGTTTATACCCACCCTAGAAGTCCTACCAACTCCAGGGCTTTCCCCATCAAAAATAGTTATGACTGTCGCCAAGATTCTTTTTATACTCCGAATTTGGGCCATTGAATCCCCATCATCATTTTTTAGTCACTTCTCGCTATCATGCCTATGTTAAACCCATCACATCTAGGATCCTAATCCTCCATATCAGTGACCCCTTTGTTCGGTTGAGGCTTCCTTTTTGTTGACATCAACGCCTCTTTTCTAAAAAGGAAGCGGTACATTGGATCACCCCTCTCCATAAAAGGGAAATCCTCGGGTGGCACTGTGGGAGACATCATTGCCCACAGATTTTGTGTTAGTGTGTTTGGTGCATGCATGTATGAAATCACACCAACTTAAGGGGTGTGGTTTTCCCTCTTAAGTTATTGGTCACAGGCATAAAATATATGGAGTCAAGCAAGTGAGTGGAACATGCTAGAACATAAACATACTAGATAGAGAAATAGCATGCATATTCAAACAGAAAAATTAAACTAAAAATAAAACAAATAACACAAAAGCTCTAAATAGAGTCAAACAACTTCAATAATCTAAACGACGATGCTTATGTCCCCTCTTATTGAGTGCTGGTAGGAAACGGGGATGAAACTTTAACCCACTTTCCAAGGGGCCCTTATAACTTGGGGTCCTAAGTCCCGATGCAAGGATGTATTTACTTCCGAGCTACCTTGGCGCAAAGTATCCCTCTCTCTACTATGGTGGATTGGAGTTGTTGGATGGCCAACAAATGAGTCCCCTCTATCCTTGCTCTGGATCACATACTGGTGGTATTGCTTGGGGCAATTATGGCTAGCATAACATCAATGTGATGGGAAAATTGGGAAGGCACACCAACCAAGCATGACCCAGGTACAACCTAGGATAACATGTGGACTATGTGACCTAATTGGCCACTGGTTTAATAAATGCAAAGAACTGAAGCACCTCGCAAACAGTTTTCACACAATCTCTCCTCTCTCACAAAAAATTCTCTCTAACCAAGAGAAAACCACACATACTTATTGCTGGATTTGTTCACACTTTCATCATACAATTAAATGTGAGCATCTCCCCAAGCTAAGAGCAGCAAGAGCAACGTTAAGTCTACACTCCCAAAAATAGCTAGACACACCCAAGCCAAAGACACAGAAATGGAAGCATAAGACCTAATCTTCTGCAACAAATCCTTTCTAAGCGTCCACGTTTGGGACGAAGAGTAGTGTTGATTCCCTCAAAATATACTCAGTTGGAATAGTGGTACCATGTACCATCTACACTAGCCATAACCACGAACCAGAGGCATGCCCACTAATGGAAACATTCAGGCACCTCTACACCCGACACAATTTTCACCAACATAAAAATTGACCATCCTAACAGGGGACCCAACCTTGCGCTTACGCAAAATCCCATCACGAAGATTATCCCCCCACCAAATGTCGATGACACAATACACCACATATGATTCGTGTCATCATTTAGAACTAAGACCCGGGCTGCCCACATGACTTGGATTACTGACCTGGTTCTCGTCATAAAAAGTCAGGGCACCTTACGCTGTTGCGCTGATTTCTGAAAGATCCCAAATTTTCATGGCGCCATTGAACTCCTTGATGATACCCAGCCTCTAGTGCAACTAGAGCTCATCGACAAAAGCTGACGACAGTCGCTGCAACACAATGAGGCCCACAAGAAATGGGTAAAATCATCGTTCGACTACCACATCAACCTTCGCTCATTCATCGAAGGAGAACTAGTCCTCTGCTACGATGTCGCAAGAGAAGCCCTAGGGCTAGGGAAGTTTTAAACCTTGTGGAAAGGACCCTAAATCATAAAACATTTCCTCCTCAAGGGGGCATAAATCTTGATTTAACCAGACGAGACATGCCTTAGCAACCCCGTCAACGGCCTTTACCTCAAGAAATTCTCCCCATAAGGGCCAAGGAGGCCCTACCCTATAGTCGAAGTCACAAACACAACCACTATAAATTTTTGACCAAAACAATTGTTACAAAGCGTGCTCGAGTGTCACTATTGATTACCAACTTGACCATTACTATAGATTTGCTGATGGAGCATCAAGATGGTCTCAAAGTTTAGCAGCAGCTGCCTAGGTCATATATCATCCTAACCGATCACCACTTTGCACCAATGGTGTGTGCATTGGTTAAACAACAAACAATCAGGAAAAATATGATGTCGTTATTGGACTTATGTGTGACGCCCTCCATCAAGGCATACGCCATATGCATATCTACCTTGATTCCCAGTTATTAGTGTCGTATTTAAACCAAAAATTTGAGACAAGAGACCCACATATATTTAGAAAATACTTTCATGCAAAAAGATTAAGAAAACAATTTGATTACATTACATTAAAAAATGTACCAAGTTGTCAAAACCAAATAGCTGATTGAATAGCTAACAATATTCTAAACTGGAATGTATCTTGGATAAACCATCATACATAAAAAACAAAAACATAGAAAAACATAGATATCCATTAGCATAACATAATCTGTAAGCAGAAACAGGGGACATGACCTATAGAGCCAAAAAAAATATCACTCACATATATATATATATATCAAAATGTATGTGTCTGAGTACAAAAAATAGTGTCTCTGACCCACCGATCAGGCCAAAAGATACAAATATATAAGTAAAAAAAAATAGGGGAAGCATCCTCATAATGGACGTTTTCCCCATGTACAAAAAAGACTCTAGGGAAGTGCTCCCCCAGGTGGGGCACCTGGACCCACTGCCACTCCTGGTACCACTACTGGAGTTGCTGTCAATACCAAGACCGCCACCCAACGTAAAATTGGCCGATAGCCCCTCTCCCAGGCCATCAAGGTCTCTAGATATACATCCTTGAGGTCATCCAAAAAGCCTCGAGTAGGCATCCCTTGGGTAAAGAGGTCCACTCTATCCCAAGCATCCTCTAGAATGGCCACCTGCTAGGTCAGCTCAACAACATGAGCCTCTGCCGCATCAACACGAGCTCACTCAGCAGCAGTCTCAGCGGCAGCCATGCTGCTACCCTCCCATGAAGGGCCAGCCTCACCACTTGGTGATCCACCTAGAGGCTGGGCAGGAGCTCCTCCCTACCTCCTGAGAGTTCCTCGATGTCACTGAATCGACTGGTGCCCAACCAACCGAGCCAAAGTAAGACTGACCTCAAAAACATCTACAAGAGTAACCAAAACTAATTCAGTGTCATCATAATACACACATAAACATAAATACTCAAATAAATGCAGAAAACACAAATACATACCTTCTAGCCCCAAAGTGCATCCAACAGGAAGACCCATCTTTGGATCTCCTCGGAAGTCCATCCCTGCATAAGGGAATGGCAGGAACATCTGAGGGTTAGCCTCAAACCAAGCCTCAGTTGTGGCATTCCAGTAATGCCCCACCCTACCACCACCTCCTCGAGGCATCACAGGAGCCCACCTCCTCATGCGAGGCTCCTATGGACCCCCAGCAGGCACCTCCACCATAGGCCCCAGTAGCACCACCCGCTCGTACATAATGCTTCATAAGATGCTGGCATAAGTAAACAACTTCGATCCATCCTAGACCTTAGAAAGCTGTGCCAACATCCCGTCATAGCAGAAACGGGAAAAGTAAAAAAAGTGCTCGACCCTCAGTGATCTAAGTGGATATTGGTGGTCACCTACCTATTCCACTTGGGGCCCCACCATTGTCTCTTTCAGTTTTTCAGTTTCGGCACAACTTACTATTTGTAGCAGTTTTTCGGGTCTTGAACTTCCGGAGCCATTTTAAGGCCCTAAACGACGTTTTTTGGGAAAACAGGGAGCAACATGGGCCCACGGATTGATGTTTCTCACTCAAAATTTGTAGTCCTTGGATAGATATTTCTAATGAGTTATGGTACATGTCAAACGAAGATTGTATGCCAAAGTTATGTCCCCGGGAAGTTGAAACACCAATTTACCCAAATGAGGCCCATAGTTTTGGCGCTTCATCTCCTAGGGTTAGGGTTTTGGCTGTTTAGGATTTCCCATTGTTTCTAAATAATAAATAGGCCTTCGAGCCTCATTGTAACTTAGTTCAGAGGCTTTTATCCGCCACATCTCTTCTTAGAGATAGCTACCAGCTCCCTAGCTAGTTTTATTTCCATTCTATCTATAAGAAAATTTTAGTTCTTTGATATTAATGAAATGAAGTGTTATTTCCGCTGCATCTTTGTATTTATGGTTATATGTTTATTATGTTGTGTTCCTGCATAAATCTGGATCAGTGGTATCAGAGCGGTCTGTTTTTTCTCGATCCTTCTTTGCATGTCCCCAACGAGGTCAGGGTATAAGGAGTTAGGGCTCGATCTGGTGGAACCTTTGCAATATCAGCCTCACAAACCCCGATGGCTACCCATGGGGGATGAAAAGAAAGATGAGGGAGCAGGATATCCTATCAAAATATTGCTCGAGGAGGCCCTCGAAAAAAAAAGGAATGCGATGATGGATAACTTTTCCCAAATCCTTCAACGACTGCCCACCGGCGGCACATCTTCATCCAGCAGCCACTTTGGAGGTGTGACTCCTTTTAAGGTACAAGTAAATTTTGACATTCCCATATTTGAGGGTCAAATAGATGCAGATGCCATAGATAGATGGTTGAATCTATTATAAGGATATTTCTCGGTTCATGACTTTTCCGACAGGGAGAAGATCATTTTTGCACTCCTCAAAGCTGCCCCCCATGTCAAGGACTGGTGGAAACCCACTGTGAGAAAAAGGATGAGATAGAACCTTATCTGTTCTCAGCTGTACCCACTTGGAATTCTTTCTGAGATGCCATCAAGGAACAATACTATCCCATGGGGATCTATGAGAACAAGTACATACAATGGACCATGCTACGACAACAAAGGGATCAATATGTGCATGAGCTGACGAATCTGTTCCATACCCTGCGCACCAAGTTGGGTATCAAATATTCAGAGAAACATCTGGTGCTAAAGTATCGTAGTTGTCTGCACAGATACATTTAGGAGGAAATGGAGTTCCTTGACATCTCCTCACTTGGTATGGCATACCGGTATGCTGCCAAGATTGAGCAGAAATTCAAACAGAAGAAGCAAGACTTTGGTTCTATGAAACAAAAGCAAGAGAAAGGTGCTCCTAAACCACAGAAAAAAGGACAGAGCTAAGGCATGGCGACTCAAGACAACTTGTCGAAGCCACAAGCAAAGAACAACACCACAAAGCTAAAGAAGGACACGGGAAAGTGGTGTGAGTTCCATAAGAGCTCCACTCACAACACAAGTGAGTGTCGGGCCAAGCAGCCTCTGGTTGCCGAGATGAGGGCTTCTGAGTCAGATGCATGCTCTGAATCTGAATCAGAACCTGACAAGGGGAATGAAAAAGGGAAATAGATTATTGATGCAGAGCCCAACGCCACTGTTGCCACTACGAAGATCCAAAAGGGGGAACCGGAAGATCTAGATGAGGAGGAACTTCTCTTCCACTCCCAGATGTGGGTAAAGGGCTCCCCTGTAGTAGATGTGATGGATTTTGTACATCACTTTCCATGCTAATTTCTGATGTTGCAGAGGATGAGACCATGTTGTATCCTTCTGAGATATTTTTTGTATCATGAATTATCATGTAAAAATTTTAGAAAAATTCTCATTCGGATACTCTATGATTATCTTGTCCTATTCAGCATGGATGAAACATTTTGGGCCAGCTTGTTCTTCATTGTTGGAGGAGAAATCTTTGGAGGATTGTTCTTAACTTTTCCACTTGAGGGAAATACTTTTGCAGCCCAGGATTAGCACATAATCTATAGTTATCATGAGTGGAGAGAAGAACAGAATGGGGTAAGCTATGATGCTTACCATGTTCAGATTCTCAGCCCACCTTCATTTCCGGAGCTTGAGGTGGAAGGAGATGTTCAGGAGTTGCCTTGTTGGAAGGTGGGTCATTTTGTTTGGATGATTGCTTGGGGATGGAGGATCCACATGGGGAAGATGTTCCTCATCAAATTTTTGACTCCATGCCTTGAGTGGAGACTTTCTAGTTCTATCCTTGCAGTTTCTTGAGGACAGGCAACATTTGGGAGGGGAGGACTCTAATATTCCAATTTTTTCCTTCAATAAATTGGAATATTATTTTTTGCTATTTTCACTTAGGAGTTGAATAATTGGGTGATAAGGTCCATTCATAATAAAAAAATGGATAAAATCCCTCTAATATGGAAAGGGATCAGCCTTGGAACTAGATTTCACACCCTCATGTGTGAAAGGAGACATTTTCAAAGAGGCTAGGTCAAGTTTGACAAATTCAAACAGTGCAGAGATATGAGGTGGAAAGCATCCTATAGGACAGCGCAGAGAAAGAGGAGGGAATATGCCTTGAAGGAGGAAACCCTAATAGAGTGGGACCCATGGAGAGGGAGCTCTCATGCTTTTAAAAGGAGGGCAAGGCAGCCATTGTTTCTCATGCATATGATTATAGATTTCTTGTCTGTTTAGACTATTGGCATTCTCCAGCTATTTAGTTGAGTTGCTGTGCTGATTAGCACAAGGATTGCCTGCTTAGGAATCCTTATCCTTTCTTGAGAAGCCTCTTGAATGATTTTTACAGATTTTCCTCACATCTAGGCTTGAGGCCAATCATCCTCCTCCAGGACAATGTTATTCCTATAGCAGGATAATTTTGTGTTCTAGGGTGTTGCAGTGAGGAGTCACAACACCTCTTCCATCACTTGTTTTCCAGAGGGAGAGTATTTATTTCCTTTGGAGAATCAGTTTGGAAGCCATAGGAGCTTATTTTAGACCTTGGCATTGGGCCAAATCATTCCTTTTCCCCTACAGTGCAGTTTGCTTCAATAACAACATTATATTCATAGAGCACATGCTGTGGGGTTTTGCAGTGTTTATTGGAGGGTGAGATCTTCAATGCAAGGATCAGCCTTCCACTTGAGAGATCCATTGGAGGAGATATTGACATCATATGCAGCATCTTTATTATTCTCCATCCAGTTCCATTTTCTGAGTTGCAGCTGCTACCCAGCAACTCCGACATTTTTTCCATTTTGTATATTTCAGCCAATCCTTCGGAGGATTGATGTATTATTGTTTCCAAGGGTTAGAGCTTTGCTCCCCTATTGTATTTGAGCTGTATATTTTCATATTTGTGTATTGAAACTATTTTTATGTAGTTCTCCTTTATATACTATACTGTCATAGATAAGTGTTTCACATATGTAGCAGTATTCTACATTTCCTTGTACATGTGTTGTTGAGGCTTGCATTTCCTTTCTTGAGTGATTGTTTCCTCAAGACATTCTAATCTTTCTACTGCTATAAAAATTTTTTTTGGCTATTCAAATCTTCATGAGTTCATGGTTGTAAAATAATGTTGTCATGCTAGCTCTTGTTCTTATATTGTTGCAGCCCCTTTCATCGAACACTTTTTGAGAACGTCTAAGTGTGGGAGATCTGTTTAACCCACTTAGAAGGATTTCTTTGGAGCCTCCTCTTGGATTTAGCACTTAGACACATTTTTCTAAGGGATCCAGGTCTTGGTTTCAATTCTTGTAGTAGCCATTACTGGAAAATGTGTTCCCCAGTCATGCCTTACTAGTTGTTCCAGATTTGGGATATTATAGTGGTATCAAGGCAACTTTCTTGGCTCAGCCTGTGAGTCTTAGCCCAATAAGATCAGAATGATGAAGAAGATGAGATTACTATTGAGCCCCAAGATTCTGCTTTCTTTCATCTTACTTTACCTCTTTTTCCTTTGTCCATTTTTATCCCAGACCCAAATGATCAATGAAATTAGTTAAAATTACTTTTAGAATGATTAACATGGCTAACTTGCTAAGTTTTGTGATTTTGTCATTGTAATGCATTTTGACCGAAACTAGCTGCAGAATGCAGACATTCCGTAGCTAACCAGAAATTCTACAGATGTCTTCACGTTCAAGCATGTTCCAGGTGTCCTCTGAGGAAAAGCCACACATGGGTATATTCCACATTATGTCCTCATCGTTCGTTGCTCACCATGAAGAATGAACCGAATTCTGGACGTGGTTTTGGTACGTGGGAACTCATTCAACGAGGCAGACTTCTAATAGTATTTTCCTAGTCCAGATGTCCTTTGTCCCTTTACGCTGCCATATTTAGAGTACTAGTACAATTTTGATCAGGAAAGACAATGATCCCCGTATTGTTGCAAGCTCTGTTATGTAGATTTGTTATAAAAGCACTCGGGAAACCGAGAGACAAGCTCTAGATTTTTCTTAGATTTCATGTATTGACTGCTATGTTTTTGAAGACCGAGAATACTCTGTTTCAAGCTATTTTCCTTTAATGAAGAAGACAACATTGCTTTGAACGCGTTGAGTTGATTTTGAGTTAGATTCCGTCTGGTGGTAGAGGGCCCCTGCCTCCTACACGGCTTTACTTTCGTAATTTAGATAAGTATCTTAGTTGTTTTCATGTTTTTGAAGTTTGATTTCATAGTTAATTTCATTAGCCACTATAGCTATACTTGTTCTAAGAAACTCTTCCAAAAGATCATGATAATGAATGGGAAATGGCTGTAGTGTTGTAGGATTTATTTGTAATTTCTTTTGTTCATTATCACAGTTGAACTTATACTAAGCAAAATCTTCCAAAAAATCCTTATGATGTCTAAGGCATGACTGTGATACTGAATGTTTCAGTTGTTTGTTTGCACTAAGTAGCATAGCTGATCTTACTCTTAAAACGCCCTTCCAAAATACCATAATGATGGGTAGGAGATAGCTGTGATGTCTTAGTTTTTAAATTGCTTTCAGTCTTTATGTTTGCATTTGCACTGAATTGTACAGCCAGGATTGTTCTAGCAAGCTCTTCCAAAATACCATTCATGATGGACAAAACAGGCTGTAGAATCCCATAGATTGATGCATGATAACTTAGTTAGGGTACTCCAGAGTCAAATTGCATTCAATTCATGCTCTGTTATTTTGTTTTAAGTTTGATAATGGCTTGTTAGTTCAGCACTATTTATTATAGACTAGTGACAACTTAGTTCAGTTTTAGCTTAGCTCATTGTATTTATATTCCACATTTAGTTGTCATCCATTGCATATTAGATTACATTAGTTGTTAAACTTAAACAATATGACCTTCATTATTTACAAAATCTCTTTTGTTCCAAATCTATAATTGAATCATAACCATATGAACAGAAGACAGTATCATTCCAAGGCCTGAAGTACTTTTGCAAATTCTTTACCACTTCATAAACAAAGCCTTTCCTCAAAAGACTACTTTAAAAAGAAATTCATAACTTTTGAATAAGGTTTAGTGATGTTAAACTAAGTTGCATAATAGAATTAGGAGCTAGTCTTAGAGTAGAGATCTTATGATGTTAACAATGTTTTTCTCCAAATATGTTTCAACAAATCTTTAATCATGGATAAAATGATGTATCATTATAAGTTGATTGTTTCATTGTTTAGTTAGGAGAATTTGTATACTTAGCTGACCATTTCTCAAGCTCTCCCAAAATACCTTTAATGAAAGAATTGGACAAGTTAAGTTTATGTTTTGATTCATTTTCTTGAAGTCATTATCAAGCTTTGTATTATTCTTAGTCATAGTTTAGGTTTGATTCTGTTTCAGTATTTTCATTTGCATTTGTCATTTGTCATCAACAAATTAGGCTCCACTCTGTTTTTAACCAGTAGTTTTTTTTTTCCACTAGCATCTAGTTCTTTTCCTTGTAAACATAAAACCATCAAAAGACCAAAAACATCACAAAACACTAGACACAACTCATTAAGAAACAAACACTTAGGCACATACAGTGCATTTCACTTCAGCAGTTTACCAACCCTGGTTGACAATTAAATGAACACAATTTAGGAGACTAGGTTGAGCACAAACATTTTGGTGCCGTTGCCGGGGAAGTGAAAACTATGTAACCTTTGTTTCTTAATTCCCAAAAACAATTATATGCATAGAGAGAGAGACTCAAGGGGTAGATTGATAAGCAACAGAAACAGAAATTTGATTCCTAGAACACCACTTGTTTCACTTAGACCAAGAGCTAGTACACCTTCAACTCAGACCCACATTCCATCCTTTACTGATCTTGGACTTCTAGAAGACCTAAGATCAGATATTCCATTAGAAAAAACTTCCACTTCATCCACTGAACCTGCCTTAGAAGAAGATCTAAAGACTCCTATTAGGGACACAAACTTTTCCACTTCCACAGGAGAGTCAACCATGGCAGAAGAAGGGGGAGGAGGAGTCTTTAATGGAGAACACACATTATTTGGAGGTAGAGGTAGAGGTAGAGGAGAAGGAGGTAGAGGTGCAGGTAGAGGAAGAGGTAGAAGAGAAATAGGAAGCTCTTTTGGGTTCCCTATAATTGATGAAGAAACCAATACAACCATGAAAAAAATTTCACCCTCTGTCCTTCCAAACTTCTATGGACTTAAAACTGAAGATCCTGAAACCTTCCTATTTGAATTTGAAATCCTGTGTAGAACTTATGACTACTTACAATATGCTAAAAAACTTAAACTATTTCCTTCAACATTGAAAGGAGGAGCATTGAAGTGGTTTATGAGTTTGATCAACAGTTCTATTAGAACATGGGAAGACATGAAACAAGCATTTCTAGAGAGGTATTTGGATTATTGTATGCTGATCAATCATAAGGAATAAGTGTTTAAGATGTTACAAAAAGAAGATGAAAACTTGGAAGATTTGTTGGAGAGATTTCATTACAACATCAAAAGAGAAAAAATGGAAAACCTAGATAAAGACACCTTAAAAGCTCTTTTGTTGAAAAAAATTAGGGATTAATGGTTGGATATCCTTAACATGATGGGAAAAGGGGATATATCACAGCTCACATTACCTGAAATATCTGAGTTATGTATCAACCTTTCAAGAGGGAAATCTAAAACTGTAAAAGGTCCAAGAGATCCTGCTCTTGCAAGGGCAAGTAAGTCTGTTTCTGGGACAGTAAGTAGATCAGAAATAGGACATATGCTTGATGATTTTAAATCTGACATCTTAGGGAGTCTTAGTGAACAAATAGACACCGTTAAGATACAAAACAAGAAAAAAGCTGAATCTGATGCCTTGGCAATCTTTTGTCCCAAACGTAGAAAGAAACATGCCTTGAGAGAGTGTCCATTGGATGTAAAATTTGTAGAGACCTGTGTCATTTGTTCTGAAAAACATGAGACCAAGAATTGTCCTCCTCTTCTTGGTCTCAAAGTTGTCTTTCAGGAGGAAACTCCTACAGATTCCACAGAATCTCTTAATTTTGTCTCTAGAAGACCTTGGCAGGGACCTCAAACACAAGGATTCCATGATCAAATGTATAATCAACCTCCACCTTGGAATTCTTGGCAGCAACCTTGGCCTCAATTTCAAAATAAATCTTAAGCTTGGGCACAAGGAGCACAAAATCCCTTTGGAAGATACTCTCAGTATTATCAGTATCCACCATCCTATCCACCATACCCACATTTTTATCCTCAAAATCCTCAACAAAATTTTCAAAAAAATCCTCAACAACATCAACAGAACCTACCACATCAAAATCAACCACTTCCATTACCATTCCCTCAAAAATCAAATCAATTGCCTGCTCAACCCATACCAAACCCCAATAATAAAAATCCTCAGAACACATACATGATAGAAGGCCAACAATTTCCAACTTATTTAATTACTCCTTTAGACCTTAGTGATGTTCAACTTAGGTCTAGAAGAATACTTGAAAAGAGGAAACCTTCTGTGATCATACAAGAACAAGATAACTCTGAGGAAGACTCTCTACGGGTGAATAAAAGTCTTGAGGAAGACACATCTTTTCAAGACCCAAACACTAAAAAATTAAAGCAAAAAGATCCAATAATTTCAACTCCTGTATTAGAGCAACCATCCACATCTACTTCTATACCTCCCTTTCCAGAAAGATTACAAATTGATAGAGGTGTAGAAAAACAAATTATGGTGCCTAATTATGATTTCCTAGATGAGCTGAGAAATGTTTGCATTAAGATTCCATTATTACAAGCCATCAAGGAAATTCCAATTTTAGCTAAAACAATAAAGGAGTTGAGCATGAAGAAAACAAGAAAAAGAATAAGAGAGACAAAGAAAATTCAACTGGCAGGAAAAATAGCAGACATTATGATGGGTAAGATTGCTATTCCAAAGTATCTAGACCCAAGAAATCCAATTGTTAAAATTCACATCAATGGAATTGAAATCCAAAACACACTCATTGATTTAGGAGCAACAATCAATATCATGAGTAGACAAATCATGGATAAAATGAAACTTCCTAATCTTCTCTTTACACCCACATTATTACAATTAGCAGACAGATCTGTGATCAAACCAGATGGGGTAATAGAAGACATTCCAGTGTCCCTAGATTCTTGGGAGTACCCTGTGGATTTCATGATCCTAACTCCTAAGAATAATCTAGGAGGACATCATGTTATATTAGGAAGACCTTGGTTGGCTACAGCTGATGCTTTTATTAGTTGTAGATCCGGTGATATGTACATCTCTGATGGTAGTTCAACTAAGAAATTCACTTTATATCCTCCATCTAGGACAATTACAGATTTAGATGACACTCAATGGATAGAGGATGAAGAAGATTTACAACCTCTCTTCACAATTTCAGAAATTAGTGAAGATAATCAAATTCTGAATACTCTAGAAAACTTTGAATCCTTTCCAGAACACAAACATGAATCATTTCAAGAGGGATCCAATATTGAGTTTTTTTCATCAAGGCAGATGTCTCTTCATTCTATGGATAAATTTGGTAGCTCTACAAGTGAGATATTTCCAGGCAAAACTTTGAACATAAATAAGAACCTAGAAAAATCTCAACAAGAAGAGTTAGTCAAAGTATTACAGAGACACTCTTCTGCATATGCATGGGAGTACACTGACATGAAAGGGATAAGCCCCAAGACTTGCACTCATCACATCTATATAGAGGAAAACTGCAAACCAATCAGACAACCTCAAAGACGGATGAATCCAAATCTTAGGGAGATTGTTAAAGAAGAATTGCAAAAATTGTTAAATGTAAACTTCATCTATTCCATTTCAGATAGTCAGTGGGTTTCTCCTTTGGTAATTGTGCCAAAGAAAAATGGTAAATGGAGGGTATGTATTGACTACCGAGAATTAAACAAAGCTACTCTTAAAGACCATTTTACCTTACCTTTCATAGATCAAGTGTTAGATACATTAGCTGGCAAAAAGTACTTCTCATTCCTAGATGGGTTTAGTGGTTACAATCAAATCCAAGTAGCACTTGAAGATCAAGACAAAACCACATTTACCTGTCCTTGGGGTACCTATGCTTACCGAGTATTTCCATTTGGATTATGCAATGCACTTGCAACATTCCAAAGGGCAATATTAGGAATTTTTTCAGATCTAATACATGATTGTGTAGAGGTATACATAGATGATTTCACAGTTTATGGAAACACATTTGAAGAAGCTTTAGCAAACTTGGAAATTTTTTTAAAGAGATGTCAGGAAGCAAATCTTTCACTTAGTCATGAGAAATGTTTCATGATGTTTACTGAAGGTATTTTTTTGGGGCATCACATTTTAGGGGATGGGATTAGAGTTGATGAGTCAAAATTTGAAGTCATCTCTAACTTATCTATTCCAAGTTGTCAAAAAGATGTTAGGAGTTTTCTAGGATTTACAGGATATTATCGGAGGTTTATAGAAAACTTCACCAAGATAGCATCTCCACTCTTCAAATTGCTTACCAAAGACTGTGAATTCAAGTGGAATTCTGATTGCCAGTTAGCCTTTGAGATCCTGAAAACCAAAATTTCTAAAGCACCTATTTTAAGGGGACCTAACTGGAAGTTACCTTTTCATATCTCAACAGATGCTTCTGATATAGCTCTAGGAGCAGTATTGGGACAAAAAGACCTGATTCCTTATGCCATCTACTATACCAGTAAAAATTTGACTCCTGCAGAGTTAAACTATACTATAACTGAAAAAGAGTTTTTAGCTGTTGTTCATGCCATAAACAAATTCAGACACTATATAACAGGCTATGAAACTTTTGTTCACACTGATCATTCTGCAATTAGATACTTAATGAACAAATCAATTACTAATGGCAGAGTCATAAGATGGTTATTTATTTTACAAGAATTCAACATTACCATTATAGATAGGCCTGGAAAACAAAACACAGTAGCTGATTTCCTATCTAGACTCCAAAACATCAAAGATGACACTCCAGTTGAAGATCAATTTCCTGATGAATATATTTTTGCAATTTCTACTCAAACTCCTTGGTTTGCTGACATTGCTAATTATTTAGTTTCAGGAAAATTTCCTTCAATAATGAATGCAAGAGATAAAAGAAAAATCATTTATGATAGTGAAAAATATTCATGGGTTGCTAATGAGTTGTACAAGACAAGTCTAGATTTGATCATTTGGAGATGTGTTCGGGAAGATGAGATGCTTGAGATTCTCAAAGTATGTCATGATGAACCTTGTGGCAAACACTTTGCTGATAAGAGGACAACTTATAAGATCCTTAATTTAGGATATTATTGGGCATCCTTGTTTAAAGATGCTAAAGAGTATGTCAAAAGGTGTGACAGTTGCCAAAGGGTAGGGAAACCTTCTCCTTCCGGTGAGATGCCATTACAACCTCAGTTACATATTGAACCTTTTGAAAAATGGGCTTTGGCTTTTGTAGGACCTATTAGTCCTCCATCAAGAAAAAAAAGATATATATTAGTTTGCACTGATTATGTTACTAAATGGGTAGAATCCAAGCCATTACTTTTTGCTAATGAAGCATCTGTAGTTACTTTTCTTTTTGAGGATATTTTTACTCGTTTTGGTGTCCCAAGGGAAATTGTTACAAATCAAGGAGCTCAATTTACATCAAGGCTAGTGGAACAAATGATGGAGAGGTACAAAATCAGGCATAGAAAATCTACTCCTTATCATCCACAAGCCAATGGTCAAGTGGAATCTACTAATAAGGTCATTGAAGGAATCCTAACAAAGACTGTTCATTTACATAGAAGAGATTGGGTAGATAGGCTTCCTGAAGCCTTGTGGGCCTATAGAACTACATGGAAAAACACAACAGGCCATACTCCTTATGAACTTGTTTATGGAAAGCAAGTTTTGTTTCCCATAGAGTTCCAGATTCAAACTTTCAAGATGGCAGTTTAGCTAGGACTTGATTTAACGGAGGCACAAAAGCATAGATTGGAGTAGATTAATGAATTGGATGAGATCAGACAAGATGCAGTTCAGAAAACAAGTCTAGTCCAAAAACAAAGGACTAGATGGCATGATAAGTACATCAAAGAGAAGAAATTCAAAGAAGGTGACTGGGCTCTCTTGTTTGATTCAAAATTCAAGGATTTTCAAGGTAAATTTCAAACACATTGGCTTGGGCCATATGAAATTGTTGAAATTTTTGACAATGGAGCAGTAAAAATCAGGAAAATAGATGAAGAAGAGGTCACTTTTCTTGTGAATGGTCATAGATTGAAGTCGTATCACAAACCACTCTCACGAGAAGAATTTGTCAAGAAGTTCCAGGAAAACAGTGATGTGAAGTTAATGAAGAAGAATCTTTCTTCTTCATCAACTTGATTAAATTTTCTGAAGCATTTCTTTAAAAAAATAAAAATAAATAAATAAATAAATAAATAAATAAATAAAATAAGGTATAAACATGAAAACCAATCATTGATTGGCATGTTTATACAGAAAATATAGGGTGAAAATCAGAGTCTTTCTGACACTCTAACTTTTCCATTTTTTTTTTGCAAGCAGCTGTTACAAAATCATAAGTTCAGATCCATTGCACTTATGATCCATCTCATTTCATTTCATTCCATTTACTTATCCATCCATACTCCATTTCATTCATTCATTCATACTTCACTTCATTCCATATTTCATTCATCTCATTCCATACTTCATCCACCCCATTTCCATATCAAAATTTAAAGTTTGATGTTTTTTTGCAAAATGAATAACACATGTCATGGATTGCAGGCCATTTCTTATATTCTTCCACTCCATTTCATAAATTGAATCCATCCCATTTCATCATTCACTTCATACATATTCCATTATACCATGTTTCATCACCTATCTTCACTCATTCCATAAAATATTATATGTATATTCCAAACCACTCCATTCCATGATTAAAATTCTGTACATGTACATTCTGCAGCTAAACAGATATTCTGCAGCTAATCAGACTTTCCGCAGCCAGACAGTCATTCTGCAGCTACAGATCCTGAAGGCACTGATCAACAAACATTTGAATTGCAACAAGATGATCCAGTATATCCATGAATAAGAAGAATCAAGAAGGATTATGAAGACTCTTCCAGAGGAGAACAAATTATACAAAGACCACAAAAAGAAAATGAAAAGCAAAGGTAAAAAGTTCTGGTTCTAATGGCATTTCATAAAAATTTTAGTATAGTCTAGTTATGAATCATTCTAAAAAGTTGTTTTGATTATTTTTATTGATCATACCAAATATACCCTCCGCAAAACTTTGGATAAAAATATTTCATTTCAAATTCTATACCCGACCATCATTTAAGCGGTTAAAAAGGCTGAAGTGTTTGATTTCCTCACGTCACCCAGCCAAATCATTTAATGATGATTTTTGAATCCGTTGTAAAAATCTCCGCAGTCTTTTCACTCATTGATTTTTTTTCTTCACCTCACTTCATTAACTCGTTCCGTAACTACTTCCTATCACTTCATTCCGTAGCCAGCCCTTCAGCATTTCATTCTGCAAAACAAAGATATTTATATCACCGTGAGCAGAGGTATATCAGTTTGAAATATCAAACCACTATCACCGTGAGCAGAGATTGAAGCCATTGTCACCGTGAAGCAGAAGTATATCAGTGTGGAATTTGAAGCCATTGTCACCGTGAAGCAGAGATATATCAGTGTGGAATTTGAAGCCATTCTCACCGAGAAGCAGAGATATATCAGTTTGAATATTGAAGCATTGTCACCGTGAACCAGAGGTATATCAGTTTGAAGGTTGAAGTTATTGTTTCCATGAGCAGAAAGAGTACTAATCTGAAGATTGAAAAGGGAATTATGGGCCTCATTGTAAAAACTGAACCAGTGGGCACAAAATACCTGGAAGGATACCCTCAAAGTAGAGAAATGTTGCAACAGGCAGGATGGCTACAATTTCTTGAGAAATTTAATAGCTTCCACAAAGAAGTCACTAAAACATTTGCAAGGTCATTTAAAGGAGCCGATTTTTGAAGTTGGAGATGTAAATTCACTGTCACAGAGGTTTTTATTGCAGAAGCAACATGATTGCTTAGACATGGAGAAAGATGGTTTAAAAACAGAGAATTTCATAATGAATCATGGAAGCAAATCCTAAAATCACCAGGTATGGATGTCACTGTGTTTAAAAAGGGAATTCCAAGTTCTGCATTAAAAAATAAATGGAGAAACATATTGCTTATTCTACAAAAAATTATCACTTGTGAAGGTAGATATGGCACATTTTATGTTTACCATATTAGGTTGATAATGCATTTTATGGAGGAAGAGTTAAATTTGCCTTATTTTTTGCTTCAAATTTTAAAAAATAAGGCTTCTGGTGTTCAAAGGAGAGTCCAATTCCTAGAGACAACTCTATACCATCATGGCTTGGTTAAGATTTTAATTGAACAACATTTAGCCAAAACAAAAGATACCTGGGATAATTTCTTGGTAAGAAATCACTTTGAGGAACCAAAAGAGCCCTCACCTGAACATCAGCCTACAAGGAGAAGCAGAAAATGGAGAGCCTCTAAAATTGAAATTGACAAAATAGTACAGGAAAGTAGTGAAGAAATAATCTCTGAGAAGTTGACTCAGATTAAGAGACAACTTAAGAAAGAGAGGGTAATTAGAAAATCTGCCACAGAAAAAGGAGAGGGATCATCCCAGCCAAGAAGAAGCCATAGAATCAGGGGGAAACTAAGGAAAACACAGATCAAATAGACAAGGGTGATAAATATAGAAGATGAGGAAACATCTATTGAAGAAGATGTTGAAGAAGATTTTAATGAAGAAACCCCTGAAATTGACCCTGCTCAGCAATAAGTTTATGACTATGTTGAAACATTGGAAAGGAAAGCTTCAGAGAGTAGAGATAGAACCCCTAGTCCTCCACTGTCCAAAATAGATGTGTTAAGAAGGGATAGGTATGAGCTGGAAGTACTTAATAGACATATCAAAACTGAGAATGATATTCTGAAGGAACAAGTCAAACTCAAAACCAGTATGAACTCAACCTTATCTCTACAAATGGAAAAAGTGGAAAAGGCTAATGAAAAGTTGAAAAAGAGGAACAAGAAGCTAATTAGGGCACTTATCAACTTAAGGTTCAAACTAGTCATCAGGAAACCCAGAAGACCTTTAACTTCCAGGCAAAGAAGAAGGAGAGGATTAGATGTTCTTGCAGAAGTCTCTGAGTTTATGGAATAAGTTGCATGAGGACATGCAAGAAGTCAGCAGTGTGGGTATGTTGAGCCCCAATATTGTGCTTTCTTTCATCTTACTTTACCTCATTTTCCTTTGTCCATTGTTATCCCAGACCCAAATGATCAATGAAATTAGTTAAAATTACTTTAGAATGATTAACATGGCTAACTTGCTAAGTTTTGTGATTTTTTCATTGTAATGCATTTTGACCGAAACTAGCTGCAGAATGCAGACATTCCATAGCTAACCGGAAATTCTGCAGCTGTCTTCACGTTCAAGCATGTTCCAGGTGTCCTCTTAGGAAAAGCCACACATGGGTATATTCCACATTATGTCCTCATCGTTCATTGCTCACCATGAAGAATGAACCGAATTCTGGACGTGGTTTTGGTACGTGGGAACTCATTCAAGGAGGCAAACTTCTAATAGGATTGTCCTAGTCCAGATGTCCTTTGTCCCTTTACGCTGCCATCTTCAGAGTCCTAGTATGATTTTGATAAGGAAAGACAATGATCCCCGTATTGTTGCAAATTATGTTATGTAGATTTGTTATAAAAGCACTCAGGAAACCGAGAGACAAGCTCTAGCTTTTGCTTAGATTTCATGTATTGACTGCTATATTTCTGAAGAACGAGAATACTCTGTTTCAAGTTATTTTCCTTTAATGAAGAAGACAACATTTCTTTGAACGCATTGAGTTGATTTTGAGTTAGATTCCGTCTGGTGGTAGAGGGCCCCTGCCTCCTGCACGGCTTTAATTTCGTAATTTAGATAAGTATCTTAGTTGTTTTCACATTTTTGAAGTTTGAGTTCATAGTTAATTTCATTAGCCACTATAGCTATACTTGTTCTAAGAAAATCTTCCAAAAGATCATGATAATGAATGGGAAATGGCTGTAGTGTTGTAGGATTTATTTGTAATTTCTTTTGTTCATTATCACAGTTGAACTTATACTAAGCAAACTCTTCCAAAAAATCCTTATGATGTCTAAGGCATGACTGTGATACTGAAAGTTTCAGTTTTTTGTTTACACCAAGTAGCATAGCTGATCTTACTCTTAAAACGCTCTTCCAAAATATCATAATAATGGGTAGGAGATAGTTGCTTTCAGTCTTTATGTTTGCATTTGCACTGAATTGTACAGCCAGGATTGTTCTAGCAAGCTCTTCCAAAATACCATTCATGATGGACAAAACAGGCTATAGAAACCCATAGATTAATGCATGATAACTTAGTTAGGGTACTCCAGAGTCAAATTGCATTCAATTCATGCTCTGTTATTTTGTTTTAAGTTTGATACTGGCTTTTAGTTTAGCACTGTTTATTGTATACTAGTGACAACTTAGTTTAGTTTTAGCTTAGCTCATTGTATTTACATTCCACATTTAGTTGTCATCCATTGCATATTAGATTACATTAGTTGTTAAACTTAAACAATACGGCCTTCATTATTTACAAAATCTCTTTTGTTTCAAATCTATAATTGACTCATAACCATTTGAACAGAAGACAGTATCATTCCAAGGCCTGAATTACTTTTGCAACTTCTTTACCACTTCATAAACAAAGCCTTTCCTCAAAATACTACTTTAAAAAGAAATCCATAACTTTTGAATAAGGTTTAGTGATGTTAAAATAAGTTGAAGAATAGAATTAGGAGCTAGTCTTAGAGTAGAGATCTTATGATGTTAACAATGTTTTTCTCCAAATATGTTTCAACAAATCTTTAATCATGGATAAAATGTTGTATCATTATAAGCTGATTTTTTAATTGTTTAGTTAGGAGAATTTGTATACTTAGCTGACCATTTCTCAAGCTCTCCCAAAATACCTTTAATGAAAGAATTGGACAAGTTAAGTTTATGTTTTGATTCATTTTCTTGAAGTCATTATCAAGCTTTGTATTCTACTTAGTCATAGTTTAGGTTTGATTATGTTTCAGTATTTGCATTTGCATTTGTCATTTGTCATCAACAAATTAGGCTCCACTCTGTTTTTAACTAGTAGTTTTTTTTTTCCACTAGCATCTAGTTCTTTTCCTTGTAAACATAAAACCATCAAAAGACGAAAAACATCATAAAACACTAGACACAACGCATTAAGAAACAAACACTTAGGCACATACAGTGCACTTCACTTCAGTAGTTTACCAACCCTGGTTGACAATTAAATGAACTCAATTTAGGAGACTAGGTTGAGCACAAACAATTACTCTCATCAGTATTTAGATCTAGAGAGAACCTCTCCAATGAGGTCAAGAATATTGAAGAAGAATAGGAAGGACCATGCACTTCCTATTCTCATCAATAAGAAGACAAGCATGAAGGACACTTGGATTATCAGATTCTAAGTGATTACCTTGTTGAGTATAGATCTCAACCTAGAGCCTTCAAGGAGACTCTATCTTTCCCTCAATTCATCTAGTTGAAGGAAGATAAGAGACCCTGCAACAGAAGAGAAATCAAAGGCAATAGATTTCTATTGTCTACCTTTGATGGGTTATCTACAACAAGAACTTGGGTGAGAAATTTGGAGGCACTTTTCCTATTACATCCTGTAGCAGGGAAAGAAGCTGTTGAAATGTCAGCGCTGCACTTGGAGGGTGAAGCCTATGTTTGGTTTTGCAGCCACTTGAGCCATGCAAGGGTAAAAAATTTTGAATATTTCACTCAGAGGTTGATCAAAATCTTTGATGGAGAAAGAACAAAGGAGGAAAATCTCACACCACTTGGGGAGCTTTGTCCTAACATTGTCACACTCATGGAAGAGCAGCCACATGCATCAATAGTTGGGGCAGCCAACACTTTGAAGGAAGGAACTCTTGTAGCCCTACAAGAAGTTCCCAAACATCATCAAGGTATGAAAATATTTCCACTATCAATTGTTGCAGCAAATTTTTTTGATAGTTGTGGAAATTTACTTTTACATGACCAAGGGTCAAATCACACTACTACCATAGAGCAGCCTAGTTTCACTGTGATGTGCAATATGGAAACATTCAAGGAGGAAATAAACCATCATCCTCATGAGCCATTGTTGGATTGTACATCACACTTGAGGTTGGGGTTTGAAGACTTGAAGGAAGATAATAGACATCATGGAGTGAGAAACCCTTTCTCCTTTCAAGATGACACTTTCTCGATGAGCTCCTCTTAGTTCAAAGAGGAAATTCTACTTTTAGCAGATCCAAGACCTCATTGGTTTTGGAAGACTATGGTTGGGATGGAGGTCTCAAGGAGAGATGTCATTAGAGGTGCACTTCAACACACCATGGAGTGCAAATATTTTCTTCCTTTCTCATAGGAGTAGATAGAAGATGGAGGACATCTTAGGATGGATAACATCTCTCATGCTTGTGTTGAACATTCCTTGAGCCATACACATCATGATGGGAGGTTTTTTCCTACCACCTATTTGGGTCCTTATAGGGTCTCATTGATCATTGAGAAGGTTGCATTTCAAAATCCCATGAAGTGTAAAGGCAGAGAATTGGTTTGGGAGGATGGTAGCCCTCATGGGAGGAGTACCAAGATGAAGAGAAGGAGAAATAATCCACAAGTGATTGAGTGTATGTGGTTGATGAGCAAGGAGCTAGGAGGCTACTTGAATATTTATGATACCGGGCAGTAGGAGGCTTGGTTGCGCTGGTTACTCTTGAAAGAGTTTGGCCATCACTTGGCATACACTCTTCCTAAGAGTAGGAGGATCGAGGAGAGATGGCAGGATGCTTGCATCATTGAGTAGCATAGATTATGGATGCATGGTGTTGATGTGATACTCATATCATTCATTTTTCCTTCATCACATGAGTTGTATGATGATGTAATGATCATTTTTGAGGAATTTCAACAAGGTGCTCAAGAGAAACGTTGTATAAGTAAAAATGTACAAAAATAATGCACATCAGGACTTGGTTCCCCTTACTTATGTTGTATGGGACTTATATATGGAATTTAATCTAAAAAAAATCATTTTAGATACATTAAACAGATCTCCCAAAACTAGACTAGCTAAAAACCACCCAAAGAGGAAGGCTGCAGCCAAATGGAAGCATTGCTTCAGGAAATGCGTAGTTTTAGCAGATGTTCAGTGGAGATCAACAAGAATATTTATATTTCAGTAATACAGTAGAAAATAAGCATTATGGTGAAGTCCTTTAATTATACATTAGAATGTATGAGTCAATACAACAAGAAATCTTCAGGAAAGAGAGCTAGAACACATATATATTTGCAGAAATGGCTCAACAACGTTATTTTTAAGGAGATTCAGCAACTGGAAGTTAAAACTCAGATATAGGACAGAGATGTGGACAAAAAATCATATCTATTTCATATCTAGAAGCTAGATAGTCTTCTCTTCAAGATCCACTTGAAATTTTGACAAAAACATGCATAAATAAGAGTAGATCTAAGAAACAAGTTGCATATCTGGAAACTGCTGCAGTAAATTTCTGAATATAGCATTCCATTACAATCAATCAGATATAAACAGAACATAGATTAGCAAGCTAATCCGTGGATCACCAAGTGGAAGGCAAAGCCCAGCACTAGAGATCTCTGATCTAAACTATGAGCAAGACACCATGAAAACCCTCATACAAAAATAACGTAGTCTACTCATGGGAACATCGCTATAACTCAAATGACACAGAAAAGTACTGTAAAATTGCAGATCTGAAGCACTAAGAAATGAGACACTCTTCCAGGAGGTCAAAGGACCCACTCCATGGGAAAGAGGCTCCCAAAATACACTAGATCCTGGCAGATCTAGACTCCCACTTGCTGCAGCTCACAAGACAACTCAACCCTCAAGATGAGCAGCGTTGTAATGTAAGATGGAGCTTGGCCTCAAGCCTGATAGCGGTTCAATTCAGGAAACTTTTCTCCTTGAATCCTCAAAGGAAGAGGTGAAATATCTACATAGGAATTCCAAATACAATCCTCCACTAAACAACAATGAATGGTATTTGTCTAAGCAGAAAAATACTTAGAAATATGATCAATCAACAACCTTCTCTTGTTGCCCTCCTTTTCCCTTTATAAGATGAGAAAGCTTTTGTAAACCCTAAACCATCTTGATGAGTTAGCCCTTTTCACATGAGAGGTTTCATTCTAGAACTGCGTTGTCCCTTTTGGAGATGCAATGCACCTAGAAAGCGTTGTTGATTTGGTCAAGGTTGACCCAGTCTTTAGCTCAAATCTCTTTCACACCTGCAAGTGATTATTTACATGGCCCTGATTTGTCTTTGTTCACATGGGCATTGATTTATTCAGAATTTTTAGGAGTTTTACATGTCCTCCTTTATTCATTTATTCATGAAACAAAATTTAAAACAAAATTGAATGTTCCTCTTAGCTAAGGCTAAGTGGGAACATTACAGTCCTCCCCTTGAAAATGTTGCTTGTCGTCAAGCAACTGATAGGGTAAGAGTTGTAGTTCTTCTCCTTCTTCATTGATGTAACCATCAAGGATCAAGATTTCATCATGGGCCAAGTACTCATTAAGCCAATACATCAAAAATTTCTCCTCCAAGGCTAACATGATAGGGGCATAGTCCATCCCTCCAAGAGTGTAAAACTCAACAGAAATAAACATGGGTGAAGCAATGTCACATCTAAAACATGTATCATGGATTACAATATGAAGTTCCATCCCATGTGGTACATATACATTGCCCACTCTTTTCCCATACAAACCCATAAACAATACCAATATATCATCTATGTATAGAAGAAAAATCGCATATATGCAAATTGAAGTTTGCACTTGAGGAGGTGGGTCAAAATCCCACATAAGATACCAACACAATGCACTACGTGTCTCGAGTAGATCTGAGTGTGGTAAGTGGTACTCCCACCACACATTTACTGCATGGGTCAGTTTGACATGGCTAAAAGTGATACCCAAGTTAGGTTCCTTTGGGAAGAACCCATCATGATAGAGAATCTCCCTTTGCACCTCAAGGGAGTGACCAGATTTAGAATTTTTATTGGCCTCACCAATGCCATGAGATCTACATGTAATATCACTCCTTTTAGGAGCTATGGCCTGCATACATATGGTAAGAGAATATGTCAAATCAGAAAAATAAACATGTTCCATAAGATCAGATTCTTTACCATTCAAGTCTCCCACACACATGGAGTTGGGCATGGGAATTTCTCCTCTTTTAAGAGAAGGAAGAGATGGATGAAATGACTCCTGCATAGAGTCCTTTCGCTACCCCAAATCCTCATAACTATTGCACTCTTGTAATTGCTGATGTAGTTCCTCCCAATCATAGTTCTCATGTAGTTCCTCCTTCATACCCTCCCAATCAAAACTCCTCATGATTAGGGTGTAGATGTTTGCTAACTGCATATAGCTGGAAAGGAACTCTTTGTGTGCTCTTTGTAGTATCTCTTGCTTAAGCTTGGAGGCTTGAGACAAGAATACTTTACCAAGATGATAGATGACCCCTTCATGGACCAAATAGCCTCCCCCTTGCTTCATGCCATCTAGTATCATCCCGGTGTGAAGATCTTTGGAGTACTCCACAAGGAGTTGAGATCTCCAATATGTATCCACACAGCTCAACAATGACAACACTGTTGATACATCTATGGTGGTGCTTTCCTTGTTTCTGATTTCTTCTTTGACATTACACATGCCAAATTTGTTTTTTGGGAGGCCGATCCTCCCCTTTCCTTCCTCCCACAGCACTGTGGCTTTCTCTTTCATTGCTCCAATCCTTGCTTGATCTATGTTTGGAGCAGCACTTTGTGAGGCTTCCCCCACATGATTAGAATCTAATGGCATTCCAAGTGGCTTTCCATAAGGTAGGAATGTTCCTTGCATCATCCTCATAAAAATGAGAGAAGAAACTGTGAGATCCTTGCTTCCACTGCACAAATCCATATTTGTTGTTTGTGTGGAAACATTAGGTGCAGGATAAGTGTGCATGCCTTGAATTATTTATGTTTTCCCACTCTTCAAGTCCACCCACTCCATTTGCAAGGCTTTCCAATAAGTGGTAACTTCCCTAAGGTAATCAACCACTGGACACCCAAGATGATATTGGTGTCTGGTATGTCAACTACAAATAAGTGGTCCACCAAAGTGTAGGATCCCATAGTGACAGAAAGTGATGCAAAATATTTCATGCATTGCATGGTTCTATCTTCTGCAACCAAAACAGAAAACCCATCAAAAGTGTTAGTGGTGACTCCTCTCCTCTGCATAAGGTGAGCATCAATAAAGTTGTGGGTGGCCCCACTATCAATCAGAATAGACACTCTTTGGTTCATGACTAAGCCTTTTACTCTCAGGGTCAAGTACTTAGGCACTCCTCTCAAAGAGGCAAGAGCACCACTTGTTGGAGCAAAGGCTCCCTCTTCACCTCTGGATGGTGATTGATCTTCCTCCTCATCATCACCAGCACTGTGACCCCTCCTAGGTCCATCATTCCCATCTTCCTCCTCAAAATCTAAGAATACTTCTATATAGTGTGCCCTTCGAGCAGCACATCTATGTCCTAGTACCCATGGCTCTTGACAATTGAAAAACAATCCCTTTTTCCTCAACTCCCTTCGGAGATCAATGTCAAGAGGTTTCTTCAGTGAGCTCTCCTTGGGTGGAGCAGCTTTCCCTTCTTTCCCCTTAGAAGAGTGAGGGGCTTTGCTTTGGAAAGTTGCCTTTGCTCTTGGCAAGGCATATTGGAGATCTCTAGCTCTCTCAATGGAATCATGCAAAGTGATCGGCTTGGTAGACTTAACCAACCCATGCAAAGGTTCCTCTAGGCCATCAATGAACATGTAGACTCTCCTTGCTATAGATAGATTAGGGATCATTACTGACAATCTCAAGAATTCAGAGATATAGGCCTCTACATCTCCTGTCTGCTTTAGCTTTGCTAGGCTTATAAAAGGTGACTCGGGGATCCTTCCGATCAAATATCTCCACCAGTCTTATATTGAACTCAGCACAGGTAGACACATTGCTATGTCCCAATGTAGATAGTCCATGGAACCACCAGTTGTGGGTTTCACCCTCAAAGTGCAGCACAACAATATTGATGGCTTCTACTTCGGGGACTTCATTCAACTGGAAATAGATATCCAGCTTTTCCACCCATGCTTTGGAAAAACAAGAGGATGATCCATCAAACTTGGGCAAAAATAACCTGCCCATAATGTGTTGTCTCCCATGAAAGAAACCACCATCCCTGTACTGCTGCCATGGTCTCCTTTAGTCCTTGAGGTGGAAAAAGTCTTGGAAGCTCAAGTTATCCTTGAACCTCTAACTTTGTGAGTCATATTCTACAAAGTAACCTTCCAAGGAGGTTGGCTCTTGCAGTCCTTCATTCTCTACATCCAAGAAGGTAGGCATATTAGAGTGTTTTGAGGCCTGTGGAGCTTATGGCAAGCTCACAGGTTGACCAGTCCCATAATGAGACATGTCAAAACTTTCACCTTAATGGAATCTCCCAAGGGATTCCCTCATTCTATCCACCCTAATATATTTTATCTCATTGGAAATATATTTCATAGTCTCCAAGAGAGTTTTTTCAAACTCCTCTGCTTCCTTATCCTTATCATTCACAGATTCAGGGGCTTTCCGCTTGTCTTGACCCCTGTCAGGGTCATCAGTGGTGTATTCATACTTTTTATGACTTCTATTTTGGTACCTCCTCTCCCTCTTAGTGAGAGGATCCTCTTCTTCAGAATGCAGCATGACTGGTTCTCCAAGGCAAGCACAAGCTGTGCCAAGAGTGGAGCTTCGATACCACTATAATGATCCTTTTTCAGGAATTTCAACAAGGTGCTCAAGAGAAACGTTGTATAAGTAAAATTGTACAAAAATAGCACATATCAGGACTTGGTTCCCCTTATTTATGTTGTATGGGACTTATACATGGAATTTCATCTAAAAAAAATTAGTTTAGATACATTAAAGATATCTCCCAAAACTAGACTAGCTAAAAAGCACCCAAAGAGGAAGGTTGCAGCCAAATGCAAGCCCTGCTTCAGGAATTGCGCACTTTTAGAAGATGTTCAGTGGAGATAAGCAAGAAGATTTATATTTCAGTAATACAACATAAAATCAGCATTATTATGTATTCCTTTCATTATACAATAGAATGTATGAGTCAATACAACAAGAAATCTTAAGGAAAGAGAGCTAGAACACATATATATTTGCATAAATGGCTCAACAGTGTTATTTTTAAGGAGATTCAGTAGTTGGAAGTTACGACTCAGATCTAGGATAGATCTTTGGAAAAAATATCAGATCTATTTCAGATCTAGAAGCTAGATAGTCTTCTCTTCAAGATCCACTTGGAATTTTGACAAAAGCGTGCATAAATAAGAGTAGATCTGAGAAACAAGTTGCAGATCTGGAAAATGCTGCACTAAATTTCTAAATATAGCATTCCATTAAAATGGATCAGATATAAACAGAACATAGATCAGAAAGCTAATCCATGGATCACCAAGTGGAAGGCAAAGCCCAGCACTAGAGATCTCTAATCTAAATTATGAGAAAGACACCATGAAAACCCTCATACATAAATAACGCAGTCTACTCATGGGAACAACGCTGTAGCTCAAATGACACAGAAAAGTACAGTAAAATTGCAGATCTGAAGCACTAAGAAATGAGACACTCTTCCAAGAAGTCAAAGGACCCACTCCATGGGAAAGAGGCTCCCAAAATACAGTAGATCTCTACAGATCTAGACTCCCACTTGCTGCAGCTCACAAGAAAACTCAACTCTCAAGATGAGCAGCGTTGTAATGTAAGATGGAGCTTGGCCTAAAGCTTGATAGTGGTTCAATTCAACAAACTTTCCTCCTTGAATCCTCAAAGGAAGAGGTGAAATCCCTGCATAGGAATTCCAAATACAATCCTCCACTAAACAACAGAGAATGGTATTTGTCTAAGAAGACAAATACTCAGAAATATGATCAATCAACAACCTTCTCTTGCTGCCCTCCTTTTCCTTTTATAAGATGAGAAATATTTTTCAAACCCTAAACCATCTTGATGAGTTAGCCCTTTTCACATGAGAGGCTTCCTTCTAGAATTGTGTTGTCCCTTTTGGAGATGCAATGAACCTAGACAGTGTTGTTGATTTGGTCAAGGTTGACAGAGTCTTTAGCTTAAACCTCTTTCACACCTGCAAGTGATTATTTAAATGGCCCTGATTTGTCTTTGTTCACATGGGCATTGATTTATTTAGACTTTTTATGAGTTTTACATGTCCTCCTTTATTCATTGATTCATGAAACAAAATTTAAAACAAAATTGAATGTTCCTCTTAGCTAAGGCTAAGTGGGAACATTACAGATGAAAGTATGGGGAGGCAGCAAATTTTGTTGCTTTGTTGGTTCTTGGGAGATCCAGAGTAGAATTTCTCTCACACTTTGCATGATTTTGCAGGAGGAGGAGATGGAATTATCTCCTTGGCTTTTTATGATCAAGAGGTACTTCCGCATTGGAGGGAACTTCTTATTTGCTGCAGCACTACTAGAGGATTATTTGACAAGGAGCATGTCAAAGAACAGAGCTTTGTATTGACAGGAGCTTATTTGCATGAGCTCACAGCGCCGTCAGTCGGGAGCAGAGATTTATGGATGGAGTGTCCTTAGGATCACTTCACATTGGATGCACTTGGTGAACAAGGAGGATATGATGATGATAGAGTAATGGATAGAGGCATCTATCATTATGACATATTCTTCTTGACTTGGTTTTACAAGCATGAGGAGGATTATCTTCTTGCAGCACAGGGTTCATTCTTCTTCATAGCATGCCAAAACACTATGGATGTTAGTATGAATCTTTCGTCGTAAAATATCACTTTAGCTACGCATAAAAAATAGCCCTAACATCAATTATGGCTGCAAAATATCTTTAAGTCTGCTGCACAAATCCAGATCCAAGCACAGAAGACATTAAGAAGATAAAATATAATATGGCTCCATGCATTCAATAGACAAGACAAGAAAAATGTATTTAAAAGAATGTTTTATATTATATTAAAGAATGGGGCACCTAAGAGGAAAACAAGAAAGGTGTTTTCCGGTTCTCCTCAATGGGATGGGTTCTTGAAAGTCCTCAGCATTTCAGATCTAAAATTCCTCTCTCTTATTGTGGTAGAAAGCCTTGACAAACATAGAACTCAATGGGAGCTCACAAAGAAAAAATGGAAAATGGTGACCAAGAGTAAATCCAATGTGATCTAATGCAATGAAGGTGACTAATGAATGGGGAAAACCTTCTATTTATAACAAAATTTGGGGTGTTCTAGAACTCAATGCATGAATAAAATATTATTAATCAAATTCTAGAACCACCCCTTAGGAATATTTTATTATATTTGTTGGAGGGACAAGGTCTTTTGACTTGGGTCAATTCCTTTATTTATAAACAATAAATAAATAAATAATTTATTTATTATTTTAGGGAGATGATGGGGATATAACTAAATAAATAATGATTTATTTAATTATTTAAAAATGATTTAGTCAAATTTAACTAGGAATATTATTAAGTAATTGTTTAAATAATTTATTCCTGGGAAATAATTAAATAAATAATGATTTATTTAATTAATTTCCTTGTTTTGGGTTAAATATGACCAGGAAATATGAACAAATGTTATTTGACATGGTGAAAGAAATTTTACTTAGGGTAAAATTGATCTTACATGGTGTACTTGGGTTCATCTAATGATAATGAGTTAGATGACCAAAAAATTGGTGTAATATATTTCCCCCCAACGTACGAGTGTTAGGAGAAAATCATATGACTGAAGTACATTGCAAGAACTCAATCACTAGGTATCAAGAGGGAAGTGAGAGAGAGAAATGTAAGGTAGTCTTAATGTGCTAAAGGATAAGACCCGGAGGAGATGATACTTACAGGTGAAAAAATTCTCTAGGTGATGAAGTGGTACCAGTGTTAAAGGCGGCGAGGGAGGCATACCTATGGCCACCGAGACAATAGTACAAAGAATAAGGCACCCAGAAAACCACGGAACGCAATAATGAAGCATGTGCTGGCCTAAACATGAGCCAGATAAATAAAATGATGAATCCCACATGTGATTCCTGGAATAACCTTTAGGACTTATATAAGAAGATTTTAGTACATGAGATACAAATACACCCAAATGCCCCCTACACACGGGGAAGGGCTCACAACATCTGACTGATACATGAAAATCGAAGAGGCGCTGCAAGTGGTTGAGGCCGATATCATCAAATGAGAGGAGCTGCATCAAGGGTGGAAATGAAGAAGTCATCCGGGTATGTGGGGGGCTACCTGCAGGGCCACCCCCTCATGAGGGTTGAAACATCTCACACATGCCCGGGAATCACCAATAGCTACTGCTGCATCACTGGACCATCAAGTGTATAGATCATGATCATGCTGAGAAGAGCGGGAACCAAGGTACACTGCCCCCGAGACCTGGCTTCTAGAGTAAATGAGCTAATGTCGACAAAAGTAGGTTTACCATAGGTGAGGAAATAAGGGAACCCCAACTAAGGCACGAGGGAGAATAGTAGAGCGACGAACAAGTAGATACTGATAATGATGATGGAATGAGGGATACGGAGGAGTGGTTGGACGACTTCCCTTGTTAGAGCATAAATGCCATGAATGGCTTGGCAGCGACTGACACAATATCATGAGGGATAGGGGAGAAGGGTACTGAAGGCCATAATGTGTGACACGAGAGAGGGACCAAGCAAGAAGGGATGGAGGACTATAGCAAGGTACAAAGGGACTCGGGATAGACTCCATGAATGTGATGATGACTCAACTCGGATGCTCTAAACAAGGGCGACTCAATGGTGCTGCGTCATAGTACAGGTCCAATGGGGGACCATAAAAGCATGAGTAAAATAGGGTAGTTCATGATGAAAATCAACACGAACGAAGACGATTAAGGAGGTAAAGTGGGGCCCCAAGTACAAGTGTCGTAAGTGAAGAAATTCGATTTTGAGAAGAGGTAAATAGACCCTTGATGGAAAAAATGTGTCCTGGTGAAGTATCAAAACATGAAAAACTAACAGATACCCATTTGAGTGTTTAGTGAAAGCTTTCCAACGGTGCAAACGGTGTGTCAAACGAGGCTACGGTTTGGTTGCAGCGGGCGAAAGAAAAAACAGGGGTTTTCTTCTAATAGGGCGTTTTCCCTCCAAAATCATTCATTTTCTTGTGTAGCTGTGGTGAATGTGGAGAGGAGAGAAGGCCCTAAATCTTGCGGTGATCGTAGCGGACAAATCGACCGTTGGAATCGTGATTCGTCAGTTGCAGGTAAGATGCCTAATCCTACTCTTCGTTTTTTATGGATTCAAATTGCAGATTAGGGTTTTAAATATTAGTAACTGCCCCTACTTCATCATTACGGTCGGGTCACACTTTTTGGGGAAAAAGCTGCGACCTGGGATGCAGGTTTTGGCCTGATAGGTGTGACCTGGCCTAGGTTTTGCCCAAAAAGTGCGACCTGTTAGATGTGGGAGGTTTTAGTGCTGTTATGGGCTGAGATTCAATTTTGGTGTAAGGTAATGCAGTTTGTTGATCTGGAGACTGACAAAAATGATGGTTTTGTGCAGATATGGCAGATATACGGATCAAGTGGAGAGAGAGAGATTTAGGTACATTATAGAAAGAAATCCAAGCAGATCAGGGTGTCCGTACTACACTAGCTAGGTATGGGGTTCTGAAATTTTTGGAGAACCCTTTGATGAGGGCTGGAGAGCCCTTGTTGGCCCGAATTATCAGTTACTGGGATCCAGATCATGAGGCATTTATAGTGCAGGGGCACAGGATCAAGCTGACGGTCCAGGATCTGTATTTCTTGACTGGTCTCCCACCATTAGGGATGGTGGGAAATACACAGCCAGTGTTACCACGGGGGCATAACATTATGGAGTTTTTTGATCGACATTGTCGACCAGGTGTCCGAGTTAAAGGGACGCGGATATCTATTGGGGATCTAGAGAGGTTGGAGACCTGGGAAGTGGCCACAGCAGTGTTGCATATCTTTGGCAGTCATGCGTTTCATCACATCACTGGCTGGAAAATGATGATTGTAGAGAGTGTGTTGGGGGGTACCTACTATGGGTGGGCCCAGATGATGTTGGTGTCGATGAAACGACAGCTGTCGCTATGAAATCGGAAAGTGAATCATGATTGTGCCTATGGGATGGTTTTGCACTCTTTCTTCTTTGAGAAGATCCCGACCTTGCGACCTCATATACAGTTTCCTGATGGAGGTCCGAGAGAGCCCTGGATGCGTCAGTGGGGACGATTATTGTGTAGAGGAGGAGGAGGGGTAGTCGAACGGGTGTTCCGACCAAATTTATTCACCCATTGGGATTAGATGCCACTAGACATAGACGACTATCCCTATAGTGGGATGAGTTATTGGGGAGATCCGAACTTGCCGCTTCTGCTTGGTTGAGTGTGGGGGCCCGATGGTAAGTGACAAGCTGCTAATCTGTTATGTGCATTTTAGAGTTTTTGACTAGTAATCATGGTACTAATATTTATATTTTTGGGAATGTAGATATAGCTCTGGTAAAACCAGCCAGATATATGGGATGACCTGCAGTAGCAGAAGCTACAGGTGCCATTGGATCAAGGACAGCACAAAACGAGGATATGGCCGCTCTGGTGGAAACATCTGTCGTAGATGTGAGGGGCTGCTGACCGGTGTGTCGGAGCGTGGTTGGAATTATTTAGATGACCAATACATAGAGTTATGTATTGGGCTACCCTTGGAATAACGAGGTATCATGTGACGCATGGCGATGGCTGGTTTGACTATGCGTGATCTACGAGCTACGGGAGCAGAGCTGTTGGCTCGGGACCCTCTAGAGAGTGATTAAATGTAGGGCAAGTGGTGCCCCCTAGCGTTGATGTAGGGGCAAGTGGTGCCCCCCATTTTGTAGTTTTGTTTTTTGGAGCATGCTATGGGCATGTTGTATGTTTCAGAGTAGATGGACTCTAAAAACACATATTATATAATATATATATGATTTATGTACATTTTGTTAATGATGTGAAATGTTATTGTCTTGTGTGTGATAAATGTCAGTCTAGAACATGATTTGTGATTTGATCTACATAGTGATTTTGATGTCGAGGGATATGGGTGAAAGTAATGAATCTAAATTCACGTATCAAAAGTTGCACCCATAGATATTATCTAAACAGGATAGGGTTATGCACACAATAGACACCATTAAGTTGTAAGACAAGAAGCAGGGAGTGTAAATGAACATGTAGATGGAGGATGTGATGAGAGAGAGCATCGGCTAAGAGGCCACGTACTGCATCATATTCAGCCTGATTATTGGTGGCATTACCAATGCAGAGCCCATTTGCAGGAACCAGGGTATGCAAGGGGGTAAGGATGGCCCATGCTGCCGAAGAGAGATTCTGGGAAGAGCGACTTGCCCCATCGGCATAGCCAAGATAATGGGTGGAGGAGAGGGCTGATGTAATAGTGTCACAGGACAAAAAATGGGAGGGATGAGAAAAAGGATGGCAGCGTGAGTAGAGGATAGACATCCATTGACGGCTATGGGAGGAAGTAGTCTGGGTAGGAAGTCTACGACTCAGAGATCGAGGAGAGGGAGATGAATGAGAACTATGGGATGAAGAGCGAGAACTCAGGCTACGAAGAACATCGAAGATACGGATGGTGTGATCGTGATTATGGGAGGGAATGGAAGGGTCAAGGGAACCGTACGACGCTGCAAAGTTACCTAAATCAACAGTACAGGAAGAGAGGCGCAGATACGGGTCATCATGGTGAATGACAGAAGAACAGGTAAAAATATGGTCAAAACATGAAGAGCCCGAGAATGTGTCTGAAGGAGGATCAAGCAGAACAGATGGAGTGGATTCAGAGGGAATGTACTCCGATGGTTGCGTGGATGATGATAGGTATAGGAGGGGAGCAGCAGATTCTGACATTTCAACATCAGGGGGAGGAATGTCAATGGTAGCGGGAGGACCCTCGAGTAGACTTGATGCATATTGAGCAAGGATGGGAGAGGCGGATTGATTTTGTTCAAGTTCGTACTTGCGAATGACCTCTAAAGAGGCTCGATAATGCATGAGCTGAGGACAATGGTGACATTAATGGCCATGGACACTGCACAAAGCTCAGGGTTTGTTGGTGCGAAGATCTTTTGAGGTCTTGGCTGCGGATGAGGAAGAAACAGAAGTTTCAGGGACCGTAGATTCAGGGAACACGACTTTAACCATGGGTTGGATACGTGGCAACTCAGGACAAGTATGGGTGGGATGATCGATACCATCACACAAGGCACAAGGTTTGGCGGGTGGGGGAGGGGGAGGGGTAGGGTCGGGTGTGATGGCCTTGTCTTTGGATGCCCCCTTTCGAGTTTTTCTTTTCTTGCCTGTAGGGTTTGCAGCATGGGGAGGGTCCTCCAGAGGGGCTAGGGGCACTGTAGTGGTGGAAGGAGCGAAGGGAATCGATTGCACTGGTGTCACAGCTATGTATGGTTTTGGGTGGCCCGGTGGGGTCTCGGCTGGAGGAGTAAGATACCATACTGGAATTCCCAAGGTTAAATTGGGTAGGGAAAGGGTGGCCATGACGGGGACCAAATAAACGCTGGGGGGGGGGCCAAGGAAATGTATCTGATTGGCGGGGTAATGACCAGGAGGGACGGCTCCCATATGGTGGGGACCTAAGGGAACTAACTCAGGAGGGAAGGGAGGTTCCTGAGTGGGAGGTGGATGGGAAGGACTAGGCAAAAAAGGTTCGGTCGACTTAAGCAAGGAGCTAGGAGCAGGTTGCAGTGGGCGAGAGGGAGGTTGCTGACTAGCCAGAGTAGGCTATGGAAGGCCAGCCTGAGACGATTGCATCATGAAAACATCCGCTAAATTGGGGTCAGAGATAGGAGGAGGGGGAGGACCAGGAAAAGTTCCAAGCAAAGAGTAGTCTTTGTAGACGCCGAGGGAAACACTGTTCAAAGAATCAATAGTGGGTTTATTGGTGATGGTAGAGATGGTGAACTCAAGGGAGGTCTGAGATTTTGGTTCATGGTAGGTCAACTGGTCAATGGTGACAATCTTTCCATTATGAGGAAAGAACATCTTGCGGTGGACTACAGATGGGACAGCAGACATGGCATAGGTGTAACTATGCCCCAAGAGAATGTTGTAGTCAAGAGGGATAACTTCAACGTTGAAACAAAAAGTCTTGCCTGCAAGGGTGATAGGAAAATTACAAAATAGGCCAATGGGCTGGGAGGCATGGCCATCCCAAGCACGAAGGGTGATTGTGGAAGGGGCCAGCTCAGGGGATCCAAGTTGTTTCCAAACCGAAGTGGACATTACGCAGGTATATTCCCCCTCGTCAATAATACACCGAGCAACATTGGCATTGTGGATTTTTACGGGGATTTGGGAAGAACCGAAAGGAGGAAGAGGGGGATGTTCTCACTGACGGGCATCGAAAACAATCAATTGGTCATCAGCAGGATCTATAGCACCCACAGCAGATAGTAGAGCCTTCTTTTGGCAAGGGCACGACTGGAGGAGTTCCAGTGTTGAAATGGCAGCAGGAGATTATGCCAGATCATCTACTATGCTGTAGGAGTGGGCAGCCCGACCAAAGGCAACATTTCGGCGTAATAGTCCCTTAGGAGTCTTGGGATGAACCTCAGCTTTGGGCGGAGGGAGTTGAAAGGGACCATTAAGTGTCGATAGAGGCTCTGTAATACCTAGAGATGGGGACACGGAGCCAGACGGAACAGGAGGCATGGAATACTGACGGGACCGAGTTTGAAGGTTAAGGTCGACGGTGACCGGTTGGTTAGAGGCCATCATGAGAATCTTGTAATCGAAGGAACCAAAAGGGGAAGGTTGAGTGGTTATTGGGGAATGAGGCGGTTGATTGTCCATGAATCCTTGTTGAGGGAAAGGATCAGTAAACACAGTAGATTGAGAAGTAGCTGGATTGGGAGGGATAATAGGGGAGGAGTGTTGTCCCCGCACAGTGGCCTAAGACTCCCACATCTGCCACATTTGTGGTAATAAGGGACAATCGTGAGTGTAGTGACTGTAAACGCCACAACATGAACAAGGCTTATTGGCATGAAGTGGCCTGTTCGGCTTGGACTGAGAGCCCTATGGTTGGTTGCTGGTGGTAGATTCAATACTGGAAGGATTGGATCCATGATTACCAGAATCAGATCGATTTCCTTTTCTCTTTCTTTGAGAAGGAAGAAAATTAGGTGCCCCCTGTTGTGAAAATACTTGCCCTGGAGGGGGTAGTAAGTGTAGTTACGGGGCTGGAGAAGGCAAGGGAGTGGGAGGTCCAAATGCTGGAGGAGCTGGGACACCAGGTTGTGGATACAGATAAGGGGTAGGATGGGCGGCATTGAGGTAAGCAGGAGGGTGGGCAAAAGGAGGAGGCATGTCGTATCCTGAATACATGCTACCTAGAGGGGGGAAAGTGCCTGAGTGGCTGGCCCCTCCTGGAGGGAAACCATATCCTAGAAGAGGTTGGGCCGAGGTATGTGATAGGGCTCCAACGATACCATTGACAGAGTGAGATGCTCCCGAGGCATTAGGGCCACCAGGCTTGGGGAGGTCAGGAAGGACGGTATAAACATAACCAGATTAGGCATAGATAAGGTCATATTTCAAGGCTATTTAGAGGGCGGCTTCTTCGGTTTGGGGAAAATGGGATGCGACATCTTTTCCAATGGGAGGTAAGAGAGAGCGAAGGAACTAGTCCATATAAACCCTATCTTCAAAGGGGGGGTGTGACATAGGCTCTGTCTTCGTCGCCATTCCTAAACCTGAGTGGAAAGGCGGGTCGAAGAGGATTGATGAAAAGAAGTTAAGAGCTTAGTACCAGTTTTGTATTGGAGAGGGAGCTGGAAATAAGATAAAAAGGCTTGGGCAATGGTCGCAAAGGTGTTATGTGAGGAGGTGTCTTGATCAACATACCATTTAGAAGCTTCACCGGTAAGCGTCCATTGGAAAAATCGAAGACGAATGGAGTCATCGGTGATGGAATTGGAGGAACACCACATGTGGAAAGATCGGATATGGTTGGAGGGATCTTCACTAGCAAGGCCTTCAAACTTGGGAATTTCGGAGGGGAGCTTGGTTGGCATAGCAGGCCAACTAACATCATGGTGGATAGGTTCATTGATCAGCTGATTGAAATTGGGGAGACTAAGGCCAATCATGTAAGGGAGTAATGGGGCAGTTGAGGTAGGTCCCATAGTGGTTCCACTGGAAACAGACCCAGCATTAGTAGTGGGGTTACTGTTAGTAGTAGGTCCTGAAGTAGACATGGTGAAAGTGACAGGGGGAGAACCAAGAGTAGGGGGAGAACCCGAACAATCAAAGGAAGAGTCGGAGTGTGGACTCGGGGGAGGACTTACTCGATGATGACGGGAAGGAGGAAGTCGACCAACCGAAAACTGAGGGTGTTAGATTCAGCCTTTGCAGCCTTCCTTCAGTGATCAAACATGCTCTTACAAAGTGATTTTAAGTTGTCAAGGTCAAATTTTGTCATTTCAAAGAGTCTTCAAGCAAAATTTGGTCACTAGGCATTAGGGCTAGGGTTTGTTTTCATGCTTTTAAAATTTGTCCAAATGTCGGTCCATGTCACCATTCAGCTGAGTGTAAGTCAAACTCTTTAAACTTGGCTTAGTCATATTTCAATTTCATGTTTTAGATTAGAGAATAAATATCTAGCCAAACGGTTTAATCTTGGCAGATAAGTAGCTAGGTAGAGTGAATAAAAGGTGCTCAACAGTTTAATCTGAGCCCTTGGATGTAATAAGGGTAGAAATAGATAGATTCATCATGTAAAAAGAAAAAGATTGAAAAGGGTTTGCAAGTCTAAATGCACTCTAATAAAGAAGACAAAATGGTAGTGCTAAGTAGATAGGGTAGGTAGATGGTGCTACAAAAGTGTTATCTGATGAATGGTGCTGCTACCTGTTGGTTAATCATTTACTTTCATCACAAGTACTAAAGCAGGAAATACACTGGAAAATCACAGCAAGAAAAGTCAAATTCATTAACCTCCCTCATCATTTTTTCCCCTCAAGAGTTTTACTAATTTCCCCAAAAGTACTAAGGTAATTTGAGATCGAAGGGGCTCAAGGCATTTCCTTGACTTCTGGAGGGACCGGACCCTCGGCCTAATGATCAAAAGACCTAAGCACTTGAAATAATCCATTATTGATTATCTTCCATTTTTAACTTTTCCTAAGTAAAATCCTATTTTACTTAGGAAACTGATGCAACATTCCATAAAATTCCTCAAAACAACTTGTTATTCTAAGTTTAAGTGTTGAAGATAAAAATGTGCAATTTACTTCATAACTTTTCACTTTCTTAGATATACAAAGATGTTTTGATTTTCCTTGTCCTTTTTCATGCTAACACCTAACTCTATTATATTAAATCCCTAGTGAAATCCCTTTTTTCTTATGTATATAACTCCCTTTTCTAATAAATATCCCCAAAACCCTCTTATTATAATGTTTTACCAAAGCATATATAGTCCCGCACATTTAAATACCCCGCTTTATAAAGCCCTTTGGTAAAACTCTAACCTTATATATACATTCCGCCCCTATGATGAATTAATTATATTAATTTATTCATCGTATAATAAAATATATGAAGAAAAGTGTTAAACACATAACATATGTGTTTAACACCAAAAACAAGAAAAGACTACGACGGAATCCTGCGCCACCATACTCAGCATTCCACGTGGCATTCCACATGGCCAAACCCCGCCGCAATTCATTTTATAAATTCACGGGGTTAATTAGTCATTTGGACTAATTAACAACCATTCTCGCCTATTAGCTTCTCCCCGGGGTGATTAGATTACACGTCAAAACTTGTTTAAACCCCGACGGGCCCACTTTCCAAACCGCACAAGTTTCCCTTTCCTCCAGCCGTCAGATCAGTCCTCCATTGATCAACGGTCCCGATCAATCCCGCTGCCCATCGCATGTGAGTTTTTTAGCCAGCGGGGAATGAGCGGGTTTGACTATTCAGCATTCCACGTGGCAAGTAGCCTGTGGAATCGCTGCCATTGCGATTTTTACCGCTTTCCTCCATAAGCGGTGCGGGCTCACCGCTTACCGCTTATCGAATACCGCCGGCCCCACTCCCTTACGTCACCCCGTACGTCGAATGACGTCATCACCTCGAAAACGACAAAAACCCTTTTGACTTGTTTTAAGCCATTTCGGGTTTTTTAATTATTTTTGGTTTTTCGAAAGAGATTAAGCTCACATTATAATTTCAAAATTCACTGCAAATACACCAAATTACTCAGAAATTCCGCTGCGCCCGTGTTGAAGAACGTTCCTACCATTATCCATTACCTGTTGAAGAACCAGTTTTCATTAAAAAACAGGTATTTATCATTCCGCACCCCGACTGCAAGTTAAGCTTAGTTTCTTGTGTTTTTCTCTGAAAAAGTGGTTAAAAATCCTCTCTGAGTCCTCATTGAAGAGTTAAAACCTGTGAATTTACTTCCCAAAACCTGCAATTTGTCCCAATTTCTTCTTTTGTCCGATATCCCGTCCGGTCTGCAAGAAAAACTGAAACCTCCATTTTGAATCCACAAGAACCAAAATGGAGGCCCCTACCGCTCTAAATGTCACTCCTTTGAATGTTCCTCACCGAGATCTAGACTACTTGCCTCTCATAGATGAAGATTTCCAAATAAAAGACCTGCATTTTGATGAAAGTCCCCGTTTGAGTTTCTGTCGCTGCAGAGACGAATACTCAAAGGGGCAAGATCTTATAGGGTTGTGGGAATCCAATCTCCCAAGGTATTTCATTCCTACAGTTCACGTTTTCCCTGAAATCATTCATTATTGTCATGCAAATTATGATCCCATACAAAGAGCTGTATTAGCTCCTGATCAAAGTGTTTTGTTCCCTATAACACCTCAGGCTATCAATGCTATGTTACAATTTGGGCCAGAACAAGAATTAACATATCCCATGGAAGACTAATTGAAGAAAACAGAGTAATTAACTCCGGAAAAATTGAAAGCAATGTGTCGATTACTTCATATTGCAGGCATCAGCCAAAAGGGACTCCCCCCTATGGTTTTTGTTTTTTCAATCAATTGGGAAGGCTTATTGTGAATGTAATATCCTTTGTCTTAGGATTTAATACCAGTGAGTATGTTGACGAGATAACTCTGGCTTTGCTATCTATCTTTACCCCTGGACAGCCTCCTGATTAAGTATGACTATGCTTCCTTCATTGCCAACAAAATTCATGATCAATTTTTAAGGCTAGATGATGAAAAGGTTTTCAAGTACTCCTCAGTTATCTATCACCTCATAATTTTCTATCACTCAGACAAATTCCCTTTCCCTGTTCAGAAATTTGATGCTAAAGGCAATCCCAGGTCTGTTATTTTTTGGTCCCCCATCATTCATTTGTCCTCTGATTCTCCCTACTCTTATTCGAAATTTCATTGATCAATTTGCCACGTCACTGCTTTCTTGTTAACGAGGTTCCCCCCCGAGGGCTTGATACTGAGATAAGAAAGACCACTGCTGGTGTCAAAAAGTTACCAAAGTTGGGGATTGGTACTTGTCAAAACCATACAGTTATCGGGATTTATGGATGTGAATTACATCCATTCAAGTTACTGAGATATGTGCCAGTGAAATTTTACTTTGAATGCTTTAAACGGATGAATAACTCGAGATGTAATCATTTCTGCCAATGTAAAGAAGAAAGCACGTTAAGGATACGAAAGCCATTGGGTCCCTTTCATTTGTGTTTCTGAACCAAAAGTGAGAAGATGCGAACTTGTAATGAAGAGAAAATTCCAGGACATCTTTAAGTTGGGTCCCTTATGACCCCTTTGGGTTCCATTTGTAGAAAGAAAGTTCAAAAATAATCCATCATATATACATCACAGAATTCCTGACATAGAACAGTATGCAAATCAAGATGAATGGGTTAAAGGAACACTTATTGAAGAGGGAAGTGGAGCTGACAAATTGAATAAACTTATGAAAGATGCTGAGAAGAAATTTGACCTAGAAACATATGATCAAATGTAGGTACCCTATATTGGCACATCTTCAACAGCCACTCTACAACAAGCTATACAGGAAGACAGCCCATCAGTAGCAGCAGAGCCTAAAGGTAAAGGAAAAGAACCTATAGTTCAGGTTATCGAAACCCTGGTCATGGCAGAAAAATCACAGAATTCCAAAACACCAGAACAATCTAAAGCTTCTCAAACATCAGCAAAGCAAATCCAAGCTCTAGAGATGCAAACTCCACTGAATGTGGAAATAGGGAAAAAGAGGTCAGCTCCAGATACCACACCTTCAAAAGGAGCCCCACAAGTCTATCAAGCTAAAAAACATAAATCTGATCTACCTCCAGATGTAGAGATCATAGATGAAATATTTGATGATGGCAGGGAAGATAGTCAGCAAACAGGTACAACAAGTGAAACAAATATAAGCCAGAAAGGGATACAAAAGCAACTGAGCACTGAAGTATCTTCTTTCAGACCGCCCAAGACAGGTACTGGAGACATAAAGAAAACCTTCATTGATATCAAAACAAAGAATGAACCATTAAAAATGAAGGTCTATGATCAGTATATGAAGATGGCTCCTCACAATCAGCAAAGGTTGATGTCAGCATTTGATCTTACAAGGTAAAATGCAAACAGAGCCACTTCAGAAAGCTAAAGTGCAAAAGCCAACTTGACAGATTACATAAGAATGGTGCCAGTGACAGCAAAGGAGATGTACATGGATGGGATGAGGTTGACAGGCAAACGGGGGGAAATGGTTTGTTCACTCTCTGCTCGACATGACTTTAACACAAGATTTACGTGAACCCATCTTCTTGCCGCTTGTTTGAAAATTGAAAGGGCCTCCTCACGGGCCAAGACGATGAAATGAAATTTCTTGGAAGAGATGTTATTGGTTTTGAGACTGATACGAAACTAAAAGTATTGAGGCAACGATAAAAAAGAAAAGGATGATATGCATTTGCAGAAAAGCAGGTTGAAAATACTGACCTCGAAGCACCCTGAACAGAAATAATAAAAAGTAATTCACAGGAAGAAATAATGGAGTTACTTCTAAATATGACTGAGCGACTAAATGAAACAGAGGGGGAATTGGAAAAAGCATTGTAGGAACAAGAAACTCTCAGGCAGACTTCAACAACAGGTACTCCAACAACAGGGCAGCAGATACAGCCATCTCAAGTGAATACTTCTGGCATGAGTTCTGAGGATTTAATAAAACAAATGGAGAGTTTGCAGCTAAGAGTCACAGAACTCCAAGAAACAAAATTGCAATTAGTAAAATTGGAGGAAAAATATGACACATCTAAAAAGACAGCTGCTGACAACACCAGGGAGATAAAAAGGTTGGAAAAATTGGTTGAGGCTTTGCAAAGATCTTACACTTTGGAGAAAAGCCTACGGAATGAAATAAATGATATTCTTTGGGACAACATCATTAATTTAATAAGAGATATTTGGCCTTCCATTCAAGCTATTTTTGAACAGAATGAGTTAGTCAAGATAGCCCAGGAGGAAATCAACAAAACTAGACATGAATTAAGAGGCAAGCCAGAGCTAGCCCAGCAGCTCATTCAGTTTTTGAATTCAAGAACAAAACAACAGCTAGCATTGCTAGGAATTGATGACAGAACAGGTGTAGTTTTGGAGGCAAAGAGAATTTTTACAAAAAGAACTTTCATGCAAAATCTAGAAAGAAAGTGTAATGATATTTTGGTCGACATCAACGTTTTCAGAGAAAAATTTCAAGCTCTGCTGGACAGTGATTTGCCAAGTCCCATGCTCACCAAGGATCAAATAGTAGACTTGGAAACTTATGAGAAAAGAATCAAAGCTCATGCTAAACATACAGCTGTAAGTTCTACTAGTATAGGTTCCACTAGCTCATCAGAACCTACAGTACCAACTGGGAAGAGTATTTATGAAAAAGTGAGAAATCTGTTTCATCTGGAACATGAGTTAAAGTATCTATTTCCGAACTAGCCCACTTTTTATAAACTTACTGAAGCCGATGAAACTTTAAGGAAGCTCAGAAGAACAATGATACCAGATGATCAGTGGTGGAAGGAAATGCTGGAAATTTTGTAAAAAAATGTTGTCAGGATAAAAGTTTATCTTTACTATTGAGTAAATGGTAAAAACAGAAATGCAGATGAAAGAGTATCGGATGAAAGAGTATCAGATGAAAGAGTAAAGAGTATCCGTGAGAAGTAAAAGTATTCAACAAGTCAAAGGAATACGCAAAGGACAGCACAGAGCCCTATTTAGAGCACTTATCCTTAGCACGTCCATGAAGAAAGGAACAGCACATCAGCCGTTTCTCATTATTCTATTTTCGAGACCATGTGTCTCTTGTTTGTTGTAAATACGCTTTAAGTCAGCCTGAATTATTGGCTAGGATAGAGTAAGATTGTTAAGATTATTTTTGTATAAATAAGCCTTCAAATAGAGTTTTGAGGGGTGGATTCTATTACTCTGCTGTAACATTGAGGTTTTCGGAATAAAAAGCTTTTGGACAAAGTTACTTGTGGCTTACTGGATGACGTTTTGAAGCACTGGACTTGTTGCAGGATTCATGTGTTGGACTTCAGTTCAATAAGTTTTCCAACCCTTGTGTTTAAATTTTATATTAGTTTATGCTACCATCATATCCGTTTCTGAATAGTTTACATAAAAAATTGAAACAGAATTTGCTTAATTGTACTCTGTTTTCAAATGTGATTATTCTTGATGTTTTCTTCTGGATTAGTTATAAGCATGAATTCTTAATTGCTCATGTTTCGCTGATTTAAACATTGTTGATTACTGTAACAAAGAATCCTTCATTGCTCTTTGCTTGTAGTCATTTCTCTTCTTTCTCTTGAATATGGTGAAAGATTCTTAGCTGCCTTTCATCCCTTCGAGACCATCCATCCACTTTAAATTTTAAGGATTGTTCTCTGTCTAGCTATCTTGCCCTGTAACACCATCTTGTGTTTAGAAAGGAAATCCAGTAAAGCCATCCTTAGACTCCATAGCCCAATGGACTGAAAGCCCTCAACCTTGCCCTTAGTTTGTGGATTCCACCATTTTCCCAAAACAAACTTTGAATTTATAACTAGCCTAAAACCTTTCAAAAACAAAGATAAATCATAAAGAGAGAGCCCTCTCTGGATGCAGATTGGCTAGATTCTGCATCTAAAAGGTTGGTTTGTGGTTACCTCAGGTATACTTTCCTCTTACACAACTTCTAGGAAAACCTGAGTGATAACATAGTGGCGACTCCACTGGGGATCTGAATCATTTTATTGATACTATTGTTTGATTTATAATCTACAGACAGAGTCTGAAAATCAGCCAGGAAGCCTTTGAAATTGCTTTTGCTATGCAATTGCAAAAGTAAATAAATGTTGTTTCAGTCTATCTTTGATTTAGCTTATAAATTGAATCTTAGTTTCAAATTTTTCAATCAGAATCTCTAGTTTAAACAGATCTTTGAGGAAATCTTAATCACATATCTGTTTTTCTTAAAGAATTTGTAGAAGTTGTATTTATTTTTCAAGTAAAACCCAAAATTCAAAAACACATATTCTAAGAAAACTGGCTTCAGAAAGGATTCGACATACTAGGTCAAACCCTGACCCCAATCCACCACCAATTTTTGAAAATCCAAATCTGATCCCTAGGATTCTTAGAAGACAAGGAAGTCAAGAAAGTTCTGAAAGAGGAAGTCAGGAAAGTACCGGTAGTTCTAGACCACTCTCTAGATCTGCATCTTGTCCTGTGAAAATTATTTATATTGACGACGTTCCTTTTGACGCGAGATTTGAAACATCTTTGTTTGTAAATTTTTCTGAGACTGAATTATCTAGGTTGATTCCAGATCCTTAGTTCATTGAAGAATTGCAATATAGATTTGTTTCGCATCATCTTGACATAGAATTTCATAACTCCATTCAATCTGAGCAAGCCTTTGAAGAAAGCTCAAACATTTCTGTAATAACTGAAGCATCTCCGAACTCAGCCACTTTTCAAACACCTGTCAGACCTCCATCTCCACCTGTTAGACCTCCATCTCCTCCTACTAGACCGGCTACTCTTGTTACTCCACTTTATCTTCCAATGGCCAATCGATATGCCCCTTTAATATTACCAGCCAACCCTCCAGCTTTACCACCAGACTACCAAAGTAAGATCACACCTTTTGACGGATCGGGTACCTACACAGCTCAACAACACACCAAAAGGATGACAGATTACTTTGAGTTTTATGAGATTGATACTGATGATATCCGTATGAGAATTTTTGTACAAAGTCTTATTGGAGAAGTTAGAACTTGGTTTAGGGCTCTCACCCCGAACAGTATTGCTGACCTAGAAGCTTTGTATAGGGCATTTTTGAACAGATGGGAGAAAAAGAAAGATCCTCTCCAGATCTTATCAGAATTTGAAAAATTAAGAAGAAGACCAAATGAAACCGTACTAGATTACATCATTAGATTTAATGAATCATATCATGCGGTTCCTCTGAATCTAAGACCCCCACCTAATAACGTGTTGGTCAAATTCCCAGACGGTTTTGACTCTGAAATAGCTTATTCTCTTAGGGAAAGAGCTCCACAAACACTAGAGGAAATGCAAAGCATAGTGGTGAGCGTAGAAGCAAATCTGATAGAAAAACGAGCCAGAGAAAGAGCAGAGAGAAGAATGCCTATGAAGGAAGAACCTTCAGCTTTTGAAAAGAAGCTGGATGTAATCATTAAAGGTATGGAAAGATTAGGTGATAGAGTGGAAACCATTGAAAGAAAGTCTGCTACTGATTACCAGAATGTTGCAAGAAACCCAAACTTTAGGAGGAATCTGAACCAAAATATTGGAAAGAATATCCCTGATCAAAACATTAGACCACCTTTCCAAGAAAACTTTGTTGAAGGTTCGACCTCAGAAGGACCTACATAAGATGTAGAAATAAACAATGTCAATGAGGACAAAGATGAATCAGAAATCTTCCTATCTCAGGATGATCAAGAGAATCATATCCTTGAAACATTCCACACTCATTCAGGTGAGACTTTTGATTTCAAAGAAGGCTATGACACAGCAATCTACGAGGTTCATAAGCGGTACAACTTGAGAAGTAGACGGATAGATGTACCAGAGAAAAATAAACAGAAAACCACAAAACAAAATGTCAAAGGAAAACAAAACATTCCCCCTGTACAAAATACTTCCCCTGTACAAAACATTCCCCAAATACAAATTTTGCCTAGGATAACTCCTATTTTTTCAAATCCAATAATTGAAGATGTCTCTGACAACCAACTAATTGACAAACAGCAATCTAATACATCTCCTCAAGTAGGAACTGTAGAAGAAACAGTGGAAGTTAGTCCTGAAACATCTTCAAAGCAAAACTTCATTCATGAAAAAGAGAAAAACATTGAAGATCCAGTAAACCGAGAAAATCCAACTGTGCAAAACGTTAAAGCTCAAACAGAAAAACCCTTTAATCTAGAAGCTGAAATAGGCAAACTCAAGATAGCTGTTCCTTTATCAAAATTGGCTAAACATGATGTCTATAGGAATCAGATTTCCAAGTCTTTAAACATTAATATTACTGGATTGGATGATTCAGTAAATATTCTTGATGATCAACCCAAACTTCTTTTTGGCCCTGAGGTTAATGGCAAACCAGAAAGTGGGGGAACTCCTCCATTTTATGTAAGCCTGAATGTTCATGACAAGATACTCCATAATGCAATGCTTGATTATGGAGCATCTCACAATTTGATGCCAAAAGCAGTAATGGAAAGATTGAATCTGGATATTACTAGACCATACAAAGATTTGTTTTCATTTGATTCCAGTCAGGTAAAATGTTTAGGTTTAATTAAAGATCTGTGTGTCGCTTTGGTCCAATACCCTGCTAAGTCTGTTTTAATGGACATAGTAGTTGCTGATATTCCACCCAAATATGGTATGTTATTGTCTAGGTCTTGGGGTGCTAAACTTGGAGGATCTATTCAATTAGATATGTCTTATGCAACTATTTCAGTATTTGGTCAGCCTAAAAGATTATATAGAGAAACTTTGATGAAGTACTTAGTGAGTAGCCATGAGAAGCCTGAAAACTTCCCTGTTTATTCTGTACATTCCGACATGGATTCTTTTATTTTATACAATGCTGAGTCAGATCTTCCTACTGAAATAGGAGCTCCTGAAAAGGAAATCATAAACAAAACCACTGTCAAAATTGAAGAAATATCTGAAAACAAAGAAACACCAGATGACCAAGAAAAACCTGAAACAACTAAACAACTAGCTCTTGTCAGAAAATCTATTAAAACAATTGATGAAGATTACGAACATGAAATTCTATGGCATTTAGAGTTTGATGGCTCAGTAAACAGACTAGGTGTAGGAGCTGGAATTTGGTTACACAATGTAGAGAACAATCATGCAGAGGGTCATGCTTATAGGTTAAATTTCAAATGCACTAACAACATGGCAGAGTATGAAGCTTTTTTATTGGGGCTTAAACATGTCAAGAAGTTAGGAGGCATTAGGGTATCAATCATAGGCGACTCTGAACTAATTATCCAACAAATTAAAGGAGAATGTGCAACAAAGGACATGAGACTGAAACAATACCGAGAGACGGTTGTTGAGATTCTCAACACATTTCTACAAGCCCAACTTGCCAAGATTCCCAGGAAACAAAACTTGCATGCTCACAGTTTAGCAATGTTTGCTAGTACATGTAAGTTGCCTTTTGATCCTAATCATCGGTTTTCAGCTGAGATAAGACACAGGCCTGCAATACCCGACAATGTTTTGAATTGGCAAGTATTTGTGAATAACCATCAAATCAATAGTTTTTTGACACTTCAGAATGAGTTTTCTAACTGTAATATAGATGAAGACATGACTGTTGATAAAATTGATCTAGAAAAAGAACAAAAAATGGAAATTTCAAGAGAAAATGCAATTCATATACTGCATCCAACCGCATTCACTGAAAAAGACATGCAAAATTTGAAACAAATGGAATTTGATGAGGTCGTAGATGAAACAGAAATCATCAATTTAAAAGATAATCAATTACCCAAAGGATTAACACCTTTGGAAGATCTATTTGACTCAAATGATATTCCATTCAGACCTAAAATGGAACCTGTTAAAGCCGATATGGAGGAATGCAACTTAGGAACACCAGAACATCCAAAAATTGTTAAGTTGTCTAAATCTCTTCCAAAAGATCAGAAGGTAAAATATGTTGAACTATTGAAAGAATTCCAGGATGTCTTTGCTTGGAGTTATGAAGACCTCAAATCTTATGATACATCCATCATTCAACATACTATACCTTTGAAACCAGACCAGAAACCTTTTAAACAAAAGCTTAGGAGAATTAATCCTGTTTTATTACCCTCAATTGAAAAGGAAATCAAAAGAATGTTTGAAGCGGGGATTATATCTCCTATCAGATTTTCAGAATGGGTTTCTAACCTAGTACCAACCAGAAAAAAGACAGGAGAAATCAGACTGTGTGTTGATTTAAGGAATTTGAATAAAGTTTCTTTAAAAGACAACTATCCTCTACCTAAAATGGATCACATTCTGCAAAGGGTAGTGGGATCTTCAAGAATATCACTACTGGATGGATTTTCAGGGTACAACCAGATTCTGGTTCATCCTGATGATCAGGATAAAACAGCATTTACCACACCATGGGGTACGTTTAAATATGTCAAAATGCCATTTGGACTCAAGAATGTAGGAGCTACCTTTCAAAGAGCGATGGACATTGCTTTTGCTAAAGAGATACATAATTTTCTGGTTATTTACTTAGATGATTTGACCGTTTTCTCTAAAACAGATCAAGAACATTTAGGTCACCTAAGGCAAGTATTTATAAAGTGCAGAAAATATGGAATTTCTTTAAACCCTAAAAAGTCATTTTTGGGTTTGGAAGAAGGAAAGCTTTTAGGACATATCATTTCTAAAGATGGCATTAGGATTGATCCTGAAAGAATTCAAGCAATTTTGCAAATACCCCACCCCAGAAACATAAAAGAATTGCAAGCATTTATAGGAAAAATCAACTTCTTGAGAAGATTTATTTCTAGTCTAGCGAAGTTACTTAGATTACTGACTAACATGTTGAGGAAAGATTCAAGCATTGATTGGACTGTAGAAGCCAAACAATCATTCGAGGAAATTAAAATGGCTTTAACAAGGACACCAGTTCTGACCAGTCCTAAATTTGATAGAGACTTTATTATTTTTTCATTTGCTTCTGAACATACTGTTGCAGTTGTTTTACTTCAAAAAGATGACCAAGGGTGTGAAAAGCCAATAGCATTTTTTAGTAAAGCACTGAGGGATGCACCCCTAAAGTACAATATTATGGAAAAACAGGCTTTTGCATTGGTAAAAGCAATCAAAGATTTTAGAGTTTACATATTATATTCTCATGTGATAGCATATGTGCCCAATGCGGTAGTTAAAGATATTTTGACTCAAGATGGCATTGAAGGTAAACGAGGTAAGTGGATAGCTACCATTTTGGAATATGATATTGAAATCAAGCCAACCAAACTGATAAAAGGCCAAGGCCTAGCACAACTTATGACAGAAACCAATTGCCAAGCCTTAGATATTAATGAACTGGATAACGAAGAGGAGATGGCGACTCCCCAGATCAGTCAAGCTTTCTTAGACTCACCCTGGTATACTGATATAATTCATGTTCTATTAAACCTGCAAGCTCCTCCAGGGTTGTCCAGAACTAAGCAAAGATTTTTAAAGATGACATCTTCGAAATATTGTATTTTAGATAGCACTTTATTTTGGAAGAATCACGAAGGAATTTTATTGAATTGTCTCTTAAAAGATGAAGGTGATAAAGTGCTTAATGAATTTCATGCAGGGGATTGTGGAGGACATCTTTACTGGAAATCTACTGCAGACAAAATCTTAAGGGCTGGTTTTTACTGGCCAACATTATTTTCTGATGTAAAGAAATTTGTAACAAGCTGTCACAAATGTCAGATATTTGAGGGTAAAAGAAAGTTGTTACCTCTTCCTTTAAAACCAGTTTCCACAGAAAAACCCTTTCAACAATGGGGTTTAGATTTTATTGGAGAGATTCACCCCCCTTCTTCAGGACAACATAGATGGATTTTAACTGCTACAGACTATTTCACCAAATGGATTGAAGCCATCCCATGTAGACAGTCCAATGATTCTGTAATCATAGGGTTTCTTGAAGCCAACATACTTTCAAGATTCGGATGTCCAGAAAAGATCATAACAGACAATGCTGCTGCATTTAAATCAAAGAAAATGATAAATTTCTGCCATAAATATCATATTACTCTAGGCCATTCAACAGCCTATTACCCCCAAGGTAATGGACTAGCAGAATCCTCCAATAAGAGTTTGATCAATATCATTAAGAAATTGTTGGAGAAGAATAAAAAGAACTGGCATAAGAAACTGACCTATGCATTATGGGCAGACAGACTTACAACCAAGAAATCCATTGGGACTAGTCCTTATGAATTAGTTTATGGTTTGGAGGCAAGATTCCCATCATCGTTAGGAATCCCTGTGATGAAATTACTTCAAGAGGCTCAAGTGGAGCCAAATGACATTCAAAGAAGAATTAATCAGACAATCCACCTACAACAAACCAGAGAAGAGGTATACCAAAGATCACAAGTCTTACAGGAAAAGCTAAAGAAACTGTTTGATAAAAGGACTAAAGCAGAGGATTTTCAATTAGGAGACAAGGTCCTAAGATGGGATTCTAGAAGAGAAGAAAAAGGGAAACATGGGAAGTTTGATTTCTTGTGGAAAGGGCCTTATATCATTCATGCCTTGCAGGGAAACAATACTTATTTTTTGAAGGACTTGGACAATTCGGAAGTTGAAGAAGGACCAGTCAATGGTCGGATGCTTAAGCATTATTTTGATCCAATTTACTAGAATGTTTAAATGTTTCTAACTTGTACATAATATATTGTTTGCTTGTTCTATTTTTGTTACTGCAGTTTGGATTGGATGGTGACTTCTTGGAATTGAAGCCCGAAGTGAAGGCCCTAAGTTCCAAAAAGTTTTACTATCATATGTAAAATAAAGCTACCAGAAGAAGGAAAATTCCTTACTTTCAGTTTGAAGACATTCTGAGGCATCTGATCTACTGTTCTTGACTTTCCACAAGGAAAAGCCATCCCCAAGTGGAGCCAGTGTTAGCCTCCTATATCAATAGGTTTCATCTTTCATGATTGTCTTGATGGAAGTATGGAATATGTTCAAACCTTCTTACTTGAGCAAAGGTGTTCCATATTCTTGAAAAACCAAAAAATCAAAAAATTTAAAAAATGTAAAGAGGGTATACCCTAAAAAAAAAATCAAAGGGTAAAAGAATAAAAATGGTCAAAAAAAAAAGAAAGAAATGAACCCCAAGCAAAAAATAGACCAAGGAAAGTGTGCAAGTCTAAATGCCACTACTTTTTTCATCTATTGTAATAAAATAATTGTGTGCAGCTTGTGAAACTTTTGCCACAATTCATGAATAAGTCAAACTGTTTAAACTTGGCTTAGTCATATTTTAATTTCATGTTATAGATTAGAGAATAAATATCTAGTCAAACAGTTTAATCTTGGCAGATAAGTAGCTAGGTAGAGTGAATAAAGGTGCTCAACAGTTTAATCTGAGCCCTTGGATGTAATAAGGGTAGAAATAGATAGATTCATCATGTAAAAAGAAAAGATTGATCAGGGTTTGCAAGTCTAAATGCACCCTAATAAAGAAGACAAGATGGTAGTGTTAAGTAGATAGGGTAGGTAGATGGTGCTGCAAAGTGTTATCTGATGAATGGTGCTGCTACATGTTAGTTAATCATTTACTTTCATCAAAAGTACTGAAGCAGGAAATACACTGAAAAATCACAGCAAGCAAAGTCAAATTCATTAACCTCCCCCATCATTTTTTCCCCTCAAGAGTTTTACTAATTTCCCCAAAAGTACTAAGGTAATTTGAGATCAAAGGGGATCAAGGCATTTCCTTGACTTCTGGAGGGACCGGACCCTCGGCCTAATGATCAAAAGACCTAAGCACTTGAAATAATCCATCATTGATTATCTTCCATTTTTAACTTTTCCTAAGTAAAATCCTATTTTACTTAGGAAACTGATGCAACATTCCATAAAATTCCTCAAGACAACTTGTTATTCTAAGCTTAAGTGTTGAAGATAAAATGTGCAATTTACTTCATAAGTTTTCACTTTCTTAGATATACAAAGATGTTTTGATTTTCCTTGTCCTTTATCATATTAACATTTAACTCTATTATATTAAATCCCTAGTGGAATCCCTTTTCCTAAGTATATAACTCCCTTTTCTAATAAATATCCCCAAAAATCCTCTTATTATAATGTTTTACCAAAGTATATATTCCCGCTCGTTTAAAATAAATACCCCGCTTTATAAATCCCTTTGGTTAAAACTATAGCCTTATACATAATCCCCGCCCTATGGTGAATTAGTTGTGTATTAATTAATTCATCGTATAATAAAATATATACAAAAAAGCGTTAGACATATAATATATGTGTTTAACACCAAAAACAAGAATGAAATGCGACGGAGTCCTGTGCCACAGTTTTCTGTCCATGTAGCATTCCACCTGGCCAAACTACCGCCGCAATCCATTTCATAATGTCACGGGGTTAATTAATCATTTGGACTAATTAACAACCATTGCCGCCTATTAACCTTTCCCCGGGGTGATTAGATTACACGTTAAAACCTTTTTAAACCCCGACGGACCCACCTTTGAAACCGCACAAGTTTCCCTTTCCTCCAGCCGTCAGATCATTCCTCCATTGATCAACGGTCCCGATCAATTCCGCTGCCCATCGCATGTGAGTTTTTTAGCCAGCGGGGAATGAGCGGGTTTGACTATTCAGCATTCCACGTGGCAAGCAGCCTGTGGAATCGCTGCAATTGCGATTTTTACCGCCTTCCTCCATAAGCGGTGCGGGCTCACCGCTTACCGCTTATCGAATACCGCCGGTCCCACTCCCTTACGTCACCCCGTACGTCGAATGACGTCATCACCTCGAAAACGACAAAAACCCTTTTGACTTGTTTTTAAGCCATTTTTCGCGTTTTTTTAGTTATTTTGGTTTTCGAAAGAGATTAAGCTCCCGCTGCAAATTTCAAAATTCACTGCAAATACACCAAATTACTCAGAAATTCCGCTGCGCCCGTGTTGAAGAACGTTCCTGCCATTGTCCAGTACCTGTTGAAGAACCAGTTTTCATTAAAAAACAGGTATTTATCATTCCGCACCCCGACTGCAAGTTAAGCTTAGTTTCTTGTGTTTTTCTCTGAAAAAGTGGTTAAAAATCCTCTCTGAGTCCTCATTGAAGAGTTAAAACCTGTGAATTTACTTCCCAAACCTGCAATTTGTCCCAATTTCTTCTTTTGTCCGATATCCTGTCCGGTCTGCAAGAAAAACTGAAACCTCCATTTTGAATCCACAAGAACCAAAATGGAGGCCCCTACTGCTCTAAACGTCACTCCTTTGAATGCTCCTCACCGAGACCTAGACTACTTGCCTCTCATAGATGAAGATTTCCAAATAAAAGACCTGCATTTCGATGAAAGTCCCCGTTTGAGTTTCTGTCGCTGCAGAGACGAATACTCAAAAGGGCAAGATCTTATAGGGTTGTGGGAATCCAATCTCCCAAGGTATTTCATTCCTACAGTTCACGTTTTCCCTGAAATCATTCATTATTGTCATGCAAATTATGATCCCATACAAAGAGCTGTATTAGCTCCTGATCAAAGTGTTTTGGTCCCTATAACACCTCAGGCTATCAATGCTATGTTACAATTTGAGCCAGAACAAGAATTAGCACCTCTATCCATGGAAGGGCTAATTGAGAAAACCAGACTGTTAACTCCAGAAAAATTGAAAGCAATGTGTCGGTACTTCATGTTACCTGAGCATCAGCCAAAAGGGACTCCCCCCTATGGTTTTTGTTTTTTCAATCATTTGGGAAGGCTTATTGTGAATGTAATATCCTTTGTCTTAGGATTCAATACCAGTGAGTATGTTGACGAGATAACTCTGGCTTTGCTATCTATCTTCACCCCTGGACAGCCTCCTGAGATTAAGTATGAGTATGCTTCCTTCATTGCCAACAAAATCCATGATCAATTTTTAAGGCTAGATGATGAAAAAGTGTTCAAGTACTCCTCAGTTATCTATCACCTCATAATTTTCTATCACTCGGACAAATTCCCTTTCCCTGTTCAGAAACTTGATGCTAAAGGTAATCCCAGGTCTGTTATTTTTTGGTCCCCCATCATTCATTTGTCCTCTGATTCTCCCTACTCTTATTCAGAATTCATTGATCAGTTTGTACATCCTGCTACAACCTTGTTAACAGGAGTTTCTCCCCCGAGGCTTAGTACTGAGATAAGAAAGACCCTGCAATTGTCAAAAAGTTACAAAGTTGGGGATTGGTACTTGTACCAAAACCATACAGTTATCAGGATTTATGGATGTGAATTACATCCATTCAAGTTACCCGGATATGTACCAATGAGAATTTTTGCTTTGGAATACTTTAGACAGATGAATAACTCAGATGTAATCCATTTCTGCAATGTAAAGAAGAAAGCACAGTTAAGGATCAAAAGCCAGTTAGGTCCTTTCATTTGCAATTCTAGAGAAGCTGAGAGAGATGCAGAACTTATATTAGAGAGAAAATTCCAGACATCTTTTCGTTGGGTCCCTTATGACCCCTTTGGTTTCATTTGTGAAAGAAGGTTAAAAAATAAGTCATCTCCTTATATACATCACAGAATTCCTGACATAGAACAGTATGCAAATCAAGGTGAATGGGTTAAAGGAACACTTATTGAAGAGGGAAGTGGAGCTGACAAATTGAATAAACTTATGAAAGATGCTGAGAAGAAATTTGACCTAGAAACATATGATCAAATGCAGGTACCCTATATTGGCACATCTTCAACGGCCACTCTACAACAAGCTATACAGGAAGACAGCCCATCAGTAGCAGCAGAGCCTAAAGGTAAAGGAAAAGAACCTATAGTTCAGGTCATTGAAACCCTGGTCATGGCAGAAAAATCACAGAGTTCCAAAACACCAGAACAATCTAAAGCTTCTCAAACACCAACAAAGCAAATCCAAGCTCCAGAGATGCAAACTCCACTGAATGTGGAAATAGGGAAAAAGAGGTCAGCTCCAGATACCACACCTTCAAAAGGAGCCCCACAATTCTATCAAGCTAAAAAACATAAATTTGATCTACCTCCAGATGTAGAGATCATAGATGAAATATTTGATGATGGCAGGGAAGATAGTCAGCAAACAGGTACAGCAAGTGAAACAAATATAAGCCAGAAAGGGATACAAAAGCAACTGAGCACTGAAGTATCTTCTTTCGGACCGCCCAAGACAGGTACTGGAGACATAAAGAAAACCTTCATTGATATCAAAACAAGGAATGAACCATTAAAAATGAAGGTCTATGATCAGTATATGAAGATGGCTCCTCACAATCAGCAAAGGTTGATGTCAGCATTTGATCTTTCACAAGGTAAAATGCAAATGAGCCACTTCAAAGCTAAAGTGCAAAAGCCAACTTCAGCAACAGATTACATCAGAACCAATTTTGAAGTATTAGCAAAGGATATCCATCCCTTGGATCAGATAGAGCTTCATAGGCAAACAGGGGAAATGGTTTATTCCACTCTCACCAACAAAGCCATGGCGGCTTTAACACTACAAGATTCCTTGAATAATACTGCTACAACATTGAAAATTGAAGGGGCCTCCTCACAGGCCAAGGACAATAGAATAAAGTCTCTGGAAGAGATCATTATTGGTTTGGGACACAATCCCAAAGACACTAAAGGTATTGAGGCACTGATAAAAAAGAAAGAGGATGATATAGCTGCACTGAGAAAACAGTTGAAAATACCAGCCTCAAGGCACCCCCAGAGACAGGAAATAATAAAAGGAAATTCACAAGAAGAAATGATGGAGTTGCTCTTAAACTTGACAGAGCGACTAAATGAAACCGAGAAGGAGCTGGAAAAGGCATTGCAGGAACAGGAAATTCTCAAACAGGCTTCAGCAGCAGGTACTACAGGACAACAGGAACAATCATCTCAGGTGAATATTTCTAATTTGAATTCCGATGATTTGATTAAACAAATGGAGAGTTTGCAGCTAAAGGTCACAGAACTCCAAGAAGTAAAATTACAATTAACAAAATTGGAGGGAAAATATGACACATCCAAAAAGACAGTAGCTGACAACCTCAGAGAAATAAAAAGGTTGGAAAAATTGGTTGAGGCTTTGCAAAAAGATCTTACACTGGAAAAACCTCTGAATGAAATAAATGATATTCTTTGGGACAACATCATTAATTTAATAAGAGATATTTGGCCTTCCATTCAAGCTATTTTTGAACAGAATGAGTTAGTCAAGATAGCCCAGGAGGAAATAAACAAAACTAGACATGAATTAAGAGGCAAGCCAGAGCTAGCCCAGCAGCTCATTCAGTTTTTGAATTCCAGAACAAAACAACAGCTAGCATTACTAGGAATTGTTGACAGAACAGGTGTAGTTTTGGAAGCAAAGAGAATTTTTACAAAGAGAACTTTCATGCAAAATCTAGAAAGAAAGTGTAATGATATTTTGGTCGACATCAACGTTTTCAGAGAAAAATTTCAAGCTCTGCTGGACAGTGATTTTCCAATTCCCATGCTCACAGAGGATCAAATAGTAGACTTGGAAACTTATGAGAAAAGAATCAAAGCTCATGCTAAACATACAGCTGTAGGTTCTACTAGTATAGGTTCTACTAGCTCATCAGAACCTACAGTACCAACTGGGAAGAGTATTTATGAAAAAGTGAGAAATCTGATTCATCTGGAACATGAGTTAAAGTATCTATTTCCGAACGAGCCCACTTTTTATAAACTTACTGAAGCCGATGAAACTTTAAGGAAGCTCAGAAGAACAATGATACCAGATGATCAGTGGTGGAAGGAAATGATGGAAATTTTGTAAAAAATATTGTCAGGACAAAAGTTTATCTTTACTATGAAGTAAATGGTAAAAACAGAAATGCAGATGAAAGAGTATCAGATGAAAGAGTAAAGAGTATCCGTGAGAAGTAAAAGTATTCAACAAGTCAAAGGAATACGCAAAGGACAGCACAGAGCCCTATTTAGAGCACTTATCCTTAGCACGTCCATGAAGAAAGGAACAGCACATCAGCCGTTACTCATTATTCTATTTTCGAGACCATGTGTCTCTTGTTTGTTGTAAATGCTCTTTAAGTCAGCCTGAATTCTTGGCTAGGATAGAGTAAGATTGTTAAGATTATTTTTGTATAAATAAGCCTTCAAATAGAGTTTTGAGGGTGGATTCTATTACTCTGCTGTAACATTGAGGTTTTCGGAATAAAAAGCTTTTGGACAAATTTACTTGTGGCTTACTGGATGACGTTTTGAAGCACTGGACTTGTTGCAGGATTCATGTGTTGGACTTCGGTTCAATAAGTTTTCCAACCCTTGTGTTTAAATTTTATATTAGTTTATGCTATCATCATATCCGTTTCTGAATAGTTTACATAAAGGATTGAAACAGAATTTGCTTACTTGTACTCTGTTTTCAAATGTGATTATTCTCGATGTTTTCTTCTGGATTAGTTATAAGCATGAATTCTTAATTGCTCATGTTTTGCTGATTCAATATTGTTGATTACTGTAACAAAGAATCCTTCATTGCTCTTTGCTTGTAATCATTTCTCTTCTTCCTCTTGAATATGGTGAAAGATTCTTAGTTGCTTTTCATCCCTTCAAGACCATCCATCCACTTTAAATTTTAAGGATTGTTCTCTGTCTAGCTATCTTGCCCTGTAATACCATCTTGTGTTCAGAAAAGAAATCCAGTAAAGCCATCCTTAGACTCCACAGCCCAATGGACTGAAAGCCCTCAACCTTGCCCTTAGTTTGTGGATTCCACCAATTTCCCAAAACAA